>JAGFBZ010000739.1:490000-960353 GCA_018398805.1 Hirundichthys speculiger | reverse complement strand
TCCACGCCACAACGCAAGAGGGACAATCGCGGACTAGCTAAACTTACTAAATTTATCTCTTGCGTTTTTCCACTTCCTCACCGTCTCGGCCGTATCTAGACCCACATTCATCGCTATCTCCCTCCATGAATTACTAGAATATGTGCTGTCTTTGTAGTGTGGAGAACAAGAATCGTACAGATGTGGGTACTTCCTCATTTCTTTGATGACGCTGTCTTTTCTACGCCGATGTAGAATTGACCAATCAGAGGCTTCCTTTCTCTCCTCTTTGCGACACTCTTTGCGGCACTGTCTGCGGTCACCTACAGTTTTGGGTAGGTGCCCCGGAGTGTCTGCGGAGGGTGAGGGGGGGGCATCTCTGCGTTGTCTGCATATGTGACGCTGATGACCTGACGTCCGAATATAAATCAGGCTTAAAGACACGATGGGGACGAATATCGACATGCCAAACCTCACAACTACCTTCCCGTCTATTCGGCACTGACTGCGGCGAGTGGTGATCCCGCCTTCTTCTACTGGGATAACTGGAGGAAGTCATGGGTGACAGAAGGATCTTCAAAGCCCTGGATGAATGCGAGTCCTGCTCCCTTTCAAGTCATATCAGCAGTTGAGTTGCCCCAATTAACTTTCATAAAAAGTTAACTGATCTGTGAATTCACTCACTTTTACCTTCAGCACTGTAAATGTTTGCTGGGTGTTTTTTAAAGACAATATCGATTCTAACTACGTATTTCCATCTCAATCACATTCGCTTTGTCCGATTGACTTGGGTGAAGATCAAATCACATTTCAAAAGCATCACATGCGTTCCAGCAGCATGGTTTTCCTCCAGATAGTCCAGCTAGTCTACAAGAGCTGCTGGCTGGAGAGTAAGTAAACCGCTGCATCTTTCCTTGGAGTTCAAATGTAAGTTATAAACAGAGTGCGAATTATACAATGACAATTGGGGGGGGGGGGGGGGGGGGGATAACATTTTCTAGAGATGAAAAAAATGACAGTTTGTCCCTTCTTTAGGGGGATCGAAGTTGTAATTCCCCCCGTAATTCACACTATGCTTATAAATCTTGCGCTCACATATGCAGGTGGTACGCTGCTGTTAACGAGAACATTGGGTGACCTGAAGCCTTTGCTGGATTTTTTCATTTCTTATTTTGTTTCAGTAAAGAAATGAGCCTCAGGAGTTTGTCTTTGTCTGTACTTTTTTCTCCACCAGGTGCCAGAGACTGCAGCTTTAATCAAACTAATAGGCGTTCTGCGTATTAAAAAATGACTCCGCGTCATCCAGCGCTCAGGAGATGATTAGGTATCTGGGAAGACGTGATGAATGACACTGAAAAAAAAAACAGTGACGCGACGTGCAACAGAACCTGAAGAAAACCGCCTGAGACACAATAAACTGATGTGAGTGACAATTTATGGGAAGTAAAATGTTTATTTGCTGTTAAAGCACGGCGCTACGCACTGAGTGCTCTGCCGCTAAATCCTTTCCGCCGTCGCCGCTGTGCAGGGGTTGCAGAATTAATCTGTTTTACACATTAAGAAAGTTGAAATTTCACAGCCTTTGCAGATTTTCACCACAAGTGGCACCTTAATGCAGCATTTTTCCTCAGTGCTAATGGGCAGAAACGGCTGTGACCTCGGCAGACGCGCACTAATAAAACAAGAAGCTTGAGTATGAACAGATACGAGAATAGACAGAGGAGTTGAGCAACTTTAAAAGAAAAAAAAAAGAAAAAAAACACCTGTACAAATTCAGACAGACATCACAGAATCCAGCAGAACTTCACAATATTTCATATTTAAAATAATAATAATAATACTGAGTCGGTCTTTTCAATTAAAACCCAAATCAATAATGTCCCAATAATGACCGATGACATGAACCCAGCAGCTGGAAGCACCATGTCGTGATGTTCAGTGTTTGATGTTTCTCTGCTGGTCGTCCATGTCATCAGAGGGAACCGGCTTAATGAGTGGGGCGTATACGTTTAAGGTTTAAAGTAATTAATTGTGGGCAAGTTCAAGTTGTGGGCCAAAAAACAAGCATTACTCAGAAACAATAATCCAGGTCCAGACACGTACTGTATAATAACTATTCTTTTATTTGTCATCCCTAAACTGAACTGAAATGAATCTTAAACTTAACAAGATGAGCCTTGTTCTTATATCGTTACTAATTTTTAACATATTGGTTCTAAACATTAGTTTATTGTAAATTTCCCTTGTAAAATTACAATACTATGTTAATTACCGACAATATTTTATTCTACAAATCATATTCTCAAAAATCGGATCGTCTTATAATCGAGGACTACACTTTTCTATTGTAGTTACACGTCTGCGCCACTAGATGGAGCCGCACCGCAGTTACCAGGAAGTGAATGAGCATCACAGTGATGCATGCGAGCGTGATCTGATGTTTATTGACATAATAAATATCAGTTTATTAAATAGTATTGTACCTTGATCTTTAATAACATGGAAATCTGACATGTCCCTTACCTTAAATACGGTACTATACTTCCTAAAAAAAATTAAATCATTAAAATGTTTAACAATACAGCAGAATGTTATCTCTGTGTGAGTTTTTCTATCATAATTGTACAATAAAAAGTTGTATTATGAATAACCTTATTGTCTTTAACATATTTTTTTTCCCAAAATGATATTTGAGAAATAATACCTTTGACTTTAAAAATTGTGGAATGCGCCCCCTAGTCCCAGCATAACTGGACTTAACTAACCCAAACACAGCAGAGCATTTGTTACGGATAACACAGAATGTCTTGGATTGATGATGTAGGCAGTGGCCTCAGTTACAGATGAAGGTAGTTTTCCTGTTTTTAATGATTGGTTAAAAATAGCATGATCTATTCCGATAATCAAAATAAAAACTGTGAACGTGCAACGCGGCTTAACTAATCAACAAGCCATAAAGATTATGCTACTGTACTAACGCTAGCGGTAAATTAGGTGTGTTAATGTTATATTTAATTATTTTATCATTTCCTAATCATTAATTCAATTCTTGCTTGTGCTAGTGCCGAGGGCTACAGTAGCCTCATACTGCTGTTCTTTCGGCCAGAATCGTCCGGGACTCTCAGTGAGAGTATGAGTAGTATGAGACTGAATGTTAACGAAAACTCACCCGGCTGTATTCATTTGGAACAAAGTCCTTTCTGTTGATATTTTTCACCCAGTTTCCTAACTTCTTGGTTGTCCAAAATTGTATTGCAAACATTAAATTGTATTTCATACTTCCATGTTTGAAATTTCACATTGTTTTGACGGAAATTATTTACTGACATTATAAAAATACATATTTGTAGAAAGAGAAAAACACTGGTTAATCTGCGAGCCGGTGAAAGTGTCGCTCTGTGGCACAGTACGCCAATGGCGAACGGGGTACTTCCGTGTGGCCCGAAAAGGTCTATAATCAGAGTCGTCCTATATTCAGGCCAATACAGTAGGTTTCTTTCTCAAGGCCTTAAATTTCCGTCACTGGTGGCTCTAAATCTCCAGCACAGCAGTTGCTCCTTTACTTTATTTTATATCATTAAAATCTTCAGTCTTTACAGCAAAAGAAACCCCAGACTGAAAATGTTACTACTTTTGCAGTAAATGAGATCCACTCAAAATTCACAATATACCGAAACTCAGCCCATTCTGTTTGCTCATCGTTACGTTTTTCTGCCGTGACCTGATGACGCTCCCGTCGGAATCGTACTGCTTTGATCATGAGACTCCTGAGCTCCACAGCCGCCACTCGAATCAAAGCTGATCTCTGATCTTATTTGACCTCGGGGCCGCGTCCTCTTAATCTTGATGCCCGCAGTGGTCACAACACTTCAGCTTTCTTCTGAAGGCGGCGCCGTCAATAGCAGACAAGCTCCCTCTTTCCGGGGAAACAATCCATTTTTACAAAAGGACAAGCTGGTGAAAACTCATTTCCCCAGACTCGTGCTGCAGTCCCGATGCAGTTGATGCGACCGCTCTGCCACATGCACCTACAGAGTGTCAATATTTAAAGGTTAGACGCTGAAACTGGCAAACGTTTATGTTGAGATACAATATAGTGTCGAGTAATTAGGTCCAATCCATTTATCTCTGTTCCATATTTTTTAATCTTGAACCACCTACACGTTCAACATTTGTATATATTATTTGTCCGTAACTTTGAAACTCTTGGGCCTTCCTGCAAACAGAGGGACGAGGACAGACTGCAGTTTGACTTTCATCACACAGAGCTCGACAGGTGTTATTTAAAGATGCTCCATCTGTGGATCAGACAGCTTCACAAAACATTCACTTGAAGTTATCCCGTATTCAACTTCTTCAACCTCTTCATATTTGTAGATATGAACCGAGGCGAGAGCCGATCCGAGGAGCCCAGTAAGCTGCGACTTCGCGAAACGGCTCCAGATAAATACCTTCACGCTGATCAATACTGTCTCTCGGCGCTGAGCAAATGATGTAAACGATTAAGCTATTTGTGTCTGGGAGAAATCGATCCCATGACTGCAGTAATTCTATATAATCTGACGCCGTCAACATCTCATTTTGAAATCCCTCGTGGTCCTGTTTGATTTCAACTCTGAGTTCCAACGAAACTCCACCTGATAGCTGCATCAGCTCGTGTTTTGCAGGCTGCAGAGGGATCTCACTGATTTTGATCTAAAGAGCAGACGCTCCAGCGTGACATCCGCCGCTTCTACAGTCTGACACAGACAACAGTGGCGTGTCATGTCATGTCATGTCTTTTATTTTTTTGGTTTGTTTTTTTAATAACCAACAATTTCTCCTCCCGAGTGATACAGCTAAACTGGAAGCAGACTAAACCAAAGCACTGAAACAACACCCAATGAACAAAACGACACTGAAACGACACTGTGCGCTTCTCTGAGTGGATAAAAACGGGGTTTCTGCTTTTAAAGTCACTGTCCAAACATCAGGCCGCTTGGCTTTCTGCAACTACACATCCGACACAAGCAACTTCAACTAAAATGAACTCCTGAATTCAGTTATTCAGACGCTTCTTCTGCTGTAGTTCGAGCTGGCAGAAGGTGGCAAAGGAAGAACTCTTCCTCGCACGTAGCTCTGTAATATAACTAGGGCTGGGCAAGTTAACGCATTATTATCGCGTTAACGCATTGATATATTAACGCCGACATTTATTTTATCGCGCGTTAACGCATGTTGCTCACATGCTTTTGTTTTGAAAAGTCTGTTACTGGCTGCTGCGGAGCCAGATAAAGAATTGACTTAAAAACATGCAGAAAGCTAAAACAGACAGGGAGAACGATAAAAATTTGTGTACTTTACAGTTCGGGTAGCAACTCAGGAAGCAATACTAACAATTCTGTTTGAAAAAAAAAATTCTGGATTGCAACAAAACTTTTAACCCCCTTTGTTCAAGACGATCGCGTCATTCCTCCATTTTACATCAGATCCTAGTCCATGCGTTTACTGTCGTGCTGTTCTCTAGCTGGTTACTTTAGTACGGCTCCATCTAGTGGCACCGATGTGTAATGACGACAGAAAGTCTATTCTTTATTATAAAATGACCCCCATTTTTGAGAATATGTCTTCTAGATCAGTGGTTCTCAACTGGTCTGGCTTCAGGACCCACCATCCCCCTTAATGACAAGCCGCGACCCAAATCAAGGAAAATTTCCAACTTCTCAAATTTATTGAAGAACCAAAACAGCAAAAACCAAAATGACTTCAAGTGGGAAATATTCCCTTTGATGCTCAATTAGCTGCATTTTAATTAAATCCAAAACACTTCAGCCTTTTTTAACAGACTCAACATGCACAAACATGAAATAATAAAGTGCAACCACTGAGCAGTAGTTTCAAAAATAACTCAAACATGTAGCATTTGCTGAGTATCCACTTCCTGAATAAATAACAATTTACTATTAAAACTATCTAGTCACTTATTTAAGCATTAATCATAAAGCTGACATAACAAACACAACATTTCAGTAACAGCCATTTTTAAGACTCAACAGTGCTTTTATGCACAAACATGAAATAAAACAGTGCGACAACTGAGCAGTAGTTTCAAAAAGAACTCAAAATATATAGTTTTAGTTGAATAACCACTCACTGACCTTTGTCTTCAAGATAAGAAAATCCATATCTCATATATTCTTTGTTGTATCTGTGTTTCACCTGCTCAACATATGGAAACAAACTTTGCAGGTCTTCTTCTATGGTGTGAACTGGTGGGTCTCAACTCGCATTACAGGACATTATCGCCACCTACTGTTAAGGAGTATGAATGACATGCTTTTTTTATTTATTTATTATTTTTTATAGCATTTCCTTCCCCAGGCAAAGGCCCACGACCCACTGAAAACGGGTCTGCGACCTACTTTTGGGTCACGACCCACCACTTGAGAACCACCGTTCTAGATTATAATGTCGTCCTAAATTTGGGTCAATACGGTAGTTTGATCAAGGACTTATTAAGCAACGGATGGGCGATGCTCGGAAATGAGCCTCAGGAGATTCTGTGCTCATCCATGATCTGAGAGAAAAAGACTGATGTCAGACGCAGATCTGGAGAGGCTTTGGATCATCTATATATGAGCTGAGTTTTCATTCAGATCTCCACAATAATGAAAATATTATAGTATGTGATTCCAGCGCCGCCATGATACCTGAACTGCTGCACACAAAGCCATTTCAGGGTCATTAAACTGGACAATTAAGTATTAAAAACAAATTCTGTCCCATAGCCTGTTTTTTTCATTTTGTAATTTTGATCGTCTGCCAGACGGAGGATTTGACAGAAACAAGGTTATTTGTAACAACTGCCAAGTTGAACTCCCCGTTAAAAGTTTCTGCTGTTACCTCAGAAATTTCCTGTTTTAATGTTTGATTGTGGCTCAGGACTTTGTTAGTAGACTTTTTTTTATTTGTCATAAAAAAACAGGATGACATTAATGCCCTGGCAGTGGCAATAAGCTTTATTTTATTTGACTTTTTTTTTTTTAGATGAGATTTCCACTAAATATGTGTTACTGACAAGTGCTGATGTTAAAAGTGTTTGAACAACAAATGTTATGACAATTTAGTTCATATGGCAGTAAAACATTTAAATGAAAATGCACTTTTCACTACTTTTGAATTCATTATTTGATTTTCTGTATGCAATGCGATTAATCAGAGAAATCACGCGATTAATCGCGATTAAAAATATTAATCGTTGCCCAGCCCTAAATATAACCATTATAATCTTGCTTTTTTTTTTGTTCTCCTGATTTTTCTCTCATTTTCTTGTGCTCCTTGTGCCCTTTTGGTTGCTGTTAAGTTTACTGCCTGACTTTACTTTACTGATACTTTGAAAGTCTGTCTCTGTCTTTGCTAAATTCTAGTTTGACTTCCCTCTTCGTTCCATCTCTCCTGCTCGTCAACACCAGCGTCTCGTCAGCCTCTGTTGGTCCGTCCTGTTGATGACCCTGTTTTGCCGCTCCACCACGTCTCCGTACTCTGGATATCCTCCCAGTCAGCATTTGTTCTGTGTTTGTTCTTTTCCCTTCTCTTTGAAAGTCCCAGATAGTTGGTGCGCTCCCAGTAAACACGCTCTGGTCGTCTATGGTTTAACTGGCGATCAAGCCGTTTAAGACGATCTCTGCCATTTTTTCAGGGGTTCAACTGAGGCCAAATCAATTCTTATACAAAAGTTAATTTGAGAGGTAGAGCCGTTTGTGCACGTCCACATGTGACCAGGTGGACGCACATTGATGCCATTTGGATGCGCTCTTGTACGCGCTGACATACGGGTTGCGGGTAGTGAGTGATCAGACCACCCCCTACCCGCAACCCTAAACCCGTGATTGCAAGAAACCAAGTTTGTGGAAAGGGCAAAAGACACGCCCATTGCAACACCTACAAAGTGAGTAAGGGAGTCGGCGTAATGGATAGCGGCTTTAGCGAGCAGAAGATTGCATTAGTGGTTAGCTAATGCAGTGTGTGGCAATAGCTAATGTTAGCTATAGCTTAGAGGTTAGGGTTAGTGTTAACGGGTAAGGGGAAGTCTATGATTGGGGCCATTATCTCTCCAGCATGTCCTGGGTCTCCCCCGTGGTTTTCTCCCAGTTGGACATGCCTGAAACACCTCTGACCAGATGGCCGAACCACCTCATCTGGCTCCTCTTGATGTGGAGGAGCAGTGGCTCTACTCTGAGTCTCACCTGGGTGACTGAACTTTCAGCCGCCCCTGCGGAAGAAACTCATTTCAGCTGCTCAAACTTTCGGTCACTACCCACAGTCCGTGACCATAGGTGAGCACTGGAACAAAGATCGGAGGTAAACAGAGAGCCTCGCCTTTATGTCTCAGTTGTCTATTCAGTTCACACCACAGGAGAAGCTGCACCGACCCGCCTGTCTATCTCCCGCTCCATCCTTCCATCAGTCGATCTATGAATATCGTGGTCGAGAAAAGCTTGATGTGTGGTTGACAAGAACGGAGGATGCAGGATGACCCTTTTAGAGCTTTGTCACAGTCATGGGTCAAAGCATTCTGCACATGTATACTGGCAGCTCAATCTGCTGTGTGCAAATGGACGCAACTTAGCCACGGTCCAGTGCCAGAATGGTCAATGCATATCTTTAGCCAAGCAGAATAGATGCCTCTGGTGGGAAAATTGACTGGGATGACTAGAATATATATATGAAGACACATACCCTCACCCCTCTACATGGTTTATTTCTAGGGCTGGGCAATGATTTAAATTTTTAATCGCAATTAATCGCATGATTTCCCTGATTAATCACGATTAAACGCATTGTATACGCAAAATCAAATAATGAATTCAAAAGTAGTGTAAAATGCATTTTTATTTAAATATTCTGCTGCCATATGAACTAAAGTGTCATAACATTTGTTGTTCAAATACTTTTAACATCAGCACTTGTCAGTAACACATATTTAGTGTAAATCTCATCTTAAAAAATGTCAAAGTAAAGCTTATTGCCACTGCCAGGGCATTAATGTCATCCTGTTTTTATAAAAAATAAAAAAAAGTCTACAAACAAAATCCAACAAAATGATTGTGGCTCAGCACAATCAGAACATTAAAACAGGTAATTTCTGAGGTAACAGCAGAAACTTTTAACAGGGAGTTAAACTTGTCAGTTGTTACAAATAACCTTGTTTCTGTCAAATCCTCCATTTGGGAGAACTTTAAAATGAAAATGTCCATGTTAAAGTTCAGTAACTTTACCAATCCGTGTATCATTCATTCTTTTCATTTTCAATTGTCAATCAAAAATACCCCCCCAAAAAGTGACATTTTATTACGTTTTTTATTTTTTAATCTAACACAAAAAAACGGAAAAAATGCCTGTTTTTTTTTATATTTCAATTTTAGACTTGGATCAAAAATAAGAAATGAAAAAACGGGCCACAGAACTGAATTAGTTTTATAATGGAGGACTGGACTTTCTGTTGTCGTTACACATCTGTGCCACTAGATGGAGCCGCACTGCAGTAACCAGCTAGAGAACAGCAGGACAGTGAACACATGGAGCAGATCTGATGGAACATGGAGGAATGACGTAAAAAGTTTTGTTGCAGTTTAGAATGTTTTTTTTCAGACAGAATTGTTAATATTGCTACCTCAGTTGCTCCCCGAACTGTAAAGTTTACGGATTTTTACCGTTCTCCATGTCTATTTTAGCTTTTCCGCATGTTTACCTGCCGATTGTCTTCTGATTCCGCAGCAGCCAGAAACAGACTTTTCAAAACAAAAGCATGTGAGCAACATGCGTTAATGCGTGATAAAATAAATGTCGGCATTAATAAATTAATGAGTTAATGCGATAATAACGCGTTAACTTGCCCAGCCCTATTTATTTCATTTACTCCGTCTCACTTATAGGTCTAATCAAAGAATGAGATGTTGCCACTAAGAGCTGATCAGATGGACCAGATGTTCTTTAAGTGTAATATGCAACTCTGGCAATAAATTTAAGCTGCCCGAAGCAACATTTTATAAATAGTGACAGTTAAAATGCTCAAATTAAAGTCTGGTTCTGAGAAAGGAAATTATTTTGTTTGAAAAAAAAAAAATGAAGGCCAGCTCCTGCTTAAGAAGCAAAAAGTGAAAAATGAAAGATTCAGCGTCTTTCAATAGACAAAAAAAAAAAAAAAAAACAGTACGCCTTACCTCGAAGGCATTCATTATTTGTCAGCACATGAAATATGTGATGGAGGTGTTCGTTTTAAGAATCCAAAAGGAGCACTTGCTGCGCACTTATTTGCCAGGATGACATTTGCAGAGAAGCAGGGATTGCAGCTCTCTGCCAGAACAAAACCCACTTGTTTGCGCTCCACGGGTTTCTGTGACTGGCAATATCGGTCCCTGTGGCATTAAACTTAGCAGCCGCGACCACACGCGTCGACTTCACATGTTAGGATAAAAGAAGGGCCAAATGCACAAATGAGAACTAGTCTTGATGTTCCAAAGGCATTAAGGAGAAATGTATTTAATTTTCAGAGGTGAGTAACTAATGTTAAGTGGATGGGGAAATGTCACTTAACGGCCGTCATTCAAGCTCATCGCGGCCGTGTGGTTGACAAGTGTTACACCGTGGAAGTGGAAAGCGTGTATCCTAGCAACACCAGCCCTCTGTTTTGTTTTTCACTTCCTCAAAGCCCCCGAGAGACTTTTGAAACTTACAATTTCCACATTTCAGCTCGTGGTATTTTTGTTTTGTTTTTTTATTGATGGAAAAATATATAATTTCACAATAGCCTCAGTGTCATTAAAGTTCCTCTTTTTCAACATAAAAATGAGAGCAATTCGGTTTTTGTTTTAATTGATCCCACGACAGAACTGTAAGAAACATTCAAACAAGGGCTCATTAGCTACCGTCCAAGAATCCTTTTAGACAGCTCCCGAAACATCTATTAAATAATATTTGAATTGATAAACTAATTAAAAAATCTCTTAACAACCTAAAAAGGTTTGTTCTTACGTCACGGCCACATTTAGCTCACCTTCCATCATGCAGCTCAACGATCTCGTTCCCCATCAGCATCCTTGAGTCTAATTAAGTTCATACAGTAGCTGAGATGACACTCCTATACATCAACCTCATCTCCTCCACAAGGCAAACCGGAAAAAGTATTATGACCTTGTGGCACCGGCAGCAGAATATAGAAGCCGGGGACGGATGCTAATTGTCTCTGCGTTGGACTCATTTGTTAAGAATAATTGCTGGACTTAACGACTGTTTGATAGGCGTTACTGCTCAGAGCGGTTGGTTGTCCCAGACCAGCGGGGTACCAGCTCTCTGAGACCGACTGTTCTCTTCGTGCTGTACCTGTTCATTACGTGTTCACCTGAGCTGGTTGGGCAGGTTGATGCTCAAAATAGCCCACTGGGATGAAAGGGCTGGATGTGATTAATATGCGAGCCCATGTCGGCTAACTATTCCAGATGTCTTGCATGCTGTGGTGGGCCCGAGCAACCTCCTCCTCTCCCTCCCCCTCCTCCTCCTCGTGACCCTGAAAAGTTAAAACCATGCACAGAAAATGGATGAAATTATGTTAGTTAGCAAATAATAATAAAACACTCAGTATATGACACAGAGTTTGTTTTTGGACTTTATTCATCCATATATTTTCATCATTTCCAGGATTGAAGACGGAGGATGGGTACGGAAGAATGGACCTTCGAGAAACGCGGGTGAAATCACACAAAGCTGGTGTTAAATTAAAAGTTGAGATATGCAATTGTCATTTTATCTAGAAAGAAAGAAAGATGGGAGGAAGCAGGTCCAGTTGTATCCAGGTACATTAGGGAAGGGTAACAGAAATAACAGGATAATATAGACGTTGATCTGAGCATCCATCAATGTATGGAATTAGTCTCCTGGTTCCTTTATTAGTGCAGTGGTTCCCAAACCTTTTTTGTTGTATGGGACCCCCTTTGTTCCCCCCACCCACCCCACCCAGTACACAGCTGCACAAGCATCAACATCTCGAGACATACTGTTGACTTGTAGCCTCCAAAAGAATTTATTCACAATATTATATTCGAATGCCGTCTTATAAATTCGGAAGGCCACAACACACGGAAAACCGCCACGCTCCGGTTTCGAAGCAGCTGTGGCGTGACTTCGGGTCCCACAGAAAGCAACTTGGAGCGGAGTGCTGTCAAGCACCGCCCATTCTGCTGTGATCAAAGTTGGAAACGAACTCACCCGAAGGTTTCGAGATCACATGACCGACGCGCGGGAGTCTGCTCATTTAAAGACTTGTATCTTTCTCGACTTATAGATTTAAAAAGCGTGCATGCTGTCAAATAAAACGTGTTTTCTGACTTTTTGACCCTTTCCTCGATAAATTTCTTCTAAAACTGTCTTCACACATAATGTTGATGGAAGAGTTGGAGCCGAACATCGATGCTTTATTTTGAGATTTCAACGGATCCTCTTGGCCGTTTTTGCGTCTGACTTCCTGCCAACTCAATGTGCCGTGGGTAAATTTTCTCTGGCGGAGAAGCGTGGACGGGCCCTTCTGGTGTGACGACTGTCATTGGCTTCAATGGCGGCGATTCAAAGGTGCTGTTGCGGCGTTTCCATTCCACGACCTGTGGTACCTAAGCTTAAGGACCCGACACTTCACTGTGGCATTTTGCAAACTCATCCATGCAGGTGTAACATAGTTAAAATGACAGGAACAATCCTGCTAAATGGGACAAGTGCCCTCTGCTGTCTGCTTTGAGTGTTATGAGAAAAAATAGGAAAAGGGAATTGTGGGAAATCCTCAGTTAGGAATGAAGACTCGGAGCGAGGTAATGTGTCTAGGCACAAAAAGATAATATAATGTTGTAGCCATGCCTAATAATTTTATCATGTACATAAATTGATGTGCGAGTGTTGTTGGGTTTGTGTGTGTGTGTGATGTTTGGCGCGAGAAGAAACGGCGATGACCAAGCAGCTAGCCGTGTTAGCTTAACACGAGGCTTCTTTCTTTTTATTTGCAGCAAGGCTGGCATGCCCATGATGTTCAACGTGTTGATTCACCGCCCTTCTCCTATTGTATATGCAGAATAAACGGCTATCCCCTCAAACAGCAGCTCGTTGTGAATTCCTTGAGAGAACATATCACAAAAGAGTTACACAAGCAATGTCGTTGGGCTTTGTGGCGCCAGAATGGGCCTTTAGCTGTTTGACGGATCAGACGCTGGGTGATTTGTTGTTTGCAAAAAATCTGACTCCGAAAGAATCTGAAAGAACTTGTCTTTTAGGTGAACTGAACTAAACGAGTCTTCTAAAGCCACTTTAGCCACCGCTAAAGGCAACAGAGAAGCCGTATCACACCTTAACATGACTACCCACTAAATAACAAACAAGTCGTCCTTGAGCTCTCAAAAGAGCTCCGACTGGGTCTGGACAAAGAATCTCAGGGTGTCCTGGAGTGTCTGGTACCGGGATGTTATCAGTGGATCCTTAGAGCCCTGTGGGTCGTGGGATGGCGTGTCTCTGGAAGGGGATTGTATGTTGTGTCATCAGATTAAGACCTCAGGATCTTTTCTGTCTTCTTAAAAAAAAAGATTGAAGGGCCCGGCCCTGTAATAGGTCGGCGAAAAGAGAGAGATCCTCATCTATTTGACCTAAATTTGGGATTAGAATGCAAAGATCCGATTCTACTTTGAAGACTTGTCCTGAAACTTGAAAAGCTTAGTTGTGCTGCTGCCCTTCTCTCTCGGACTCACAAATTCCCTTTCTCTCCCGCACGACCAGTCAAGGACGTTTGGTGCGTACTGTTCTGCTGTTCTGTTGCGAACTGCAACTACGCACATAAAACTACACCAAGGCTGCGTTGAATACCGCCAAAAGCAGGAGAGAAAAAAAATAAAGAAGAAAAATATCACATCTTTAATTAAAGTCTTTTTCCCAGACGTCAAAAACATGGTTATTGTATGTACAGAGAATATGGGTGAGAACACAAAGTAATCTGTGCAGCAATGTGTTCCTTTCAAAACAAATTTAATCAAACTGTTGCCTGATTACATTAGAGAGAAAAAAATGGCTCATAAATTCATTATTTCACATCATTTG
Organism: Hirundichthys speculiger; assembly: GCA_018398805.1. NCBI lineage: Eukaryota > Metazoa > Chordata > Actinopteri > Beloniformes > Exocoetidae > Hirundichthys > Hirundichthys speculiger. The sequence continues at coordinate 946,268 of JAGFBZ010000739.1, read as the reverse complement.
AATTCTTTTGATTTCCAAGCTTGCCAGGATTTAAAGGGACTGAAAAACTGTGGTGCTTATTTTCTATGGATGGTCTTAGTCTTAGTGGAGTTTGTCGTTTCACCTACATAAAAACAAAAAATATAAAAAATGTTTCACCTGTACGCAGTTCTGGCTGAAACAGTGTGAACATAAGTGTAACAGCCCTAAGTACAGTCATAAGTAATTACAGCAGCATAAACCTGCAACAAGTTGCAGAGAGGATGCTCAGTTGTTCGCGCTCATGGTTGTTTGTGTCCTAAATAGGGCTGGGCAAGTTAACGTGTTATTATCACGTTAACTCATTAATTTATTAACACCGACATTTATTTTATCGCGCGTTAACACATGTTACTCACATGCTTTTGTTTTGAAAAGTCTTTTACTGGCTGCTGTGGAACCAGAAAAGAATTGGCGGGAAAAACATGCAGAAAAGCTAAAACAGACATGGAGAACGGTAAAAATCTGTGTAATTTACAGTTCGGGTAGCAACTCAGGTAGCAATATTAACTATTCAGTTTGAAAACTAAAATTCTGGACTGCAACAAAACCTTTGCGTCATTCCTCCATGTTCCATCAGATCTGCTCCATGTGTTCACTGTCCTGCTGTTCTCTAGCTGGTTACTGCAGTGCGGCTCCATCTAGTGGCACAGATGTGTAACGACAACAGAAAGTCCAGTCCTCAATTATAAAACAAATTCAGTTCTGTGGCCCGTTTTTTCATTTCTCATTTTTCATCCGTCTAAAATTAAAATAAAAAAAAAAAAAACAGGCTTTTTTTGTGTTAGATTTAAAAATGAAAAACGTAATAAAATGTCTCTTTTTAATTTTTTTAAATTTTTGATTCACAATTGAAAATGGAAAGAATAAATGATACACGGATTTGTAAAGTTACTGAACTTTAACATGGACATTTTCATTTTAAAGTTCTCCCAGACGGAGGATTCAACAGAAACAAGGTTATTTGTAACAACTGACAAGTTGAACTCCCCGTTAAAAGTTTCTGCTGTTACCTCAGAAATGACCTGTTTTAATGTTCTGATTGTGCTGAGCCACAATCATTTTGTTGGATTTTTTTTGTTAGACTTTTTTTTTTCATAAAAACAGGATGACATTAATGCCCTGGCAGTGGCCAAAAGCTTTATTTTATTTGACATTTTTTAAGATGAGATTTACACTAAATATGTGTTACTGACAAGTGCTGATGTTAAAAGTGTTTGAACGACAAATGTTATGACACTTTAGATCATATGGCAGCAGAACATTTAAATAAAAGTGCATTTTACACTACTTTTGAATTCATTATTTGATATATACAATGCGATCAAACGTGATTAATCAGGGAAAAAATGTGATTATTCATGATTAAAAATCGTAATCGTTGCCCAGCCCTGGCAGGAGGGAAAAGGGTGTGTGGGGGGTCGCCCACAATGTGGGTGGCTTGCGGACGCAGCGAGAGGTGTAAGTGTCTGTAATGGAGGGGCTAGAAACCCTGATGATCTTCCCAGCTGTCTGCAGGGTCGAGTTCCCAAACCAGGTGGTGATGCAGCTGCACAGGTTGCTTTCGATAGACGCTCTGTAGAACATGGTGAGGATGGAGGAAGGGAAATGTGCTTTCCTTTACAGAAAATACAGGGATTGATGGATACTTCAGTATAGTATTTGCTATCTACTGTAGTATCTACATTAGGGTAGAGAATGTTTCTTAGTGACTTTCATCCATTTGTCTTCCAGGTATTGTGAAAATTCACATACGAAACAGAACAATGCAGAGGATGATGAAGAAGGAGGGATTATGGAGAGCAAGAGGTAGCCAAGGGGATTTTTAAGACACCTATTGAATGAGCTCTCTGTTCAACAGCAGAGACTGAGATCCCGGTGCATTGTCTCTTGGCTGCTACTTGAAACAAATTAATTTGTCTACGGTCCCTTCTGGGATGGTGTTGCAAATTAATTTTAGTCAGATCATCCTCAGTGCTTCTGAAACCTTAGTTTTGGCTTTAAAACTGTCCCCGACAAGAATTTCAGCCAAACGAAGATAGATTTTTGGACGCAGCAGTGATCATTGATGTGTTGCTTTGCTACAGATGCAGCTAAAATCACACGGTTATTTGTAGGTTATAACTTCGCTCACATAAACACATAAACGCTTCCATGTGAGCGCAGAAGATAAATGCGTTCCTGGTCCTTCCCTTCAGTGTGCACGATGGCTAGATCACAGCGAGCACGGCAGTCGTTCAGAGCCATATAAACATCATCTCACTTACTGTTAATTCATTCTGCAGCTCGCAAATAAGTTACTGTGGAGTCCTAAGAGATGACCAGATCCTTTTATGAGTAAACCAAATCCCAGTCCAGTGTTTGAACATAAAGGCGGTGAGGGACGTGGTGGTTGTGTCTTCCACTCTTACATGCTGTATATTCTCTCATGCGGCATCCGCGACTTACATAACTGGTACACAGTACATACGACGGATCATATACACGGTATTGTTCAGTTTCAAACATGGCTTTGGATGCAGCTCCTTTTTAACGCTCTTTTTTTTTTTTGTCTAATTCCTCACTTTGACTTCCGTTCACTTTTCATTCCCCGTTGCTATTTGGCTAAGATCGGATGAGGAAAACACAGCCTGGCCTCACGGGAACACCGCAGCGAGTGTGACTTCTCAAGACTCATTAAAACTTCATGACGTGACGGCGGCGCGCTTCTAGTACCGCAGGAAGCAACAGACTTCACCTCTGTGGACTTCAGCGTGTAAATGAGTCGCGCTCTTCTCACATCTCTCAGACGAGTCTGCTCGGTCGCTATGGTGACGAATCCCGGCAGATGGCGGTGATAACCCCGCCATTTCAAGCGAAAGGGCTGGAGAGGCCTTACTTCAGAGGAGAGCGCAGACTTAAATTGTATCTTTATTTTGCAAGCGACATCGGGCTGTCCAAACCATCTGTAGACCTCCTTACCCAAGTGATCAGATTTTTAAATGACAGAGCTGATGAGTGAACGAAAGTGAAAGTAAGGGTCAATTCCAACTCCTCCCTTAACCCTCAGTCTTTGCACTTGAAAGTAAGTGTAAGGACTATCTCGTGACTTAGAAATGGGACAACCCTTGACTGCAGTTATGTCTTTAGACTGCGGGGGGCGGCCTTACGGGAAAGCTACGCACAGTCTGTCAAGAAGAAGACGTCAACAAAGTTAGTACAGTGGTACCTCTACTTACGAACGTCTCTACATACGAAATTTTTAGGTTACGAAACGTCTCAACGGGAAAATATTGCCTCTTGTTACGAAAGAAATTTCAGAATACGAAAGGCAAAAATACAGTAGCGCTGCTACTCGCAGCTCCCAGAGTTTACCGAACGTAAACGTACTTGTCGGCTCTGTATCTCGGTTTGAAAGCGATGCGTCCGAGCTGCTCTGCCATTGGCTATCGCTTAGCATCTTCCTGGCATCCCATTGGCTAGGAGGGCCCCTTGTCTGTATGAGCGTAACCCAGCAACCAGGTAAACAAACAATTTTTACCTCCGCCAAGGAGGTTATGGTTTTGCCGGCATTTATCTGTCTGTCTGTGTTCAAGATAACTCAAAAAGTTATGGATGGATTTTGATTAAATTTTCAGGAGTTGTCGGAAATGTGAAAAGGAGGAACTGATTTCATTTTGGGTGTGATCCAGAAGAAATCCTGGATTCTGGATCTCTTTCAAATTTTCGATAATTGTTGCGCTTGGTGGAGGTCTGCGCTCTCCGAGTGCTTTTCTAGTTCTAACATGTATTTTTTACAGGTTTTATGCCATTTCATGTATTAGTTATAATTAATTTTTAAAAAATGTTGGGAGGCTTGGAACGGATTAGAGCATTTACATGGAAAACGCGTCTCCACTTACGAAATTTCGTAAGAGGTACCACTGTACTTTGTTAGTACCTTATATGTTGGACTTTACAAAACCACTAAATAAAATGCTACACATCCCAAATTTTGTGTCTTTATTGCGACACCACTAACGTTGAGGACATGTGGACGAATGCGCTCCATGCAGCTTTTCTCGGGAGACTTGACAGGATGAAAGACAAGAGGTGCATGCAAGGGCGACTTCAGCAACAGCAGCTGACTTTATGGTCAATGGAAACTGCCAGAAACATAAGAGGTGGAGTATAAAAAGACTGGAGTCAAGTTGGCCACAATTTACTGGAGTGAGTGAGTTCACAGCAGTGGCTGGTCTCGTGGGAACACGAAGTAGAACAACACTTTAAAGAGAACACTTTCTCTCACTCTTTCTCTCTTTCTTTCTTTCTTTCTTGGGAATCCTGTTTAATCTCATTACCAGGAGGGTGAAAAGAAAGTCAATCCAAAGCATCAAAGCTATGACCCTCAAAGGCATCACTGTTTCCAGTAACAGCGGAGTCGGTCTTGAACCAAAGTGTTCTCACGACTGTGCCCGAAACGCTTGGGGAATGCACTTTTCTGGAAATGAAATCTATATTTTTTCGTGCCAGTGGGTGTAGGGAATGTACTGTCGTTATCACTTCTGTCTCGTAACATCGTTTTTGGAAAAGATAACCACAGACAAGAGCGAAAAGAGCAGCAGTACAGCCAAGAAAGAACTACAGATGAGGAGTTTAAATGAAATTCCTCTGTGTGCTCTAACAAAGGTAAGGACCAAATATCAACCATGCATTCTGTTTATATTCCTTGTAATTGAAATTAATTCAATAAATCAGATGGATGTGGGACTGTGCCAAGGATCAGCCCCAACGCCCTTCTTGTTTGACATTGTGACGGATGGGTTGAGAGATGAGGTCAGACTGGTTTCTCTGTTTACTGTGATGTTTACAGACGACATTACGATCTGTAGTGGAATGATACGCCATCTTTAACCTTTTCTTTTGGAACTGCAAGTGGCTATGAGAAGCAGAAACTGACTGACAGTAGGAATATAGTATGAGCAAATGGAGGGAGGCCTGCAGGCAAATCCAGTGGCTGTAATAGTGTCTGCTTCTGCTGGAGTGATAAGTCAGACAGCCCCCGAGTCTTCTGATCCATTGCCTGCGTCGGCCATTTCTCAGAGATGACTTGAAATTCTCGGCGGCCGTCGCGCTGCATTGTATGCAGCGCCACGTGGCAGGATCACACTTGACAGGTGAAATCATTATGAGCAAGTCCTGCCACTGTTAAAGGCCAGCTGCTCCTGCCGTGGATGGGAGATGTGGAAGAGAGGAAGAGGGGAGATACGTGCAAAAATGTGGAAAAGATATGCACAAAGTACGCTGAATTTAAAGGATCCTGGTTCTACTTGGAAAGTGACACAAAAATCCCACAATGGCAAAAAAGGCAAAAGGGATAAAGTTGAAGAAAAGGTTGAATGTGTTGCACAGGTTTGACAAGGAATATTGAAATTATCCATCAAATCTAGAATCTAATTAGTGACTCTATCTAAATATTTCTTTGTCTATGGGATTATGGGGCGTCTTTCTCACTCTTCTAAGATGATTTGATATGTATCTAGGTACATGGGGACATTTCATTTGGGACAATGCATTTATGAACAGAATGATTTCAATCAGTATTCATTAAACGATGTCTAAAATAGTTTGTAACATTTGCTTGACAAAGAAACGTCCTCATCTTGCATGTTGTTGTTGATCTTGCTTGTGCGAGCTGCATTAGCCTCTAGAGACTCACCATGACATCTCACAAGTCAAGAGTTGAGATCCGCTGGGCGACAGCTCTACATAACCGCTCTGCAAAATTCTGAACAGCATTCCTTTCCTCACATAAAATACAGATGATATCCAGACGTTACACTGTAAAACTGACAGCTGTTGACTGCTCACCATATTTTACTGAACAATAATTGTTTCATTGCATCGTTTACTGAACCAAAGCAACTGCTTCAACCCACTTTACCAAATACTGTCTCGTCAGATGTTGGTCTAAACGTACGTTATCTGTTGGCAAGATGCAGGAGTTGTACTTGAGGGTCATCACGCTTGGTTTAGTGGTTGACACGACGAGCCTTGCGACTCGTTCAAAGCCCAGCTGGGGTCTTTCTGTGTGGAGTTTGCATGTTTGCATCGAAAAAAAAAAAAAAACATGCATGTGAGGCTAATTAGTGACTCTAAATTAATCAGCTATGGTATTTGTGCATTTTTTTCAAACCTAAAAAAAAAATTGAGATGATCCCAAAATCTCATGCAGTAAGTTGCCTTTTTTCATTTTTACAGTGTACATTTGACAGTGCGCCATACACCATGCCAGCTTTGGACGTTGGACATGTCGTGTTTGTGGTATCAGCTTGAATCTACGTACCTTAACAGCCTGCCGGGCAGGAGGGGTCTCCACTAACTCAGCCCATACTTAGTGTGCAAAGGCTTAGCAATGATGCAGACCCACCCTGATGCTGATGCGAAAATCTCGCCTTGACTATTTGTCAGGATCAACAGCAAAACCTTAGTCAACCAGAATAGGGCCATTTATAGGTTTATGGTACACTTGATTCAATCCAGGCATCTCCACACCAAAGTAATTTGTTGTTATGAAACCTGAAGGAAAGGTTTGCAACACATGGTATCAGATATCAGAGGAAAAACCTTATTTAATCTGATTATATGCCTATCAAAAGGTGTCATATACATATAGATGTGGACTGGGAATGGTTACATTACATGGAGGAGGGAGAGGGATTTAAAATGAAAGAGAGAGATGGAGTAAGTTGTAAAAACTGTCAGAGAAACTTAAATCGACTCTCAGAAGAGCCGTTTCACAATTTGAGACTGGTCCCTTAACTTTGAGTCCATGCAAAGCAAGACAAAATATATTAAACGGCTGGTGAGATGTGAGCTGAGAAGCCTCCACCCTCATTTTATCCTTTATAATGACCTGATAATAACCTCAGCTCCTCTCATACTCATGCCAGTAAAGAAGGCCCTTTTAAGAGCAGTTAAAATGTCAAGCTGTATTCCCCAGATTTTATACTGATCCCTTTAATTAGGCTGTCTGGTGGTTAATGATGAAGTGTCCTGCCGAGTGTTGTATTGTAGGAAGTTCAATTTGTGTTCTGTCTGTCGGGTCTTGAAGTTGATCTCGCAGGGTTCAGGATGAAGGTCTTATTTCTGTCTTTATGGGAACACACATCACAGGACAATCAAAGCTCAACTCACACGCTCGCTGTTCCCTTTTTTTTGCTTTTAATAAAAAATAAACATTCGGGATTTCAAGAAAGCTGTTTGAAGTGAAAAAAAAAATCTACCTCTGAAGTGTTGACATGTTTTTTATTTAAATAAAATACTACAAAAAATGAGATTGTCTCTTTATTATTCCAGTACAATGGTAAAAAAGCAGGCTTTTGTCCGATCTGGAAAACAGTCACATATTGAGTGTCTCATGATGGGTGGAATTACCTCAACCTTTTGAAAAATGCATTATGTGGCGGTGACGTGAAACGTGTTGAAATTGTGCTGGCGCCAAAGAGACAATAGAAAGTCAGTTAACAGCTTTTCCATGATGGACACGCTCAACTTTGACACCAAAGAGAACATCCAAAAAAAAAAAAAATCAATTTTTAAAAAAGTGGAAGGAGGGGACGGTGGTTGAGTGAAAAGAATAAAAGGCTTTAAAGCAAAGATTTGGTTCAGTAGTCCAGTTGTTGACAGTCTGGCCAGCGGTTCTAATCCTTTTCCTTTCGATGCTAAGACTCGGTTCCTCCGCATTAATCTGTAGTTTCCAGGGATCAATAGACGCAGAAGAAACAGCCTCTGGACACCATTTGATAGGCTGAGAAATGACTTATGCGGCGAAAGCTCAACGTCTACCAGACTAGTATCAATAAAAAACATCCAGCAGAGATAGAACGGTCATTTACAGGCATTCTGAGTTTGACTGTAAAAACTCAATGCAAACTTTTATTTATAATTAGCATGTCTGTTGCCATTTTGGTTGTTTTGAATGGCGGCTCTTGGATGCTTCTGTATGAGTTATTGCGTGAAGCACCCCCCCACCCTACTGGGACCGGCCTGTGAGGTTTTGGGCATGGCTGACCAGGCAATGCTCTTGTTGCTGTTTGCTTTTCTCCTCCTCTGCTGTCTGGTTAGGCTGAGACACATTGTTTTTAGCTCCAGCCTTTTGTTTGGTTGGATTAAATAACTGCTTTGTTGGGTTTAGGGGCAGAAATTCTTCAGATGAATTTTAAGCTTCTACATCAGGCTACCCAAACCTTAAAAGACCCCACATATGTTATAGCACATTCAGAAATTATCCTTACTTCTCATATTGTTGACTCAAACAAAAGGGGGGCATCAAAAGCTGTAAAAAATGTGAAAACATTTCTTCGGTCAGAAAACACATCATCCCATAGCCACATTGAATTAGTGAACTGTTCCAGCTTTAAAGGTATTTGACAATTAATTCCACAGACAAACAGCTGAGATAAACTCAGTGTTTGTTTGGGAACCCCAGACAATTACCCCAACAATTGCGTGACTTTGAATGTGACACGGTTGTTGGAGCCAGATGGGCTGGTCTGAGTAGTTAAAAACTCCTGATCTACTCAGATTTTTAGGGCCGACCGTTGGCAGGTTTCACACAGAAGTGCCTGACAACGTCCTTGTTCATGCCAGAGAAAATGATCATACTGGTTTGAGGCAGCAGATAAGCAGACAAACACACGCTTCAGCCACAGAATACAGTCATCTGTGGACACACAACATGTCAAACCTGGAAGATGGGAGATACCAGAAGACCAGACCAGGCCAGCAGATGGTTGGGACAGCGTGAAAGCATGGATTCATCTCGTATCAAGGTTTAGGGTGGTGGTGATATGATGGGCGGGATATTTTCTTGACAGCATTTAGGGTCCGATCCAGCTGAACATTGTTTGAATGTGACTGCCTGCATGTCTAAATGATCATAGTTCACCCATCTTCTGATTGCTACTTGTAGGAGATTATGGGCCCGATCTTCTGCCAGATCTCCTAAAGCCGCTAATAAGGGATAGCAGGTAGCGGGAGGGGCGTTCCCCCGCAAAGAACGCAATCTTCCACCTCCCTAAACCCACTATACCACCTGCGCTAACAGCAATATTATGCATAGGAGTGGTTAGGGCGTTCCACCTTTTTAACCAATCAGTGCGTCAGTAGCCATTGTCTTTAAGACCAGGTTGACACCAGACACAAAGATCTCTTTGGTTTCCTCCACAGCAAACATCTGGATGAGATCATGCCACAGCTATACAGACTGACGTGTCTGGCCGTGACTATTCCTACATCCACCACAACTGCTGACCAGACATCCTCTGACCTCAAGAGAATAAAAACGTCTGCCAGTAATACGGTGATGCGTAATCGAGAGGTAGAGCCGTTTGTGCACGTCCACATTTGACCAGGTGGACGCACATTTATGCCATTTGGTCGTGCTCTTTTACGCGCTGACACCGCAAGATACCGCAAACTCGGTATCTTGCGATCGTGGGTAGCGGGTTTAGGATAGCGGGTAGTGGGTGGTCAGCTACCCGGGTCAGACCGGGTAGCTACCCACTATCCTAAACCCGCAATCGCAAGATACCGAGTTTGTGTAAAGTAATACGTCTATATCTATATGTACAATGCGAGTAAGGGAGTCGGCATAGCGGATTGCGGCTTTAGGGAAGCGGAAGATTGCATTAGCGGTTAGCGGAGGTTCCTAAACCCGCAATTTGCAGGTAGCGGCTAGCGGGAGGTGTATGATCATGACCTATATGCCACGTAATAAAGTTCAAACTGGCCTCTGGAACATGACAATAAAGTCATTGAATTCAAGTTACTGCCACAGTTGGCTTTCTTTCTTTATTTCTGTGTGTGTGATTGGCTGATTCGATATCTGTATCAATGACTCATTGAACAGGCGCAGCCAATGAAGTGGCCATTATCACTCAACAGCAGATCCAATTAGTATGCCGATCCCGAATAAAACGATTTAAAGTTTGAAATGATGACAAGGCACAAACTCTAAAGAGTCATCTTCATACTTTCAAAGTTCCCTGCCAAGCCCAGACACCGTCTCCTCTCTCACCTTAGGTACTAAAATTGGTTCTATTTTGAATCAGTTTCATTTTGTTTCTTTTGTTTCAAAGTAAAGTCCTTCCAGGAAAGTTGTAAATATCTCAAAACAACAGCTGAAGCTTTTCTGAGTCCATTACTAGTTCCAGACAGATGCAGTAAAAACGTATGAGATGTATGACTCATGTTTGACAGACAAAACATGAAGATAAATGATCAAAATGCTAATTTTGAAATGCACGCCGTCCATCCTTCAGCTAAAATCAGCTTCATAATTAGCAGCAAAGTTAGAAGGGCTGGTGTCAAGATGCAGTCTCATACTTGGCTGCAGGAGTGACCCTTAGATTGCACTGACAACAGCTCTGATTGCTGGACTGCTACAAACCACAAGTCTAATTGGTTTTTGCCTCTCCATTATCTTTTAAAATACCAATTCAGATTGCTCTCCCGTTAAGATGGCATCCAATTGAGCTCCGCTTCAATGCTGTTAACCTCCAGAGAATATAGAGTCAAATCTACCGAGCTCTGCACATGGCGGTCTCCAGTTTGGAGTTGAGAGTACCAAGTTTAATTTGAAAATTCTTCATCACATCAGTCTGACAGTTTCAACCCGAGCAAATATCTCGAAGGCCATGTTTTTAGTGACTCCCGCTTCTAATTTTGACTTTTCCCCCTCAAGGCTCGCTGTTTTCATCTCATCCTGTCATATGAACCAACTGCATGTCCTCTTTCACCACATCCAGAAATTTTTTTAATCCTGCTCGGCAAATCAATCTGCAGTATCCTTCTACCAATATATTCATTATCTCTTCTCTTTAAAGTAGCGCAGAGGACGCAAATTTTAGTACTCTGGATCCCCCTATCGGCGGTTGCTTCCACAACTTCTCTTACTTTCAGCCGTTCTCTTCATGGGTCACCAGTGAATCATCTGCCTCCATCTAACTCCATCCTCTGCATCCTCCTCTTCTACACCAACTAACTTCATGTCCTCTTTCACTACATCCATAAATCTCCTCGTTGGTCTTCCTTGACTCCTCCTGCCTGGCGGTTTCAACCTCATCCTCCTTCCACCGATATATTCACTATCCCTCCTCTGTACATGTCCAGACACGGTGTTCCTCTGATGTTCTCATTCCTGGTCCTATCCATCCTTGTGACTCCCAGAGAGACCCTCAACATTTTAACCCCTGCTACCTCCAAATCCATCTCAGTGCCACAGTGTCTAAAGCAAACAACACTATGGGTCTCACCAGTCTCTTGTATGCTTTTCATTCTTGCTGATACTCTTTTATCACACATCACTCCTGACACTTTTCTCCACCCATTCCAACCTGGTTCCCCACGCTTCTTCACCTCTTTTCCACACTCTCTGTTGCTCTGGACTGTTGACCCTAGTACTTAAAATCCTCCGCCTTCTTTACCTCTTCTCCTTGTAACCTCACCATTCCACTTGTGTCCCTCTCATTCACACGCATGCAATCAGCCTTGCAGCAGTTAACCTTCATTCCTCTCCTTTCCAGGACATACAGGGCCCGATCTTTCACCAGATCTCCTAAAGCCGCTATTTAGGGATAGCAGGTAGCAGGAGGGGCGTTCCACCTTCCTAAACCCGCTATCCCACCTGCGCTAACCTCTAAATTATACATGGGAGTGGTAAGAGCGTTCCACCTGATAAACCAATCAGTGTGTCAGTAGCCATTGCCTTTAAGAGCAGGTTGCTCTACTCGCAAACCACTATGGAGCGTCTTTTCATCCAGTTCGGAGCAGCTCTCGTGCGCAGCTCGTCTGGGACTCTGCTGTAGAGCTTCCTCCTGTTCCTTCCTCTTCCACCTTCCTTCTCCCCCCCCCCCTTTCTTACCTTTGTTTGAAAGATTTTATCATAGTTAATACTATTCTAAGCGTTTTTTTTTTTTTTGTTAAGAGGACATTTGTCATTTGGGATGATCTGATGACATGAACAACGGTCACTACAAGCCACGTCGTCCAATTTTGATACGGTTTCTGATCTGGTAAAGTTCTGATTTGAAGGTTCACATTCATAACAACAAGTATCAGACTTTCATGTGGACCCAACAGCCCTCTGAAAATGCGCCTGCACCAAATGCCTCTCAGCACGTGTCATTCGCATCTCCAAGAACAATAAACATTGCATTCGGAAGACGATGTGAAAGAGGAAGATTTGATTGTAGCAGAATATAACGAGTTTAGAATGAAAGTAATTGCAGCTGTTATTGGTGACATTTGAATCCAGAGGACAGGGGAAACATGTCCAGCTTTAAACATGCTTTTTTTGCTACCAGGTTGCCTTCCCACCACAGGAATACACACAGCAAAAGCAAAAATTACTAAATTTTGAAACGTCATCACAGAAAAGTGAAAGTCTTGTCCACCTCTCTGAAATTTTCTAAAACATGCACTAATCAAAGATATAGCAATTGGTCCCGATTGTATCACTCGCCTTACCGTTACTACTAGCCGCTACCCGCAAATTGTGTGTATAAGAATCCATGCAAAACTTCCTCAAACTTGGTATTGTACCATTGCAGGTTTAGGAAAAAACATTACGGGTGGTCCAACCATCAGCAACCCATGTCGGCTCGTGCAAGAGCGCGACCAAATGGCTTCACTGAGGGATTTGGCCTCAGTTGAACCCCTGAGAAAATGCCAGAGATCGTCTTAAACAGCTTGCTCGCCAGTTGAACCATAGACGACCAGAGTGTGTTTACCGGCAGCGCACAAGCTGCTTTATCTCTCTTCAGAGAAGCGCTGTGCCCGTCCTCCCTCCATGACGGGTTTGGGAAAGTGGATTAAGGAAAGCACAACTTGCTCTTAAAGGCAATGGCTGCTGACACACTGATTGCTTTAACGAGTGAAACGCCCTAACCACTCCTATGGATAATGTAGCAGGTAGAGCAGGTGAGAAAGAGGGTATAGCAAGGGTGGAAAATTGCATTTTTTTCGGGGGAACACCTCTCCCACCACACATTATACCTAAATCGCATCTATAGCAGATCTGGCCGAAGATCGAGCCCTTTGTTTTCATCTATAACTCTCAGTAATTTATGGACTTGTTATCTTTATCAACGTAACAAAGTTTCGCACACTCCCATGAAGGCCCAGTTTGATGTCGACAATGCTCGACGCATACAAAAAGTCTGAATCGATGGTGAGATTTTTGTGTCAAAACAGCCCTGGAAAAAAAATGTTGATAAAATATAAGTAAATAATCAGATATGGGTTACAAAACTGAATGTCAGTGACTTCAGGCAGGTACTGTTAAGAACGCAGATATAGAGCTCTTTTGAAGCTCCTTTAATCACCAGTGACATCCATCTGCTTTAAAGAAAGAGATAAAGATTCCCCAGAGCTAACAAATTTCTCAGACTACTTATTACTGCAGTTCTACTGTTTGAGCTACTGGCTTAAAAAACGGATGGGAAATCAAACCTTAGTTTAACTAGCTCATTGCTCAAACTTTTGTTGAATAATGTGATGTGTGGTCTCAGCAAAGTGGTTTGGCATCGCTCACGGCCAACTGACTTCCGATGCACTAAAGCATAAAACATTGTCCCCAAGAACAATTTAAATCTCATCAATAACACAAAACAGTCCAGGCACATTGCCTAAAAGCCAACAACTGGTGCCAGCACGCCACGGCCCGCTGCACTGAACGAACGAATGAATGAATGACCGGCGGTAGGCGCTGCAAAGGCCCTCGCTCCTTTCCCATGGTTTCTGGGTCAGGTGCTGGAAGCAATGAGGTGCAAGGCTAATGGATGGACTCTTCACAGCAGAATGGAGATGGAAAAGCCTGATGAGTTTAGAGTGATTCTATCGCCTATTAAAGAGAACAAAGCTGTGGAGTCGGAAATTGTTTTCCGCCGATATGAAGAGAAATTGAACGCGTCAGAGTCCTTTACAGTAATGATGAAAACCATACTAACGTGTAAAAGACCGTAGTCTGCGGACGGAGGGAGGGAAAATTGGTATAGAGTGTAGGTGTGGCAGCAAGATTAAATGAAATAATCAATCAACTTCTTCCTCCGATGGTCAATGTGCAGCACTGCTCACTGACTTGGAAAATGCCACCTTTTTAAAGAGGTTTTGTTTTCACACATCAGCGCTCCTTCTCGATAAAATGGAGCATGTAATCTACAATCTTTGTCAATATATCTAACGAAATCAAAATGCCAGTTGCAAAATGCTCTCAAACCTTTTAATCAGAGGCACTTTTATTACCATATGTGCAACTGTAAAAAGATTTTAGAAAGTCTTACAATAGCATTTATTTATTTATGTAATATGTAACGTCTCTTCAAGGATGAATGAACCGTACTTCAGTTCAATTCCTTAACTGTTTCAGTGGCACCAGCACGCCACTGGGATGCCTCGGTGTTACTGCCTTCTTCAGAAGTGTCTGAATGGTTCAGCGTGAAACACATTCCTGACTAAAGATGTCTGCAGAACCAGGACGATGTTGACAGGAACACAACTTTATCACAGCCGCAACTGCAACTGTCTTTTACAGCAACTGTTCCTTATGTTCACAAAAAAACTGACTGACTGCAGTAACACATCTCTAAAAGTTGTTACAGGTACCAATTGTGTATCATCCTCTCTTCTTTTAACAACTGTCTCCAAACATCTGGGAAGCGAGGAGACCAGTTTCTGGAGTTTTAGGAGAGGAATGTTGTCCCATTCTGGTCTGCTGCAGGATTCTTGCTGCTCAACTGTCCTGGACCTTCATTCCCAGATTTTTTTGTTTTATCATGCACCAAGGCGCCTATCGTACACTTCCCGCTAGCCGCTACCCACTAACTGCTACCTGTAAATTGCAAGTTTAGGAACCTCCGCTAACCGCTAATGCAATCTTCCACTCCCTACCCGTTATGCCGACTCCCTTACTCACTTTGTAGGTGTGGCAATGGGCGTGTCTTTTGCCCTTTCCACAAACTCCGTATCTTGCGGACCACAACCCGCAACCCGCATGTCGGCGCATGTCAATGCGTCCAAATGGCATCAATATGTCTCCACCTGGTCACATGTGGGCATGCCCGGCTCTATCTCTCAAATTAACTTTTGTATAAAAAGCGTGATTTGGCCTCAGTGTGATAAAATCATCTGCATCTGAGAAAATGGCAGAGATCGTTTTAAACGGCTTGCTCTCCAGTTAAACCATAGGCGACCAGAGCGTGTTTACTGGGAGTGCACCGACTATCTGGGACTTTCAGGTAGCTGATAGGAATTGTCTGTGTAAAAATATTTATCTGTATATATCAGTGCAGAGGAGGAGGCGGAAGGAAGAGGAGGAAGCTCTACAGCAGAGTCCCAGAGGAGCTGCACATGAGAGCTGCTCTGATCTGGATGAAAAGACTCTCCATAGCGGTTTGCGGGTAGCGAACCTGCTCTTAAAGGCAATGGCTACTGACGCACTGATTGGTTTAACAGGTGGAACACCCTAACCACTCCTATGCATAATGTAGCGGGTAGCGCAGGTGGGATAGCGGGTTTAGGGAGGTGGAAGCTTGCGTTCTTTGAGGGGGAACGCCCCTCCCGCTACCCGCTATCCCTAAATAGCGGCTTAAGGAGATCTGGTGAAAGATCGGGCCCCAAATGTTTTCGGTTGGTGAAAGACAAGGCAAGTTTTTTTTGTATAGCACTTTTAATGTACAAAACAATTCAAAGTGCTTTACTTAAAACATTAAAAGCATCACAGAAGAAGAAAAAGAAAGAATTAAAAATTATAAGCATAAAAACAAAGACAACAGTCAAAAGAGTTTTAACAAGGCTGTGCAGATTTGAGCTCCTGGATAAAATCTTATTTAAAGGCAGCTGAGAACAGGTGAGTCTTCAGCCTGGATTTAAATAAACTGAGTGTTTCAATTCAATTCAATTCAATTCAATTTTATTTGTATAGCGTCTGTTACAATGACAATTGTCTCTAGGCTTCAGCTAGGTTTCAGCTGATATGAGGCATTCTGGAAGTTTGTTCCAGACATGTGGAGCATAGAAACTGAACGCAGCTTCTCTATGTCTGGTTCTGACTTTGGGGGCTGATAATAAACCGGATCCAGATGACCTGAGGGGTCTGGAGGGTTCATACTGGGTCAGGAGGTCACTGATGTATTCTGGTCCCAAATGGTCCCAAACCATTCAGATCTTTATAGACTTTATATACTTCTTTAAGACAAAATTCACAAAAGCATCAAAAGGTCAGCAGTTCCATGATAGATCAAGCTTAATATGAAAAAGTATCGGTATTGGTATCGATATCGGCGATACTGGCCCTGTATTTACTTGGTATCGGACCGATACCAAAATTCCCAGTATCGCCCACCTCTAACAAAAGTCACAGACACTTCAGAAACTTTACACGCACACTCACTCATGTTTCCAGATATTCTGGACCAAAAACTAAACTGTCAGAAGAAGAAAAACACTTGTGATAGCAGTAACAAGTAGCGGCATCAAGAGATTATATATTAACAACGATGAGCAAAGATCTCACACTGTAACAGACACACTGCTGAGAAACTACACCCGATACATACGACAGTATAATATAATATAAAATATTGTAATATTGAAGTATAACAAAGAGTATTGAAGAGTAGCCAATGAGCTACTAGTTCATCAGCTACACTGAAAGCTGGAGGGGAAAAAAAAGCACAAACAGAAAATATCGCTCTGCTCTCATTTATAGTTAGATTTTTTTTTGGATTCTGAGTTTTTTGCTTATTTGATTATTGGCTTAGACAGAATCACCACTGGTGTAGCTATCAGTGCTGATCCGTTCCTGATCAAAATTATACAGCGTTGTATCGGCACATATACACGACTATCATTATCAGCATCAACAAATCTATCACCCATGGTTCATAGTCTTTTATAACACTGGTTCAGAATTTTTTGCCACGCTAAAAAACATCTTTAAGTATTAAAATCAATATTAAAATCATATTAGAATATTAAAATTGTGGGTAGCAGACCGGAGTTACAGAAAACTCCGGTCTGAGGGTGGGTGCTATGACATCTGTTATTCCAACAGGGGGCGCTGCAGCACTCCTACTTCCCACGGCTGTGCAGAATATCATCCAAAGATCCACAATGTTTCGATGCAGTTTGTCACAGATTGGTGAACCGCTGCCCATCTTTACATCTAGACTCTGATATGTTCTACTGAGAATAAAAATGTGGGTTTATGAGATTTATAAACCACAACAAATGACACCGGCGACTGTGTGTGAAAGAAAAGAACAAGAAGCACCGAAAAACAGCACATAACCACCAACTATAACGGTAGCAACTTTTAAAACTCGAACAGTTTCCTGCTGAAATCAAACAAGTCTTCAGCTTAAAAAGGTCATTTGTTCGTCCTCCAAGTAAAAATTAAACTTTACCACCAGCACATGAAAATTATTTTCCTGTTCATCCAAACATCATGGTTTGATTAAAATAACATTTTCAGGACAAAATTTGATTAAATTACATTTGATTAAAATAACATTTTCAGGACAAAATTTGATTAAATTCCCCCCCCCCCCCCCCCCCCCCCAACATGTAGTAATCAGTCTTTTTTTAATTAAACCATCTTATTTTTTCAATATTATTCACTAGTCCATTAATTTGTAATAATTCTCCAAGCAATTCCTCCCTTGCTCCGAGTCTTTCTCCTACGCACACTTGCGCAATTCCTCTGGGAGCTTTTCTTCAGAGAACAATTTAAATGTAGGGAGTGTTAAAATGCTGTTTAAAGCACATTCACATACCCTGAAGGGAGGCAACCCACCACACGAATGTAGCACTTCTGCTTCAGCAAGACTCCTCTCATCACGGAAGAACCAACACTGATTGGGTTCAGTGTCAAAGAGCTTCTGACCTTCAGTTGCCGAATCACATCACAAAAACACGACTTTCCAAAAACTGAGTATTAAAAAACAAACAAAAAAAAAAACAAAGAAAATACTGTATGCCTGTTTAATAACCTTGTAATAAATGTGCTGTTTCTATATTTTCTATTTTAGAATCCTGTGCATTTCATCAGCTCCTATTTGCAGTGAAAGTGTTTCACTTTGCTGGTGCTCCAGCTCAAGCAGCCGTCACGTAGCGTGGGGTTGAACGCGTCTCAAACCTGCTTGTCCATCACATCCCAAAGACGAGACAACTTCTCACGCCGCTCTTACTTTAAAATACACATTTTTGAACGATTTGCAGTTGTGTAATATCACTTTTTTGATAGCGCCACATCATGCAAAATGTAGGGATGCAACATTTTTGATACTACTAGACAGTTTTAAACATTTGCAACATATGCAACAAATGCAACGTATGTACATGAGCATGTAATATTTTGTATTCCAAAAAAAAAAGAAAAAAAAATGTGAAGGCTTTTATTGTGAAAGAATAACCAGTGTATGAAGGGCACATTCTGGAATAAATCTGTGTTGGGGGGGGGGGGTTTACAACAGGACCCCCACACCAGAGGCGTGATTAACGGAGCACCTTGGAGCAGCTATTTGTATTTGATAACTTCATCGTTTCTTCCTTTTGTTTTTTTTTTTTTTTGTTTTGACTCACATTTACACATTTTCACATTACAAGCCTGATTACAGTATTTTGCAGTCAGGCTGAAAATGCACAGTTTCTTGCTGTAGACGTGGGAGGCTGGATGATGGCGGGAAAGTATGTCACCACATTAACCCAGCGTGCTGGAAATTGATAGTATGAGTGTCAGTCTTTGTTGATGTGTTACCTGAAGGGCTCACAGCGAAAACAGGCTGTTTTTTTTCCACAGGCTGTGACTTTTTTTTTTTTTTTTGGTCCAGTTGTATTTCATTTATTTCATACTTTTTGTTGCCCCGTGGAGGAAATAAAAGCTGAATGAACACCTCACTAAATAACTGAATAAAGAGAACTTTTTTTTCTCCAAGACTATGCTGGCACTATACAGCTTGTACATTTTTTTTTTTTTTTTGCACTATTTTTGGTGTTTTACGTTGTTTTTTTTGTTTTTTTTTTATCAACTAAGAGAAGAGTTTATTCAAAACAAGAACTTCTTATATTGAAACAGAGTAAATCTGGATTATATCATCCTGTTCCAGCTGAGATTAGGAGGAGTTTTTATGGTTGCTGTATTGGTGCAAAGGTGAAGGCCAGGAAATTTCTGCCATCAGTCATCATGGGAAATGTCAACTCCCTGACCAACAAGACTGATGAACTGGAGATACTGGTGAAGAGTCAGGAAGTGGACCGTTGGTGCAGTCTTATGTGTTTTACTGAAACATGGTTGAATCCAAACATCTCAGACTCCATCATGGATCTACCTGGATTCACCCTCATACGGTCAGACAGAGATGATAAAGCTGGTGTCTAGAAGAAAGGAGGAGGACTGGCTTCATTAGTGAACCAGAGATGGAGGAATCCTGCACATGGAACTGTGAAGGAGCAGATGTGTTGTCCAGATGTTGAATTATTGGCAGTTTGATTGAGGCCAAACCATCTACCAGGAGAATTCAGTCATTTAATAATAGTTGTTTACATCCCACCCAGTGACACGGCTGGTAATCCATGTGACATACTACATGGATGTGTTGCTAGGATACAAAAACAAATTCATCACCTATAAATACATTTAAGATGACCATCCATGCTCGCTGGGCGCGGGCACACGAGCTGACAGCTGATACAGAGGAAAACGCAGTCAGGAGCGTTCGCTGCTCCGTCTCCATGTTGTTGTTTCCGCCATCATTAACCCTTTTACGTGTCACATCTTCTGTCAGTGCGAGGGCCTTGGGAATCAGGGAGAGATGCATAGTGACCCAGAAGGCCAAATAATGAAGCAAATCTGCAGAAAACCTACAAATCAACACTTGATTTAAGTTTATTTGCACACATTTCAGTCTCGCCACACCAATTACACCATAGCGTCTGGCCCTGGCAGTGGTAGTTATATTACAGCAGTCATGTTTAGTAGCCTGTTGCATACATCTTGCATGCACTAGCTGCTCCAATCCTGTGATTCATAGAAAACCATCAGGTTCTCTCTCCGGTGGTGCACATCAAGGTTTGAATGTGGTCACCTCAGCTCTAGGATGACTGTACTGGTTACCTGTCCTGGTGTGGATGTGGTCTGTTAGTCTGTAGGTAGGTCTTCATGTGGCCCTGTGCTGGACCGTTGACCCGTCCAGACTGAAACTGACCTCCTGCATGATGACAGCTGGGATCCAGCTGGGCATCGGCTCCCTGGGTGCCCAGAAGGACGAGGCGGGTAAGGATGAAGGGGGGTTGGGTCTACGCAGAACGAAAACTCACCAAAATCCATTTCATTTGATACGTGCCATAAAATGAATTTTGCACTCTGGCAGCGTTTTACTGAGACACAGACACATCGACCATTACCACAGGATATTAGTTAATAAAGCTACTGCCCTGACAGTTGACAAGTTCTTAAATCCCTGTTTTTTGGAAGTCAGTGTATGTACGGTGCTCTGGAGACATGCAGTTTAGACCTAATACTCCCTAAGAGGAACCAAATTGAGTTATTCCTGTTTTCTGACTCAAACATTTTCAAACATGTCAACTCTCTCGCGTCTCATAAAATGACAAGATTCATCTGTCTCGCTTGAATTGGGATTAAATTGCAGGAGAACTCAGCGGGGAATAAGCCCATCTAAGTACCTGGCAGGGGCCTTACTCTGAAATCATAAAGGATGAGTACATTTCCTCATCTTCTGAGATGCTTGCAATGCCAAAAGCTTCACAAAGGTCCGCTGTGCTCCGGTTAGCAGGGCAACACACAAGTGACCAGCTGCTGGTCAAACTAAAAATCAGGATGTGTTTATGCCGTGCTTATTTACTGTGGAGGCAGTAAACCAATCTACACAACAGATCTTTGTTAGGAGAAGGTTTCTTATTGAGTTTAGAAACTGGAATATGGAGCCCCGTTTGGGTCATAATTCAATGAATAAATGAGTCTATTATTATGAAATACAGGCGTTTATTATTATGAAATACGTATTGATTATCATGAAATGTTTCCCATTATTATGAAATATATGTGTATTATTATGAAATATGTCCCATTATTATGAAATATTTCCCATTATTATGAAATACATGTTTATTATTATGAAATATGTCCCATTATTATGAAATACATGTTTATTATTATGAAATATTTCCCATTATTTCCAGAAAAGGATCTTTCTTCCGTCGTAATGCCATCAAAATCAAGTTTTCCCTACATTTCATGCTACGTTTCTTAGTCGATGTCAACTTTTAACCGTAAACTGAGGTGAATGCACCTCAGTTTACCGGCTCGATGTGAGTCCCCCACCAACTGCATGGAGAAGGATCAGCCAATGAGAGTGCAGGTCAACCACTGGTCCCGCCCACTGGCAAAATGTCATTATTATGTAAAAGCTCATTCTTAGATAAAAAAGACATTCTGAAATAAACTATTATGCATTAAACTAAGATTAAATAATAATAAAAATATATTTCATAATAATTACATTTTTTCATAATATTGGGAAACATTTCATAATAATGGATACGTATTTCATAATAATAAACGTCTGTATTTCATAATAATAGACTCATTTATTCATTGAATTATGACCCAAACGGGGCTCCATACTGGAACACGTGTTCTAAAAGCTCTGTGTACAACATAAAGGCTTTAAACTGCTGCTTTAAAAAAAGAAAAACACCTCTCAGTACTTAATTTCCATCCTCCTGATGGAGAGGCTAAAGTTATCTAACTCATGCACTTGATTAAAAGAATCTTGATTTAATTTTCTCACCCTGCTCCAACCATAAATCCCATTTGATTTGTCCTTGAAGGTTGTGCAGCTGAAGTTTTGCGTTGATGTAACTTCGCCCAGTAGGGATGTTGCCATATGTTGGAGCCGACTGCGGTGATTTGCAGGTTTTTAAATACAACAGTTGGATTTGCCTGCTTCCTCATCCCCTCTAATTTGTTTGTAAGTGATAAACAAACCGACAGATGTTTTTTCGAAATTTGGTCTCAAAACAGGTTTTTGAGATGCAAGCCGAAAGGGAAAAAAAAAAATTACGTCTATGTTTGTGTATTTACAGGCACTGATAAATCTGTAATAATGCTGTGTTTTCCGAAATGAAACCCTCTGGCGTCGTGCAAAGTTGCAGCAGTGGAAGTTTTTGCAAAACTAACTCGCCGTGAGTTGGTCTTAAAAGGCAGCTCTGCAGTTATCATTTCCACTCTGACACTGTGTCTCTAAAGCCTTGAATTTCCATAAAACATTTGTGAGCACCATTATGTCTCCAGCATGGAAGAACCGTTCACTGTAGCTGTTCTTGTGGCTGCAGTGCAGATGTGAACATGGGGTTGGAAAGAAATTCATGACAATACTTGGCACTTTAACACGTCTTCTCCTCTGCCTTTAGGACTTTGAGCTAACAAGCACCATTTAGGAGAAAAAGCAGAATGTGACAGAAAGATAACAGAGGGGCTTATGGTATTTATTCACATGGTAACAGTCCATCATGTGGCCAGCGTTTAGCGTTACTGGAGGATTGTGCAAGAATACTAATATAAAGTTCTGGTATGGCCAAGCTTGAGGAATAGTTATACGTTTTATTTACCTTCCTGAATTATGTGGCTTTGAAACCGCTAAGACAGCCTGCTCATAATGAGTCCATAAACCTGTCTCGTGTCCTCAGTCCATCAGTGCTACATGCCTGTTGTGATCCATGCTCTGTCAAGGTCCAGCATTAGCCCCCGCATCGCTATAAATCTCCATTTTCAACATCATCTCAGACCAATAGATGAGCCGACATTATCTTTGACATGTCGCTCACTGAGCTGCATCAGCGTCGCACTAATAAATACCAGGTTTTTTTGCTCAGGATATTTTGAGGCAAACTATTAATTGAATTACGACTAGATTATGCATCCCTGCCCCTGAGGTCCGGTAAATATCTCGAAGAAATATGATGTTTTCTTTTCTCTCGACTCAGCAGGACGCTATTTATCTACTCTCTGCAGATAATAATGGCTTAGCCCGTTCATATCTTTTGGGCAAATATGTAAGAACGCACTTGCTGGGCTCAGATTGCATTAACGGTGAAGAACCTTGCCTTATTTCTTATTCCTGGCCTGAAGCAAAGAAGGGAATGAAGGAACCTCTGCATCAGTCGAGGGCATAATTATACAGCCGAGCTTCCATTACCTGTGTTTGAATTTCATGCTCTTTAAACTCTTTATGAGAACAGAAGGCTGCCTGGAATTATTTATTATTCTCGGATGAGTATAACCACCTGTGTTGCTAGTTAAAAATGCTATGCTGAGTTCACGTATCCTAAGATATATAATATATAGTATCTATTCCTTTGAGTTCTCATTGTTATGAATTGCATGTTTGTGACATTATCAATCACCGGTCTCATTACCCTGAGTAGCGTGTTTTACGTCAGAGCGGAGTCTTTATCCAGCTATTTAAATGCAGGCACTGTACATCATGAGAATGCTGGAACGATTAATTTCTTCATTTTTTTCAATTCTTCTTCGTAACTGGGGTGAGCTGTATGGCTGATTACTGTAAAAGAGGTACTTTAAATATAAAACAGGCAATTTAAATATACATAATATTATATATATATATATATATATATATATATATATATATATATATATATTTATATACTGTTCAAGAAAATTAAAAGGAACACTGAAATCATCAGATCTCAACGGGAAAAAAAAATCATACTGTTTATTTATACTGATATGGACTGGGTGATGTGTTAGGAACAAAAGGATTTTTCTGATTGTTTGGTCAGAGACATTCACACCAGTGGCCTGCTGTAGGTCATTTTGTAGGGCTCTGGCAGTGCTCCTCCTGCTCCTCCTTGCACAAAGGAGCAGATAACGGTCCTGCTGATGGGTTGTAGACCTTCTACGGCCCGGTCCAGCTCTCCTGGAGTAACTGCCTGTCTCCTGGAATCTCCTCCATGCTCTTGAGATTGTGCTGGGAGACACAGCAAACCTTCTGGCAATGGCACGTATTGATGTGCCATCCTGGAGGAGTTGGACTGCCTGTGCAACCTCTGTAGGGTCCAGGTAGCGCCTCATGCTAACAGTAGTGACACCTGTGCAACCTCTGTAGGGTCCAGGTAGCACCTCATGCTAACAGTAGCGACACCTGTGCAACCTCTGTAGGGTCCAGGTAGCGCCTCATGCTAACAGTAGTGACACCTGTGCAACCTCTGTAGGGTCCAGGTAGCGCCTCATGCTAACAGTAGTGACACCTGTGCAACCTCTGTAGGGTCCAGGTAGCGCCTCATGCTAACAGTAGTGACAGTGACCCTAGCCAAATTCAACCACCTGTAAAACCATTCCTGTTTTGATGGTTGTCTCGTTGTTGCCCCTCTAGTGCACCTGTTGTTAATTTCATTAACACCAAAGCAGCTGAAACTGATTAACAACCCCCTCTGCTACTCACCTGACCAAACCAATAGCCCAAAGGTTTAATTGACTTGATGCTATACTCTGCACTGCAAAAAAAGGGGGTCTTCAAACAAGATAAAAACACTACAACTAAGGAAAAAGGTTCTCAAAACAAGTGAAAAAATCTGTCCATGCAGCAAGATAATTTCACTTGGTAAGATTTCTGAAATTAAGATTGTAGGAACACTTGTTTCTACAGTTAAGAAAGGTATAACTTGTTATTGAATCTTAAAACAAGATTTATTTTGATGAGGAGAGGAGATGAGGAGGAGGAAAAACATAATACATCTTATTTTAAGTGTTAATGTCTCATTTTAGGATTCCCTGCCTGTTTGAGACAAAAAAGTAAAGTTTTACTTGATATAAGATTATACTGAGACTTAAAATAAGAAAGTCATTATTAAAACAAGAAAACATATCTAACGCTTCTAAATGTAAGTTTTTTTTTCTTGGTAAGAACTAAATAATTTGCAGTGTGATTACAAAGTGTTCCTTTAATTTTTTTGAGTAGTGTATATTGGGGCTGTCAGTTGATTCCATTTTTTAATCACGATTAATCACAAGATTTTCATAGTTAACTTGCAATTAATCGCACATTAATCGCATTTTTTTAATGTTTTGTTTATCCATCATCTATATCCATTTTGTCCTATACAGGGTCATGGGGATTTGCTTTATTTTTTTAAGCTTTTATTTTAAAAGCCGGGGTTAAATCCATCAGCTTCTTAGTGTATTTTGTCGGGTTGCTGCTTGACCGCAGTAATTTGCTGACGGTCCCTAAACTCCACAGCAGCAGCGAGGTACTCAGAAGGATATTCAGCGCTGTTCCTGAGAGTTTTAGCCAAACTCTCTGAGCTTGGAGGGTTGATGACACTTGTGAAATGTCTGACATACTTATATCTACAAAATGATACCAACCTGGATGAAATCGGTGCCGTTTTCATGACGCTATTGAAGTTTAAAGAGAAAAAAAACAAGCGATTGTCAGATGTGAACTTTACTGCGTCCTGCGGTGGTAACTCAATTCACAGCGACAATAAATACAAATAACCTTTTTCTCCTCAACAGACCCATCTGGCAGAACCTTAAAGCTAAACTTGGCATTCATAAGACCCTTTTCTGTCTCCATGTCTGTCCCACACGTTGACTGTAAGTACACTTATTGGCCGAGGGTCATATTTACAGAAACGTGTGTGCGTTAATTTCGCATTAAAAAAATAGTGACGTTAAACAAAATTTTCAAAGTTAACGGGTTAATAACACGTCAACTTTGACAGCCCTAATATCTATATATATATATATATTATATATATATATATATATATATATATATATATATATATATATATATATATATATATATATGTATATCTCAGGTAGAAGACACTAACAAAACCAAAAGATAAATTACATGAATACATGTGCTTTATGAAGCTCTAAAAGCAAATATAAGTTGACCTAGAATATGACAAAATTTCACAGTAAAATGTGCGGTATTGATCAGGACAGCTTCAGGCTACATGACTCTCAACAGTTGCACTGTTCGGAGCTCACGACTGGCTGTCTCGTAGTCTCACACTGTAAAAACTTACACCTGATTGGATTTAACTGGAATGTAATTGGATTGTATTGTACTGTGTGAAACTGTACTGCACTGAATCTGTTTGCTTTCTGCATAAATTGCATAAATTGCGAAGTGCAAAATGAGAGTTGCTTGTCTGAAAATGAGAACAAACAGCAGATGCAATGATTTGTTGCTTTCTTCGTTATCCCTTCCCTTCTGGTATGCCGACCTTAGTCCATACCTATTCCTTTTCCTGGCTCTTGCTCGGATTTCTACGCCAGAGGTCCACGAGTCAATCGCTTTGATGTGCCGTAAACTTCTGATGCATGATTGAAAAGTGCAAATATCACAATCGAGTGTTGATTGGCAACTGGAACCAAATCCTGAGTGCCAATTGCTTGCTTTCTTGCCTCCAATCAAGGGATGTTTGCGGGGAGACTGGCAACTTGCAAATTGGGCTTAGAAAATCTTGCAGTATGAAGACAGTTTCATTACCACGGAGACTTTGTGTAGCGGTAACTCTAAATATAACCGGGTGTGAATTACAGCTGACATCTCATTAATGTAACTGGCATCTCATTAATGTAACAGTGACTGTAACTAGAAATGTGTAACCTTTCTAATAATCTCAGCAATACCTCATTCTGCACTTTTTTTTTTTTTTTTTTACCTTTCTGCTTTTCAGATTTAAGCCAGTGACAATAGACATTAATTCAAAGTAGTGGCCACCTGCGTTTTCTAAATTTAGCTGGCCACATCTTTCTTTTAGGCAGGGGTTGTTTCGCCAGAGCATGGGAAATGCATGTTTGCTTAGAATAAAGACTGAAAGCCAAGCCAATGAATGTATGAACTACTGAAGTGTTCGGAGGAAAATAGTGATGTATCAAACCAAAGAGACACAGATGGGAAAACAAATGATTTATCTGTGCATCAGGTGTTTCGGGCTGAGGCTTGATTTGAGCTTCTACTTTAAATTCATGCAGAAGCTAAACTTTTACCTTCCTAAAAAACTGTAACCACCTGTCAAACAGCAACACTGACTGCAGCAGCTGTCATTAATTCATGCTGCGCGCCAACTTCATACAGTATTATTGCTTCACTCGGAGATAAAGCCTTTGCAAATTTGGAAATGTAAAATGTAATGGCCTGTAAATGTACCACGTTTAATTATAATACCTCTGCAACAGCTGGTTTCCTGCCCGTCTAGCTCTGCTCTGTTTTTGTGGGGTTTTGTTTCGTTCTTGCAGCTCTGCCGTTCATTATAGACACTCAGTGAGCTCAGGGGTCTTGCACATGTACATTTGTGTTTATCTATTTAACATTTATGATGCACATTTATCGTGCAGATGTACATTTACCACGCTCTGGTCTATAATCACAGACGGATGCAAACCCTTTTTGCTTATTATTTATTTCTTGATGACCGTGATCTTTTCCAGGGGGGTCGGCGCCCCTACAGATGGGGAATTAGTGGGTTTGGAAAAAATATCATGTATGTGGCCTTCACTGACACCACACCTCAAATCAACTGAACACATGTGGGAGACCATAAAAACCTACATTTCAGACAGCCCTCTTAACAACCAGCATAAAACACCAAATGAGGGAATTTATTTTAAAAGCTATAATTCCATTTCCACTGTAAGATTTCACAGATTCGTGGACTCGGCCGCTGAGGTTCAGAAAGGTTGCTCTAATTACGCGCAGCTGCTTGACACCTTACTAAGAAACTTAGTATTGCTTTTTTCCCTTCAGTATGTCACACATAATGTCATGCTTATTAGTGAGCTTTAGCTGGGCTGGTGGTTCTTGCTCTCCGTCCTACCTCCATCCACCCGACTAAATGAAGATAAACATGTTTTATTTATTTATTTAAGAACATTTTCTATGTACCAATGCATTTCCTCGTAGAAGCTGAGAGTCTCTGGGACTGCACGGAGCATTTTTTATTAAGTTCACTTTCTACACGAACTAATTCAGTTCATAATCCACTGAAATTTCAAAAATTGATCATTTTTAGTTTTTTTTATTTTTTTTTATTTTTTAATGTTGCTGCAAGCAATTATTTGTCAAAATGATTACCAGTGCCCATATACTACACCAAACGGCAATTATTTTATCCATTTTGTCTGTCAAAAATGTGTCCAATTCTGAATCTTTATCCAACCAGGGTTCACATTAGCACTGAAGGGACAGCTCATGTAAAACTGTAATTTCCCTTTCAGCTTCTCTCTACAGTAGATTAAAAATATGAGGAAAAACCTGCTGCCAAATAATCTTTACTATAAGTGTTACAAACCCCAGTTCATCAGGGGAAAGGGGTGTGCAAGCATTAATGCCAAAACAAATCCTTTAAAATATTCAAAGTATTTATTTTAGCTTGTTTTCATGTGATAAGTGAACAAAATGAAAAAAAAAAAAGGTAACTGAAGCCAACCTCCCACAAAGTAACATAGCATAAACTAATAGCTATTACAATAGGCCTTAAGCAAAGACATACAAATCAGAGAAACTCAGAAAACTACATCAAAATTAGTGGAGGTTTAAAAGTTTGATATAACAAAATTAATTCACCTAAGGCTTTACAATAAATGTCTACCCAAAATAAAAGTCACAATCTCTAAGTCACAGAATTCCCTTAACAATTCTACAAAGTTCCCAAACACAAGCAAACAGTGGCAAGCTGAGCGGGTTACACACAGATGCTCCGAGTCATCGTCAGGCAGCTAATCAAGTAGAGCTGGCAATCAGGCACCAGCTGCAGAAGAAGAGGAAGCGGCCAATCCTGGTCCGGGGATGGTACAGTCAGCCAACCAGGAACAGAGCAGCACCGCCAGTCATCACTGAGCACCCACACAGCTATCCAACCGCCTGAATGGGAGTTGCAGTGGATGTGGGTTGTAACAATAAGTTAATGTTTTTATCCCCCATTTCAATATTTCAATCCCGACTCCAAAGATTACAGTGTCATCTTTGGAGTCGGGTCGTTCCTCCGGCTCTGGGCGTCTGCAGCTTTTATCTTCCTGCTTGTTTTAAACGTTTGATGAAGAATTGTTAGCGTGACAGCAGCGTCAGCCCGTGTTGCCATGTTTGATTGATTTCCTCAGATACATATCAGGCTCGTTTGTGGTGGATTTTAAATGGGGTTCACTGGAAACCTGGAACGGTTTTGACCGTGCGTGAACTTTCAAAGAGCGTCGTTCACAACTGCCCAAATGAACTCGTTCACACCCGACACTCGTCAAGGGGAAAGAGAGTGTTTTCAGTTCACGTTTACACAAAATACGAACTAGTTCCTGAACTTTTGTTCAATGAACGTGTTCAGGTACACAACGCTGGAAACTCAACGGGCATTGGCTGAAATGCCAATGTTACCCGGACTCTCAGCATCTCTGGGCCTCGGCTGGCCTGGACGCTGATCAGTCTGCAAGGTGATTGGACCAAAAGCTGAATGCAGTTTTGACTGACAGGTTTCCGAGATATATATACTGTCACGTCTCATGCACGATTTCAGTCCATTGTGGATTTTGCATGCAAAGTCGAATGATATGCAGTGACCATTTGTTGGCATCTCTACAACGAAAACTTCATTTCTAACACTGTAAATAAATCACATTCACTGTAGGGAAGGGAAGGGCAGAATTTACATATAAATAAATTGACATGTTTTTATGATGTACTCCATGAGCTTCCCCTGTTTGAAAGACTAGTAATCCCCACCGTTGCTAACCCAATGCCGTGGTACCGACTGAGTTTGAACCTTCTGCACACCTAAACCAAAGCTAAGATTACAGATTTGACACAAACCAGCTCACATGTGCGCTGCTTCCTTTTGGACACTTGCCAATAAGTTGACGAGAATAACAAAACAGAGAAAAAAAAAAAATCTATAAATGAATTGTAAAGGAAACATATGGAATTAATTTATATGGGATTCAACATGGGAACTTTTTCAATCTAAATATGTAAATGTTTTTACATCTTGACAGGGAGGATAAGCCCCATCTCTAGCGCTCATAAATAGGATGGAAATGTATTCATCTTTATTTTTCTTTGTCTGTATTTGCATCTCATGCTTTATTTACTGCCGCATATGTTGACATTTATTTTCTTCCATCATTCCCTATTAGGAGCCCAGTAAGGTTTCTTACGTTGACCTTTGCTCCCCGTCACCCCGGTGATCTGCACACGCAGTCCGCCGCAGATGAGGTGAAATGAGGCGAAGGCAAACTTTCGGTTTAGATGAAATATGGGTTTAAAATACAACTCGCTGAGAAGTTCAGTATTTCAGAGGTGTTACTTGACAGCACGGTGGAATTCAAAAGGCCACGTCCTTGCTGAACAATGGGGGTGGAATATTGAGTTTGGCCCCATTACAAATTCAACTTTTCTTTTTCTTTTTACTGCCATAGATAATGTTCATTGATCTGTGAAATTATGACCCACCATTAGAAAACCTCAGCGCATAATTCAGCCTGTCTGAACTCTCAATCATTCAGCCGGAGACTCAAAGCCCAAATGGTAATTTGCATCACAATGTACCGCATTGATTTAGATGGAGAGGTGTGTTAAGAGATCTTTAACAACTGTAGACACCCTCAGGTCCTCCGCAGGTATTGTTATGATTAAAAATGCCGAGTTAATCTCATCTCAGCGGACTGGTATCACGACAGTCATCTCATTCCAGTCAGTGCACTCATCTTTTAGCATTAAATCTTAAATGTTTATTGACTGGTGCGAGTGATCGAACAAGGACTGCTGCCATTTATAATGCAAGGCCGACGCCAGTGATGGGAATGTGAAGTGCATGGAAGTGCCAGTACAATTAGATGCAAGATATCCATCACCCTCTGGCTTTGGAAGTAGACTGTATCATCAGCACCTGCAGCAGCATACACAAGGAGGGAAAAACGGCATGATTGAAAACGAACGGGTATAATATAATCAATGAATTCATCAATCAGTTAAAGGCTGTCAATGAGGTAATCTAAGGTCACGGTACAACTGAAGCATGGAAGGAAAGGTGCAGTGCAATTAACTGGGCTAGATTTTTAAGTGGGACTTGTCCAGTAGAGGCGCCACACAGATTCCCGAAGTCTTATTGAACCTCTGCCAAAATCGCTGATATCCTGATCAGGGACGAGATTGATCCTGAGTTCATTTCCCTGCAGTCGCCACCCCTCCAGTGATCCCTATAATTGCTGCAGGGATGCAATATTATATTTGGACAACATCCAGTCGAGGCATTTGACATGCCTACCACACCTTTGCATTTTTAATGTGACTCCCCCGAAGCATTTAGTTGAGTCTTTGCATTAAGGCTATTTGCTTTCATCGATGCACAAATTGAAATTATCGATTTGGGATGGAGGTCAAAAGGGATGACAAATATCTTTCCTATAAAAATCTCATTACTTCCCATTAATATTGTTTTTATTATTGTCATCCATGGCAAGAAGGAGATTAAGGTCAATGCATCCTCCGATTAAAATAAAAGTAAAAGGATGATCATGTAAACATAATTTGATTGGGTGCCCCCCTCACCCCCCCTTCTCATTAATGTTGCTATATAGATTGACTTGGAGAACCTAGATACTTTACAATTGAGGCATATCATGAAATCTGGATCCTTTTCCATCAAATCAGAACAAAATATTGAAGACTTCTGTTCATATTTCTGGTCTGCAAAAATGAACGGAATTGCAAATGATATTTGAGTTATGAGATAAAAAGAGAAAGTGTCATTTTATTAAAAGAAAAAAGAAAAAAAAACAGCTTTTTTCGATCAGGTTTTCTCCTCATAAAGCACTTTTATAAACAACAAAGAATCTTCACTAATTAAAAGAAAAAAAAATCCTGTAAAGTCCAGAAAGTGATAAAATCAACGGTTCGTAAGCCTGTGAAACTAAAACCCTAACTCCGCTCTCAGCTAAGCTGCCAGAGGTCCAGTCAGCAGAGTTTTTAGTGATTCCCAAATGGCTCATTTAAGCTCGTGCATGCATGGCTGCTCGTCTCGTTTGTTTCTGCGTGATGGACCGGTGACCTGTCCAGGGTGTACTGTCCTGCTGAAATAGGCTGCACCCCCCCCCCCGGGACCTTAAAACGGATACAGCAGGTATCCTCCTGGTAGATGGCAGAACATCCAGAAGTGTAGAAATCCTTCTGCAACCAATGCCATTACTTTGCTTTGAAACAATTAGGCTGCAAAGGTCTTGAGAGAGCTCTTTGTTTTCACCCATCATGAGGTATTTCTTGTGTAACTCCTTTTCACAGACCATCAGCTGGGACTGAATCAGGTTGTATTAATTTGTAATGACAAGGGCCGGGGTTGCTTTCGAATTACTGCTTGATTTCAGATGATGTGTCATTTCACGTGATTGCAGACGACTTTAACTCACGGACATTGACAGTTTGATTTATTTGTTTGTGGGGGTTCCACTAACATCTGTTAAGGTTCCTGTCAGTAGCACCTTGAGAAACATATTTACTGAGAAAAATGGTGACGCTGTACAGAAAATGGATGGAAAGCTGCTTCCCAGAGCCTTAAAATAACAATTATAGAAACACGAATGGTTTAACCGATAATGAACATTAAATGAACAGATGAATTATGGCTTTTTTTTCCTTTTTTTTTTTTATGTGTTGGACTGAGGTGGACCGGTGTTTGTGTTACGCCCCTGTAAAGGGGAATAATAAATGAAAACCGTTCAAAAAAGAACGGTTTTCAACATTACACTGCCATCAAACCAACAACTGTTATAGCAACTGTTATATCTAAAAACTTTTGAGCTATAAAAGCAGGGCATAGTTTAAAAGCTGCTAAAGTTCAAGTATGAAAAGTGTATATAGAAAGAAAAATAAAGTATATCAAATTTATCATTAAATACCCTCATTACATGTCAAACATTGCACACAAACAGCACAGCTACACCCTGACATTTCCCGTGCCACATCGCGCAGTTAGCAAGGAAGCTACGTACCTTTAACATTCAAGTAGAACAAAATGTATCGTCTCTCTAAGTTACTTGAAACTCTGATATTTCACTTCCGACTTCTCTCTTAATAAACAGTAAACACAGAAACACATCAGGAAACCAATAATGTTGATTTTCTTACCTGTAAAGGGGAATAATAAATGAAAACACAAGACACAGTGTTGCTTCACTCAAGTCCAGTGCTGTAATGGACGAGCACAGACACCGTCTTCCCCTCCACCATCTTAGCTCAGGCAAAAGCAATCGAAAACCGAAGACGAGAAGCTTTCAAGAAACAACTTAGAAGAAGGATTTGAAAAAAACGATATAAAACATTATTCAGAGGCCTCTTTCAAAATAAGATACAGGATTATTTATATTTTAAACAGAGTTTATTCCTTTTAGCTCACTTTATGCTTTTTCGTCTAGGAGACTAGAGTAGCAGATAACAGATCACTCGATCAGTAGACCACAATGAATTTCAACTTGGATCAACTTTAACCTTTATCCAGTGTTGGACAAGTTCACTTTCTACACGAACTAGTTAAGTTCATAGTTCATAGAAATTAAAATGAACTAGTTCAGTTTACCATTTCAAAAAATGAACTAAATAGTTCATTTTTAGTTCTTTTTTTATTCTTTAATGTTGCAAGTCAAAATGATTGCCACTGCCCATATATTACACCACCACAAACTGCAATTATTTTATCCATTTTATCTGTCGAAAACTATTGGTCCAATTCTGAATCCTTATCCAACCAGGGTTTACATTAACATTGAAGGGACAGTCCATGTAAAACTGTAATTTCCGTTTCAGTTTCTCTCTACAGCAGCCATTCCCAAACTTCAGAATACCAAGGCCCAATTTGAAATGAAAAATCTCTGCAGCCCACCGAAACCTTTAATCACAACTGTGATCAACATACAGGACAAGGAACCATGATCCGATATTAATGTAAGGGATCGACAAATAAGGTGACACTTGTCATGTTAAGTTAAGATGACAGTAGAATAACACTTAAGTGGTTTGTTTTATTACTTCTTAATGTTTTTTTTAATCATGTCATGAATATTTTACAGTAATTAAAAAAATATTTAAAAAAGGATTTAAAACATATTTGTTTAATTTTAATGACCTCTCACGGCCCACCTGCAGTCCCACGACGGCCCACCAGGGGGCCGCGGCCCACACTTTGGGAATCACTGCTCTACAGTATATCAAAAATATGAGGAAAAACCTGCTGCCAAATGGTCTTTATTATAAGACTAAAACAGGTACTGCAGCTTTTATCTTCCTCCATGCTTGTTTTAAACGTTTGATGATGCAATTGTTAGCATGACAGCAGCGACAGCCGTGTTGCCTTGTTTGATTGATTTCCTCAGATACATATCAGGCTCGTTTGTGGTGGATTTTAAATGTGGTTCGCTGGAAACCTGGAACGGTTTTGACCGTGCGTGAACTTTGAAATAGCGTCGTTCACAACTGCCCAAATGAACTCGTTCACGCCTGACGCTTGTGAAGGGTTAAGAGACCGCGCTCAGTTCATGTTCGCACAAAATATGAACTAGTTGGTGAACTTTCGTTCAATGAGCGCGTTCAGGTACAACACTGCCTTTATCATTCCGTACTTTCATGAAATAAAGTATCCCTTTGCTTACTGTCATTAAAACATTTTAACATAGGTTTTAAAACATTTTACTAACATCACTTTTTCTTAACCATTACACTTGCAGATATGGCTTCAAGCCTTTCCATTCATCAAGGGCGGCTGCCAACACTCCTTTGGGGATGTCTGCCTCAGGACTCCTTCGCCTCTAACACCGTGACCCACCCTGCCAGAGAACATTAAGTTTATATCTTCCGACTGACAAACAGCCTTCTTCCCCACATAACTCTGGGATCTTAATATACAGTTGGTTTTCCTCTCTGCCAACGTTCTACATCAACAGAGACAGTCAGAGGATGAGAAATGCGCTCCACCGGTATCCCACTGGTCATATTTAGGACGGTTTTCAGCCACTGACTCCAAGTGTTTCCTGCAGGGATGCGCAGACCTTCCTCGACATGCCTGAGTGGCGGGCTGCCGGGCTGCACGTACAGCAGATCCTCATACGATGACCCCAGACTCACACAGCCGGCCTTTCTGTCTGCATTACTGACAGATGAAACTGTTGGAGGGGAAATAAGGCCGTTTCCATCCAGAGGCTCCTCACGCGGCCACGTCTCAGGTTTCGTGATAGCTCCTCGTTTGAGACCAGCCATGCTTTTACGAACTGATGAAACTGGCGTAAATCTAAGTCATGGACTGTTGTTTATCGGGAGATTTTTTTTAATTTATTTATTTTTATGATATCCAAATCATCCAGCCTTCCCTGAAAGCACATCCCCGCGGTGGTGTAACGGTGGCGGGCCAAAGCTGTAGATCAGTCTCCGAGCTCTCTGCAGTTTGAGAGCTGTTATGCGTGATGAAAAGTCGACCAGACTTTATGTTCCTTTTACCGCATCGGTAGATAAAGAAACTGCAGACGTCAGCCGAAGGAATCCACCAACGTCCGCTGAGTAGGGAAGGAAATACTGCCAGTGTACGTTAAAAAGTGAGCGAGGCCAAACGTTATAGACTACCATAGTCGTCCCCTGGTAGAAAAGTTGGCGTAGCCAACCGTTTAAATGACATCCTGCCTGTTTTTCTTCTGAAAGTCATCTTGTCCAAGGAAAGTAAAAATTATGATGATAATCCTTGGTTTCCCTGGCTGACGTGTCCTGATAGAGACTCATCAAATGTACAGGGGTTGGACAATGAAACTGAAACACCTGTCATTTTAGTGTGGGAGGTTTCATGGCTAAATCGGACCAGCCGGGTGTCCAGTCTTCATTAATTCCACACAGCACCAGTAAGAGCAGAGTGTGAAGGTTCAGTAATCAGGGTAAGAGAACAGTTTTGCTCAAAATATTGCAATGCACACAACATCATGGGTGACATATCAGAGTTCAAAAGAGGACAAATTGTTGGTGCACGTCTTGCTGGCGCATCTGTGATGAAGACAGCAAGTGTTGTGATGTATCAAGAGCCATGGTATCCAGGGTAATGTCAGCATACCACCAAGAAGGACGAACCACATCCTACAGGATTAACTGTGGACCCAAGAGGAAGCTGTCTGAAAGGGATGTTCAGGTGCTAACCTGCATTGTATCCAAAAAACATAAAAATCACGTTAGAATAAATGTGCACCTCAGCTCTCCTGTTTCCACCAGAACTGTCCGTCAGCAGCTCCACAGGGTCAGTATAGACGGCCAGGCTGCTATAGCCAAACCTTTGGTCACCTGTTCCAGTGCCAAACGTCAGTTTCAATGGTGCAAGGAGTAAAAATCTAGGGCTGTGGGGAATGTGAAACATGTAATGTTCTCTGATGAGTCCACCTTTACTGTTTTCCCCACAACCAGGAGAGTTAGAAGCCCAAAAGAAGTGGACCACCAAGACTGATGCATGCAGCATGGGGGTGGATCAGTGATGGTTGGGGCTGCCATATCATGGCATTCCCTTGGTCCAATACTTGTGCTGGATGGGCGCATCACTGCCAGAGACTAAAGAACCATTTTGAAGGACCATGTGCATCCAATGGTTCAAACATTGTATCCTGAAGGCGGTTCCGTGTATCAGGATGACAATGCACCAATACACCCAGCAAGACTGGTGAAAGATTGGTTTGATGAACATGAAAGTGAAGTTGAACATCTCTCTTAGCCTGAAGTTCCAGATCTGAATATTATTGAGACACTTTGGGGTGTTTTGGAGGAGCGAGACAGGAAATGTTTTCCTCCACCAGCATCACGTAGTGACCCGACCACTGTCCTGCAGGAAGAATGGCTTCAAATCCCTCTGACCACTGTGCAGGACTGGTATATGTCATTCCCAAGATGAATTGATGCTGTATTGGCCACAAAAGGAAGCTCTAATATATGATTGTGGTCTAATATCAGATGTTTTAGTTTCAGTGTCCAACCCCTGTATGTATTTATGTACTGTGAGTAATTACAGTTATATATGTGAGCTGTGTCTCTAACATGCCACCAGTGCTGCTCTGCCACAGTAGCTACTGTTTGCTAAAGCTTAATATGCAGTTAAACTTCCCTTTCTCTCTCAACCAGAAAAAAATTGTTTTCAAAAACCCGTCTAGTCCGGCTGAAGTCACAGTCCCACCAGTGACCTCCCTGACCCGCGTGTACCTTTAACCACGGGGAAGCTCCACCCTCCATAAGTCTCGAACTCGAACCACCTGAGATAAAGCAGCGAGGGGTGTCACTTCCCATCACTCCACACTCATCTGCGATCACATCGCTTTCAGAAATCCATTACTTTCTGAAGGATAATTAGCGTGTCTGTTTGAGTTGGTGATGTTTAGAAATCAGAAAGATAGCTTTTATTCTTTTCATACCTCTGCTCTAATCACTAAGCCTTCAGCGAAAATGATGTTCACACTAAGCCCTGGAGAAAAGAAAAGAAGAGGAGAGGAGAGCTACACCAGCAGACAGATTAGTTCCATGAGACAGAAAATACTGATTCCTCCACCACAAAACTCAATCAAAGAGCTCCAACTGTCTCACCGACTCCCACACTTTCACACCAACTCCGAAGAGGCATCGCACAGACAGTAAGAGGAGGAGAGAAAAGGAAAAAAAGAGCGAGAGAGCGAAAGAAGAAGAGCACCCACTGCACAAATATGACCCAGGATCTAATTAGTTTGGTTTAGACCGATCCACCGTTTGGTTTGATCAGTCATTAATCTACTTGGTCCAAACGAGGACAGACCTCTATGGGAGTCACGAAACACTGAAACACGTTGACACAAGTTTATAGTTTATAAGGATTTTACTTTTGCTTCCCAGTGGACTGAATCCCAAAGATTTTGGCGTTGAGATGCAAACAGAAAATTACACCTCTAACATTTACTGATACAGTGGTACCTCTACTTACGAAAATAATTGGTTCTGGAAGTAGTTCCGTAACCTGAAAATTTTGTAAGTAGATACGTGTTTTCCATGTAAATGCCCTAATCCAAGCCGCCCAAAATTTGAACATAATTTTCTTTTATAAATTATAAATAATACATGAAATGACATAAAAATCTGTAAGAAATACATGTTAAAACTAGAAAAGCACTCGGGGAGCACAGACCTCCACCAAGCGCAACAATTATCGAAAATTTGAAAGTGATCCAGAATCCAGGATTTCTTCTGAATAACACCCAAATTTAAATCGGTTCTTCCTTTTCACATTTCCGACAACTCCAGAAAATTTCATCAAAATCCATCCATAACTTTTTCAGTTATCTTGAACACAGACAGACAGGTAAAAATTGTTTGTTTATCTGGGTTGCTGGGTTACGCTCATACAGACAAGGGGCCCTCCTAGCCAATGGGATGCCAGGAAGATGCTAAGCGATAGCCAATGGCAGAGCAGCTCGGACGCACCGCTTTCAAACCGACATACAGAGCTGACAGCTATGTTTACATTCGGTAAACTGTATTTTTGCCTTTCGTATCCTGAAATTTCTTTCGTAACAAGAGGCAATATTTTCCCGTTGAGGCGTTTCGTAACCTGAAAATTTCGGATGTAGAAACGTTCGTAAGTAGAGGTACCACTGTATTTGGGAAGCGTGAAATTCTCCAGATATTCCACGTGCTCAGTGAAAAACTTGCATCTGCTCCCATCAGAGACGGTTTACAGCACACGGACGCCGCTTCTGCACCGCGGCTTTTCCGATCCGTGGATGGTGGAGGAGGCGCAGCGGAGGAGTAACGGGTTCACGGCGTAACCTCTGCAGGGGAGCCAGCGATGCAACAAGCAGAGGAGTTTCAACATTTTTAATGGGAGTCATTATTTTGTAACTTTAAAGAAAAAAAAAAAGCATGTCATAGCGTCGGTGTAAATAGTATTGACAGCAGTTATAATAATAAATACAACAGATACTGTAAATGGGCTCAACGGTCGAGAGGTTTCCAGTGAAACAGATCCGCTCCTACTACTACTGCAGCACACGGGGATCTGAAATAATTGGCTTGTTTCATATAAAGTTGAGCGTATTTGCCAGATAAAGTGGTTTATTTTATTCTCAGGGCTGACTGGAGTTTGTGCGGTACACGATGCAAACGTGGGTGAAAAAGTTATTCAAATATATGCATCTCTCCATGGCTTTACAGTTGGGAGAGAAAAAAAATCATTTTCACATATTCCTTTTGTTCCTCGTGTTTCCTGGATCGCCTGGCGTCGTGCCCTCATACAGAGCAGCCAACATCCATCTGCTGGACAAGGAAACACACATGGCGCCTGTGGGCTCAGACGTGCTGGCAGGCGGGAAAAAGATGGACCCGCTGTCTGAAAGATGCGCTACGTTTCTGAAATCACTGATTTGGATGAACTAAAATGGGTTTTATCTTCTAACTTTGAGGAAACATGTCCACACATCTGGTCCTCCTTTCAGCGACACAGTTGAATTGATTTGTCCTTCATCTTGTTGGTTAAATAATTGATTCGGTTTTAAGCGGACTCACCTCAATATCTTTGTCATTAGGTTGTGAAATTAATTAGATTTGTTGCAAACTGATGAAGTTTTACAGTGCAGCGAGTATCTGTGCCTTTTGTGTCCTTTAGGTCAATGCGAACACTCAGAGGGAATGAATGGAGCTGATCTGTATTCAGCGTTATCACAGCGAGCGTGTAACACTTTCAGTCTCATTATCGATAAAAAAGTTTCCAGGTGAGATGTATTTATCGTTGTATATGGATAAAAATATAAATTGTATTTCTACAAGCACACATATGCACATCTGCTGGTCCCACATCTTGACTGGGATCTCATCTGTGTGATTTAAGAAGAGTAGAAGAGCTCGGTGGCAGCATCTTCGCAGTTTATTTGTGACACAGTTTAAGTCAGTAATCCAAAATGATCAAAGCTCTCCCTGATTTTAAAAGTGATTGAACATTTCACTCTCTGCATGCTGCAATTCAAGCCATGTCCCACCAGTCAGAAAACAAGCCCCCCCACCTGGCTAAGCCATCATCTTTGCTCCCATTAGGCGGGAATAAGACCAGACTCCACCTTTTTTCTGGTTTGAGAGTCAGTTTTAAGGTTTCTGGCCTTTTTTTGTTCTGTCCGTCCCGGTGGTTTTCTGAATTGTACATCATAGCGTCAAAGGAAGCTGAGGCTGGTCAGTGGGATGTTGTTGTTTTTGCATCCTTGAATATGATTTTTTTTTTTCCTGATCAGAAGTGACTTGAAAGGGACAGATCCAGCCGGATCCTCAAGAACTCTCTGGGCACTGATTAGATGGCCTCTGCCGCTATCATCAATAACTATAATCAGCCTCCCCATGATTATGCATCATTTATTATGAAACCAGACAGGTATGTATTAGAGCCAAGGCTCTAGGGCCATCAGTGTTATTGCACTTTAAGGGCTTTTTTTTTTTTTTCATTGACTTTTCCAGGCGTTGTTTTCATAAAATAAAATATATATATATATGTTGTGTTTTGAGCCAGAACTACAGTTTCTGCTGCTGTACCTTTTCATATTAGACCGCCCTTGTTTTCTTCAGTTTCTTGTTCATTTTAATGCCTGGTACAACTAAAGGTACATTTGTTTGGACAAACATAACGATAACCACAAAGATTGCTCATAAGAGTTTTATTTAAG
Source organism: Hirundichthys speculiger (assembly GCA_018398805.1). NCBI lineage: Eukaryota > Metazoa > Chordata > Actinopteri > Beloniformes > Exocoetidae > Hirundichthys > Hirundichthys speculiger. Next base: position 905,509 of record JAGFBZ010000739.1, on the reverse strand, counting down.
AGCTGATATCTTACCATTTTCCATGGTTTTCTTGATTATAACCTAAATCACTTAAGTTTTTACATCAATAGCTATGGCGTTGTACTGCAAAAAACACTGCTTTTATGCATTCAGTGTTTTCTTTTCTGTCTGTTTTAGTCACATGATGACGTTTAGTGGTACCAGGTATTAAAATGAACAAGAAAGTGAAGAAAAAATGGTGGTCTAATAATTTTTTCCATGACTGTATATATAAGATGTATAAAAACGACAAAAAAAAAAAAGATGAAACAGCAGTAAAACCTTCCTGGTGACGACTGGGGCACACGGATAATTCGAAGCTTCATAGCTGCTGGTTTTGGGAATTACTTATCGTGGAGCATTATAAAGTAAACAAAAGACAAAAAAAAAAAAAAACAGTAGTAACGGCCGGCGACATGGAACGAACCCCTAATGGGATGTTTTGGGTTGTTGTCTTGAAGGGTTTTGTTAATGCTCTGTAATGCTCTAAATTTTTAATGTAAAGCACCTTGAATTGTCTTGTACACGAAATTTGCTACACAAATAAACTTGCCTTGCCTCAAGCGAATAAAAACGTATGCAAGGAATACGGTGATGCGTTATCTTTAATTTCTTCTTTTTTTTATATTGCATTTTTTTGTATTGGTGGCTTATATGATTATAACGTCATGGTGGATTAAGTAGTTAAAATACCAAATGCACGACCCGCCACTGAATAATACTGTAATAAAACATTAAACCAGACCACTAGAATCTATAGTAAATTAAAAAAAAAATTTTCCTACCACATTTTTTTCTCTCTTGTTTTCAATGTTTTTTTTTTTTTTTTTTTTTTTTTTTTTTGCATTTTTGAGGTGCAGCAGCCCCACCAACAGGAGGCGCTGCAGCACCCCTACTTCCCGCAGTACTGGTCTCATACTGGTGCTGTGGAGGTTCCTGCGTGGTCATAACATTCCCTTTCATATGGTGAAAAGCTGAAGACCGCATAATTATAAATAAAAATCTGAAGAATGGAAACATGAATAGATCAGGAGACGAAGAGGTCGTCCTTCGGTGGAAGGTTCAGTGGTTCCATTCACACGAGTCCTTCACTCAGTCTGACGACGCCAATGTCATCGTTAATGAAAGACAGACCAAATCATCCCAGGCTCCTCCTCATTAACATTTGATATGGACTTATCAGCAGCAGTGGGCTTCCCTTAACCTCTCACATTTCTGCGGGGACCAGTAATTACGACATATAAGAAGGAATGAACATAAAAGTCCCATAGACTTAATTTTACGCTGTCAAATTCTCCAGTCTAATGCATCAGATTCTGGTTTCTGTCTTTATTTAAATAGATACATTAAAAAATAATTGGTTACAAGTGGCGGAAATGCAGCGGTTACCAGTAAGCTCAAACCGAAAGCACTTGCTACGATGCCGTTGGATAGAAATGACTCTCCTGCTTTCATTACGCTGCAATAAACGCTTTGATCAGTGTTTAGCCATTTGTTTGTACTTTATCATTCATGTAAAACTGATTAAATACATTCACTATACCTGTACTCATGAATGCATTGGCTTAATTGTTGTATATTCACATCAGAAAATATGCTGTGTATTTAATTATTTATTTTTTTTGCCAATTTTATTTTCATCATGTGCACACAACTAGTGCTTTGAGGTGACAAACAGCGTAACAATGCAGTTTCCCCACAAAGAACCGCGTATTCACGTATTTACGACATCTATTGAAGAGTGTAACATAGAAACATGTCAGTGTTTGTGATCCTGCCATTTCCCACATTTATCTTTGAACCACCGTACTTCAAAGACGCGCTGCGATATTCATCCTCCACAGGTACGAGGCTGGTGGTTCTAGTTGTGAGAATGTGTTTCCAAATCCAGGCATGTAATAGACTCATCAGTCCACATCATAAGAATGTGGCCGTGACGCATTTTTACTTACATGGCGTGTAACGTTCTGCTGCCTCGGTGCTTCTAAGGAGATGAGGCTTTGGGTTTTGTACATTATCTTCAGCAATTTTGGTTGTTATTGTCGCTATTAAAGCACATCGCACTGCAACACGCTGCACCTTTTAAAGAGCACAACACAGATCGATGTAATTATCTTTTTTTTTTTAACTCGTCAATAGAAAATGACATATTGAAGCTGTGATGGCAAGACGTGTTGCTGGGAATGTGGGAACGTTAGGCTGACTCTCTCTAACATCCATTTATTGTCATTTAAATGTTTAAAAACCATCAATCCATTAACTTTAACTTATCCAGATTCGGGTCGTGGGGGCAGCAGTTTAAGGACCAGAGCTCCATCTCCCCATCTAATCTCCTCCAGCTCTCCCAGGAGGACACCGAGGTGTTCCCGGGCCAGATGAGAGGTGTCGTCCAACTGCATTTTGGGGCCTTATTGTATTGGCTCATAAGTCCATGACTTATGCTCTAGATTCTGTTCTGTTGAAGGACACAACTTCTGTTTAAACATTTTGGCTCCACCAAGTCTGCTATGTTTGCTATGCTAACCCACTCTGCACCTCCGTCTTAGTCTAGTGCATTGTTTAACTGCCGATTGACTGCCTCACTAGAACACAGTATAGTGAATATACTTCTAAATAAGATATACCCACATTTTCAAATTACACTGAGTGACTGAACTTTTCCCTGCGTCTCCACAGAGGAGTCCGGCCACCCTGCTGAGGAAACTCATTTCAGCTGCTTATATCCACAGTTAGCTACCTTGACGTGGTGGAGCCATTTATGTGCCCGGATATTCCTGGGGGGCGGGGCTATGCTGTCTGGGGTGTTTGCCCCTGAAGGGTATCCCAAGGCTAGTTGGTCCTGAGGGACCAGCCAGACTAAGAGTGATTCCAGTGACTTGTAGGGAGGAAGATCAAGACGAGGCGCCTGGTCCAAGGTTAGCAGAACCCTACCCTGGTAGACGGTAGGGCCAGTGGCGCAATGGATAACGCGTCTGACTACGAATCAGGAATGGATAACGCGTCTGACTACGAATCAGGAGATTCTAGGTTCGACTCCTGGCTGGCTCGAAGTTTTCCACAATTTCCCTGACGGAGACCTCCAACAGGATTAATAAAGTTCTATCTAATCTAATCTACCAGCCTTGGAGGACAGAGGTGGCGCTGATGCGACTGGGCTCTGAGGCATCTCGGAGTGACCACCGCAGAGCAGAAATGTGGACTGTGGTTATGCGAATTGGGTTTCCAGATCTTTTTCTGAAGAAGTAAGAAATAGGCGCTATGTGCTCCTGACCAAAAAGAAAAAGAACAATCTGGATTATTAGTCGCAGCAAGTCCAAAAGCCAGGTGGATTGCATGGAGTTGTATCAGTTCCCTTGGAACAGGTCCTTTACACTCCTGGGTTACGAGCATTAATGCAGAAAACAACACTGACATTTGCCTTCAGGAAGACATGTTTTCCAGTAAATAGCCTCCGGCACACACGTGACCCTGACTAGGAGGAAGTAGCTTTAAATAACAGATGATTTTTAGAGAAGTCATGAATTTTTCAATAACTCTGTGCTAAACTGCATTGGACAAATCAATTGCACCCATGATAAAGTGAAGGCTGAGGAAGCAGGGGTTGCAGGCGGTGGATTGGCCAATCTGCGATACTGACATGTCCCCAAAAAACAACCTGTGGAGGATTCGACGACGCCATACTTTTGCTCAGCTTAAGACATATTTACCAAAAGAATGTGACGAAATAACATCTGAAATGCTTCATTTTTTGGCATCTTCAGTGTCATAATGCTTTTGAAGAGCTGTGGGGAAAAAACTACAATACAGAGTGTGTGAAGTTTTACTTTGTCATAAAAAAGATACAAAAGGTTTTTCTGGGAATGTGATGATGAGAAAAGCAGTCGTGTAATGTGCTGGATTCTTACTTTCTGCACAGAAATAAGAAATCACAGAAATCTCCCCGTGCTTGCGTGGGTTTCCTCCAGGTTCTCCAGCTTCCTCCCACAGTCCAAAGACATGCATGTCAGGTTAACTGGTGGTTCTAAATTGCCTGTAGGAGTGATTGTGAGTGTTCATGGTTGTTTGTCATATAGACAAACAACCACCTGTGATGGACCAGAGACCTGTCCGGGGTGGACCCCTCATTTTACCCAGAAAGCTGGCAGAGTCTCCAGCAGCTCCCTGTGAGGGGCTGGTTCATTAGGCCAATAACATAATGTAATGTTCATTTTTCACAGAGTCCATTTCCACATGAAATGAGGAAGCAGATCTTTTTTCAATAATTTCCTGAGGCAGCCAGCATCAGACCTGTGGGAAAGCCAGTAGAGTCAAACTTATCAGGTCGGCTCATCGCTACCACTTGTTATATTTAGAGTAGCCAAGCCATGGAAGGAGCCACACACCAGACACACTGCACTGCAAAATTAAGTTCCTAACACTGCACACTCACGTCAGGCCTGAACACTGCAGGAGGAACTCGCACACACCAGTCCATCCCCAGGTGGTTGTGCTCCTAGATGTCCCGCTCGCTGACAGTTTCCCTGCCTAGACGGTGGACTGGCCCTACCACCCCTCTAGCTATCTTCACCGCCGGCAGCCCGAACCAGCTGCAATCGGCACCCTCCCAACCAAACCCAACCAAACCCGATAACCACTGACAGTTTGCTTGGCTGGATAATAAACCCTATAACAGCTACCAAGCTCCTCTCTCCAGCTTTACCTCACAAAGTGTCCCAGTCGTTTTTATACCTCTGCTCACTTTTCCCTCACAGGTGCTGCCACTCAGGTAATCACCACGTCTGCTTCAGCTCTGCTGCTCCTCCTCACTCCCCCACTACCACTGACACTCCTTGCTACAGAATCAAATCAAATCAAATCAAACTTTATTTATACAGCGCTTTTCATGCCCTCAGGCAACACAAAGTGCTTTACTTAAAAAAAAAAAAAAAAAAAAAAAGATAAAAATTAAAACATTAAAACAAAATAAAAGCCGTCACACACCCCAAAGTCACAAAGCCATCCTCCCATTACCCCTCACCCCCCCATGCACCCCAAACAAAACAAAACTCCCTCTTTTTTTTTTTTTCCTTTCTTCCTCCTGTCTCTTAAAAAAAAAAAAAAAAGGATGAAGTACTTCTATTTAAATGAATAAATATCTAAATATCAAAACACAAATATCAAAACACCAAAACACCTGGCTTGGCACTGCTGTGAAGTAACGATAACTTGGGGATCTATTCACCCCAGGAGCCAGCCCACCCACATCCAGAGAGGCCATCACCACAGCAACCACCCAGGGCAGGCCAGGGTCCAGAACACAGTCGTTAGACTGCAGTACAGGACCCCAGCCACCCAGACAAGGGTGATTACCACGGCAACAGCCCCCCAGACAGAGCAGGCATAGCCCCTAGTGTGAAAGATCCCCATTGAGGTAAACACTGGAGTAATTATTAAATGAACAAAATGAAAATAAATACAATAAAATAAAAAATTCAAAACAAAGATCAAATTACCTTAAGATAAATAGCAATAGTAAAAATGCACATAAAAGATTTAATAAAATAAAGCAGTCAATAAATGAAATAGATAAATACATAATAAATGTATAAAAATAAAAAATTGAGATAAAATAAAATTCAGTTAAAAGCTAAATTAAAAGCTAAATTAAAAAGGAAGGTCTTGAGCCTCTTTTTAAAAACATCAACAGTCTCTGCAGCCCTGAGGTCCTCTGGCAGGCTGTTCCACAGACGAGGCCCGTAGTAATGGAAAGAAGCCTCGCCGTAAGTTTTAGTTCTAACTTTCGGAACAACCAAAAGGCCAGTACCAGAGGACCTCAGGGTCCGCGAGGGTTCGTAATTTAAAAGAAGGTCAGATAAATAAGAAGGCCCAAGACCATTAAGACATTTATAAACAACTAAAAGAACCTTAAAATCAATCCTGAAACACACAGGGAGCCAATGCAGCAATTTTAAAACTGGTGTAATATGTTCCCGCCCTCTGGTCCTTGTCAGAACACGTGCAGCTGAGTTCTGGAGTAATTGTAAGTTTGAAATCGATTTTTTAGGAAGACCAGAGAGCAGGGCATTACAATAATCTATTCTACTGGAGATAAAAGCATGCATTAACACCTCTGTGCTGGCAAGAGAGAGAAATGGGCGGACTCTGGTGATGTTTTTAAGATGATAAACACGAATGAGAAACACGAGTATAACATCCAAGTCACTGGTAATATCCTCTCTACCCATTAAATTAATAATAATTAAAAAAACTCACTCAGAGCGGGTTTGTTTACGTGTGAATCACCTGTCGTGATAAATCCATATTTCAGTAGGACTCCTGGTATTGACTGTTAAAAGCTTTCTTTTTCTTGGAAGTCGTCGGCTGTTCTTCTTTCTCTTCCCTGTGCATTTTCTCCTTTACAAGGAAACTTTCCAAAGACATCTGTTTATTAGTCAAATAAAAGATTTTTCAAAATAAAAGCTTGTTCAGATTCATATAATAAATAAAACTTAAAGTGCTAATTTTTTCTCGCGTGGCCCGGTACTGGTCCGCGGCCCGGGGCTTGGGGACCACTGCTGTATAGGACTAAACAGATATGGATAATGGATGGATGGAAAACGAACTGGTAGAACGTCTCAGTTTCAGTATCTGTATGATTTATTGGGAATAAAATATGGGTTTATGAGATTTGAAAAATGATTGTGTTCTGTTATTATTTCCATTTTAAACAGCGTCCCAGCCGTTTTGGAATTGGAGCTGTGAATGTTATTTTCTTATCCAGGTAAAAAGGCTTCACAAGCAGGTTGTTATATAACCAAACCTCTGTGTACACACAGAAATAATGTGCATGCACACTTTTTCAGAGATTTATGAGGTTTTACCTGTGCATGATTCTTGGGACAAATGTCATTGTTATAAAGTCAATCAATGCAGAGCCATTTTTGAAGGTTATAGTCCTGGAGAAACCTCTCCAAGAAACCTATGATTAAATACACACTTTAGTGTATTAATGACTGTGTTGTGTTCTCCATTATCTTCACTAACACTTGTGTAGCATTATTTCTGCCACAGTCTGCTTTAATTTGACCTATTGCTGTGAACAAGAGGCTAGCTGCTAGCTTACACTTAGCTACTGCTTCTGCCGCGACACCAGCTAAACAGTCACACCAGCAATCGCTTGCAGGAAACACTCGTCAGCATTGTGCGTGACATACACTTCATTCATTCATTCATTAAAAATTCATAGAAATCATGTGCCAAAAGTGTGACGCAGATGGGATTTGTGCAAGCCCCTAAAACTGTAATTAGTACTCTTAGAACGGAGAATCATAAATGGAACAAAAAACTACCGAATGGAAAGAAAGGGTCAGAGAGGAGAGAAAAGAAAGACCTCTGTCGGTTCAGAGCAAATGAAGCAGTAATGAAGAAATGTCCATCTGCGCACACAAAGACATCATCGGTCCGCTAACATCGGTTCTTTCACAGCTCAGGAAAAACAGCCTCATCAAATGTAAAGTGCTGTTTGAGCCAAATGACTTATTCTAGTTTTAAATCTTTTTTTCTTCTCTTCTTAACAAGAACAGACATCCTTGGACAGGCTTTTACACACCGCTGTTAATGATACTTACACAGGTGCTACTTAAAAAAAATAAAAATGCATCTGGCGTGTGGACGTTCAGAAGTGGGAGGATATCCAGTTCACAGCTCTGGCTTTATTTTCCACTGATCCAGCTGTTCACCAAGTTTCAACAATTTCATTTTGGTGTTTTTTTAAACTTTCTTAATTTTTTTGTGTAATCTTTCCAATATAGTGATCCCTTGCCAATTTGCAGTTTAAGTTCCGCAGTTTTAGTTATTTGCAGATTTTTCAGAAATATATAATATAATTTTAAAAAATTTAAAAAATCACGGAAACATCACAGGATGTTGTGCTCGTTCTCTCACAGTGAAGAAATGTTGTGAGCCAGCCTGGCCCCTTTAAGAAGGTGGCCTTATGGGTAATGGAGTGTGTGTCTCGTTGGACGGCAGAACGAAAACAGGGTTAGATAAAAAGTGTAGTGAGCATCAACAGCAGCCCAGCGTGTATAGATTTACATTCTCTGTTAACTGACAGGAGCCCAACAATACAACCTGTGTGATGTTACAAGTTCCTGCAGTGCCAGAATAAAGTGCTCGTTCCATACAGAGAAAACTGGACTTTTTCTTTTGTTGTTGTTAGCGTGTTAGCCGCTAATTACGAGCCAAAAATAGCACAATACCAGCGATTTCTTTACTACGGTTCAGAGACCAGAGGCTGTGAAGGTAACAGAAAGACCACAGTTGAGCCTTTGTCTTGTTTCGCTGCAGTGTCTTGCTACTTTTTTGGGGTTTTTAAACATATTTTAAACACATTATTGAGGCTCGGGGGCTCCGGCTCCAGTTCGCAGATTTTGATTTACGCAGGGCCGCGCCGGTCCCCATTAACCACGAAAAATAAGGAATCACTGTAATCAAAAAAGCAGCCAACAGCAATGACGTCAGTCTGCCTCATCGCTCACCTTAGAAAAGGAAACATGACAGCACCAATGGACTTCTAATACAAGCGCATGTGAGCGTGTTTGATGAGGAAGCTGCATGTTCAGAAGCTGATCGTCATCGGAGAGCTCGCGCTGTCGTTTGACCCCCATCGCTAGCGTTAGCTCCCACAGTGTGATGACAGAACAGTGGCGCTGTGAAGGTTTGTTGACTTTGCAGAAATAAATCCACATGTTCACACCTCTGGGGGGGGTTTCGTGTCGTTCCAGTAAGCCTTCTGTGATAATTCATTCAGTATCGAAGGTGCTTACAAGCCTTGAATTAGAAAGAACAAAGGAAGAGTGTGGATATAAAGAATGACCTTGACATCAAGGTAACTTTGGCAGGATGATCAAAGGCCCCTCGGTTCACTTTGTTTTGATTCAGAGAGGCAACTGAAGGTTTTTGCATAATGACTCAGCGCCTAAACCCCCCACGGGGGAGATGGGATCCTCTTTAAATCTCAAAGCCGTCTCTCTGCCGCCTCGCCTCCCACCACCCTCTCCACAGCTGAAATGATAAAACAATTGATAAGGTCATTGGGGAGTGTTTAGTCGCGGCTCGACACCTCCGGGAGGCTGGAGAAATAGAACTGTCTTGCAGAAGCATGGCAGCGTATCGGAGTGCACCAGCAGTCAAAGGGAGCTCAGGCGAGACAAGCTGTAAGTGGATCCTCCACCTGATGTCCGCATCAGTTTCATCTGACTGATTTCTGTCTCCAGCGGTCCCAGTCGACAGGGCGAGGAGGGCGAGGAGGGCGAGGAGGAGGGGGAGGCCCGCTCGCTTCCCGCCAGCAGATGGCTGCAGCCCGTTCGTACTCACCTGTCCTTCCGTTTCGCTCACGATTTACTCATCAGCTGTCTTCATTTGTGGTTGCGACTGGGGAAAGTATTTTTTATTATGTCCTTATTGTGTGAAAACATATTAAAATCCTCAGACTGCAGTGGGTCCAAGTATTGGATCAGTACTGCCACAGATGAGCAACAACATGTCGCTTTTTTTTTCCAGAGTGCCATTATTTATCTAATAAAAATGAAGCCAAAATGAAAAAAAAGGGACAATATTAAAAACCCACATGATTTAATTACCTGTAGACATTTAGTAGCAATAATTTGAAGCATTTTTTTTTTTCCAATTATCAGTTTGTCATTTTGGCCCATTTCTCTTACAAACACTGCTTCAGTTCATTCAGGTTTTTGGGGGCATTTATTTATGCACAGCTCTCATAAGCTCCTGCAACAGCTTTTCAGTTGGCTGGAGGTCCTGACTACTGTATTAGCCTGAATATAGGACGACTCTGATTATAAGACGACCCCTATTTTTCAAATATCATTTTGGGAAAATAAAAATATGATGAAGGCAATAAGGTAATTAATAAAAACATTTTTTTTAATTGTACAATTACTATAGAAAAAACTCCCACAGAGATAACGTTCTACTGTATTGTAGATGATTTTGTATTTTAATGATCTTATCTTTTTTCGGAAGTATGGTACCATACTTGCGTGTTAGATTTCCACGTTATTTAAGATCAAGGTATGGTACTATTTGATAAACTGTGTTCTCTTCAAATCTGAGAATATGACTCTGAATAAGCTACAACCATGTAGTTCAATAACTGCATAACTATTGAAGTCAAATTTTAGTCAAGAACAACATAAATTATTCAGTCTGTAAAACACTAATTCTGGACTCCAACAACTTTCAAAGCCCTTTGCTCGAGTCCGCTGCGTGGTTCCTCCATTCTCACTGGTTACCTCGGTGCGGGCTCCATCTAGTGGTGCAGTTGTGTAATTACAATAGAAAAAGTCTAGTCCTCGATTATAAGACGACCCCATTTTTGAGAATATGACTTCTAGAATAAAATATCGTCCTATATTCGGGCCAATACGGTATGTAATTTTTTATTTATTTATTTTTTTGCCATTATGAGAATTTTCCTTTTTTTTTTTTTTTTTTGTAGTTCATTTTTTAAAAACATTCAGAAACAGACATTCACAACCTCCACATCATGTGGGCATACATCTTGCATCTGTTGTCTGTCCTAAATTCCAAAATAAAATGTTACAAACAATAAAAAACAATTAGCTACAACAACAGCTAAATTAGTACAGAACTGTGTACCAGTAGGGAGTGATCTTTCTAATTCATTACAGTCACTGATTTGTAAAAATAAAATCAGGCCTCTGGGGCGTGACATATTTGACCCAGATTTCTCAGTATGAGGTACATTTCTCCAATTTGTGGTTAACAAAAGCTGTTCTCTCCATTTTATAAATGTCCATTGTTATGTCCATCCATATCTCTAAGGTTGGGCTCTCCTGTGACAACCATTTCCTGCTAATACTCTTTTTGCAGGCCACCAGCAGGATATTTATTAAGTATTTATCTCTATTCGGCCATTCCCAAAAAACATAGTCTTACTCTCAAAGGGTATTTCACATTTAAAGATGTCCTGTAGGGCATTGTGTATTTCTTTCCAATAGTCCCTCATGACAGGGCAGTCCCAAAAAATATGGTAGTAGTTTGCACTTTGATTTTCCGCAGTTCCTCCAGCAGAAAGGGGAGTCATTATCATAGTAAGACTTCTGGGAGGCCGTTATAAAGTATCTAATTAGGCTCTTCCAGCCAAACTCCCTCCACTTTTGCGAGCTGGTACATTGATACCTCCATATTGCCGTCCATTCTTCCTCGGATATACTTATCCCTCCTTCCTTCTCCCATTTTGTTTTAATATATGAAGTTGAGTGTGATTTCAAATCCAACAGACCTTTATACATGCATGAAACAATTCTATCAATAGTTTCTGAATAATAGGCTTTTTAAAACGTGTTTGTCTTCATCTTCATATCAACAAAATGCCGTAACTGCAGAAATCAATAGAGGTCTTGTTTTTCAAATGAATGTGTCCTTTTAAGCATTTCAAAACGAAGCAGTTTTTCATCTTTGATTATACTGCATAGTGCTGTTACACCCTTAGCTATCCAGTCCTTGAATCCAGAATCAAATTTATTAGGTGTAAACCATTTAAGAGCTGTAATAGACTATGTAATTTTTATCATCTTTTTTCTCTTTTTCCTTCAGATCGTTGTTCTGTTGTAAGACCCGGTTTTGACAAAGCTCAGACTCACCTGCCATGTGGTTCCAGTACACCCCCGCCACACGTAGATTCACGGTCGACTCAATGACTGCCAAGAGGCAAACAATGCCAGATCATCAACCCTCATCTTTCCCTCTTGGCCCGGCGTAAACACAACGCTCCGGAGCAAACGGACAAAGAAACACCTGCTTTTATAGAGGTCTGCACGCTGTTGATGGTTTCATCGTGGACCGACGATCACCAGCGTCTGGCTGCACCAACACATCCGGGTTTAGAGGTCGAGGACCCAAGTACAGGAGACAGGGAGGCAGATGCGTTAAATTAAAAAAATATATTTATTGTCAACCAAAAATGCTGCCTGGGGATGATTTCCAGAAACAAGAATCTAAGATCCAAAACACAAACATTGTTTGGAATTAATTGGATCATAATTTGGAATGAACTCAAGGAATATGCATGAATTAAAGTGAATTGGACTGAACTGGAATACACAGGCCAGCTGACAGTCTTGTCTGGGCCCGGGACAAGATAATATTAGATGGGCCCTCCCCTACACCACCGCCGTTTTTTTTTTTTGTCACTAAACATCACCAGTTATGTTTGATATATTGTGATGTGTAATGCAATAAATAAGGTATTGTATATGAGGAGAAAATCTTAGCTCTCCATGGCAGCTAAAGTTTTAGTTAAATATGAAAGGACCTGCTAATATTATTAAGATTTATGCATACACATTTTCTAATTCTTATACATGCAGGAAAAATAGACCAGGGAAGAATACATTAGGCATTTTAATTTGAAGAATTTTTTCTTTGTCAACTGATAATACAGTAAATAAACATGTATATCAAACTTTAAATGAAAACTTGAATTGTCAGTTTTATATCTTCAAAACCAAATGAACATCTCCATCTATTGAATTTAGGCACTTGTTGACTTTTTTCTACTTTAAAAGAGAACAACAAACATGGGAGGCAAAATAGGGTGTTTTTTGAGCTGCTATATGTTAACCAGTCCCTATCTATTTTTTCCCGTCCATTGTGGGATGGGGAATATGTCAAATAATTTGGAAATTGCCTGCCCTCTGCACCTGTCGGCAACTCCTTTGCCCTCTCTGAAAAGGCGTTCATTTTGCCATCACGCGCACGAGGTTCACTCTATCAGTCGGTCATCTTTATAGTTGGCCATAACGCAGGATCGCTGAAATGTTGTGCCTGATAATCAGTCTCCAGGGCCGTTTCTAGTCACCTTGGGGGCCCTAGGCAAGTGTGACCATGGGGGCCCTCCCGGCCCAAAAACACCAAGAAAATCATTCAATCCAAAAAATCTTTTATTTTAAATAACACAAGTGCACAATAATGTAAGAACACTTGCAGTTGTGGTTGTTGTTGTGGACACAGTTATTTGCGAATTCAAGATCTGAGATGTACACTTATCACCTAGATTCTGGGCAAAGTTTGTGTTACCTTCTCTTGATGAAGTGCTGGGAGTGGAGGCCAGGGTACCACTTGATGTTGAAGTCTCTCCCGAGTCTCTTCCCGGGTATTCATCTTCAATATGAGAAGTTGATGGTGTATTTAAATATAACAATGTTGCTGAGATTAAAAGTGATCACTACAAACAGCTCAGGGAGATAAATTCACTTTACCATCAGCAGTGGGAGCATCCTTTGGAGGAAGAGGTTCCATGAATTTAAGCAGAGAACCTTGAAGGAGTAAGAAAAGATCTGGTTAGTTTTCTGATTTGTATGTTTAGTACATTGATTTAGCCTAGCTATAGAGTAGTCTGTAACAGACAACAGATTTAAGCATTCTGCTTGAAAATTAGACAGCTGATGCTTTAAAAACAGTGAACAACCAGAGCACATAAGTGGAGTTTTGTTGTAAAAAACAGGTGTTTTTCAGTAGTAACAAGAGTAATAAAAGAGTTGTTAAAACACCACTGCTTCATTTATGCAGTTTAAATGAATATTTTGCATTAGTTAAAACATGGCAGCAGCCAGCAGCAACACTATTTGTTACTACACAGCTATGTTTTGTTGTTAACAGTGGTGTTTCCAGAGGTAATAACGTTAGGTAATATATGCAGAGAGAGAGAAACTGTTCGCATTCGTTAGCATTTTCCAGCCAGCGAGCTAGCGAAAATAGACCTCATCCTCACGCATAGCCTAGCTTTTTTTTTCTTTTGGCCTAATAGCTGCACTTGTACAACACTGAAGACTCAAACTCCTAATTTATCAAATGAACTGTCACTTACCGGTGTCTTGCTTTTTCTTTGCCTCCTATTCCTTTTTCTTCTTTGGTTTTTCATAACTGGAAGGATAACTTCGTTTCATTTTTCCTTTTAAATTTTCTGCCGCTAAATACACTTTTGCTGGCTGAAGTCCAAAGCCAAAATTGGTTGAGGGGACGGGGCCCCGCCCCGCGTTGAGGGGGTACTCCGAGGGCGATCTGTCGCTGCATTTACCTTTCACCACAGGGGGACAGACGGTGTGTCGTTGCATTTGGTTCTTAATCAGTCGTTGTCTGGGGGCCCCCCGATCGGTCGGGAGATGAACCACAAGTGCGGGGCCCCGCCCCACATTGAGGGGGGCCTCCGAGGGCGATCTGTCGCTGCATTTTCCATTCACCACAAATAGGACTATTCTGACATTTTTTTTAATTCCACAATTTAATGAGGGCCCAGTTGTGGGCCCCCCTCTCCCTGGGCCCAGGACAGCAGACCCGTTTGTCCCCCCCTATCGACGGGCCTGGGAATACAAATTGACTTAATTTGATTATATTTACCTCCGCCAAAGTTTTTGCCGGCGTTTATCTGTCTGTGTACAATATAACTCAAAAAGTTATGGATGGATTTTGATGACATTTTCAGGAGTTGTCAGAAATGTGAAAAGGAAGAACTGATTTCATTTTGGGTGTGATCCAGAAGAAATCCTGGATTCTGGATCACTTTCAAATTTTCGATAACATTGCAGTCAATGGGGCCAAAACTTTTTGTTTCTCAATATCTCCGTTAATTATTGCCCAAAACTCATGAAATTTGACTCAGCAAATTTGTCAGCAAAACCCCGGATGAGTGTGAGCTCTGCCCCTTTACACGTCATGTCCTGCGGTACTCGGGTAGCCTCTATGCTAATACCCAGCTACCCAGTTAATTATTGCTTGTTAATTGTTAATTATGAATTTGCGTTTGATAAATGCTAAGATGAACACATCCAAACATTTGCACACGACTGCATGTCTCATTTGTGATTTATTATGTGCTTTTATCCAAAATTCTGTGTCCAGGTTGCTCTGCTGATTTGACAATGTTTAACTAGAACTGTAAAGTTTTGTTGGAATTTTTTCCTGACAAATCTTCATCTAAATTATCTAAATAATTTTAAAAAGTCTGTTTACAGGTCTAGGTTTTTCCTTCCATTCTAAAGGGGTAGAGCCCCAGTTCTATCTGTTGCTAGGCAACATGGAGCAGAAACACCAGTTCTGAGGTCATATCCTCTATGACATCATCAGACCTGTTCCTATATATTACCCTCTGTAGCAGAACAGACCTCATTCCTTCATTTGTAGAACAAATATCTTGGAGAATATCTTAGAAAGAACAGATGGAAGCTAAACCAACATACGCAGCAATGATGTCCAGAACTTCTGGAACACAAAAATCTTCATCTGGAAGAGCAGGTGATCAAGTACGTAGAGTTTTGAAAGCTCCAGAGAGCTCTTCAAAACCTGCATCTGAACATCCTGCTGTGACTTCAGACACTCGGGCTGCAGGAGAAAAAGTCCATCCTCTTCTGAAACTTCTGCAGACCAACACCGTGAAGAATCAGGAGGCTGTTGAACAGAAACAAGACTGTTTGATCACCATCTCACAGTCTGACTTTCACAAAACCTTGGACAACAAGGACGAGAAGATCTCAGACCTTGAGCAACGCAACGCCACCCTGCTGAGTGAGACCCAGAACCTGAGGGATCTGATCCACAAAAAGGATGAAGAGGCTTCTCTGAAAGTTCATCAGCTGGAGGATGAAATCACCCGTGAGAAGACCGAGAAAGAGAAGACTGACAGCTCACTGCAACAGCAACAAATGGAAACCACCAAAGCAAAGGCTGATCTGGTCCAGTTACAGGCTCAGTTGGAAAACCAACACAAGGAGTCCCTGAAGGAGAAAACTTCTTTAAAAGATGAACTGGAACAGCTCAAACAACTGCTGGTGTCCCAAAAATCTCAGGCGGAAAAAGAAACATCTTTTCTGTACGCAGAACTAAGTAAAAAGAACGACTTGTATGTAAATGCCAGCGGTAAAGCCATCGAGCTGGAAGTGTCCCTCTCTGCTGAGAAGACCAGAACCAAGGAGGTCGAGGCCAGCCTCGCCCAGAAAATGGAGGAAATCAGCAGAGTAAAGGCCAGCATGACCAAGATGGAAGAAGACATGAGAGCTCAGAGACTCCAGTGGGAGCAGAAAAAGACCCGTCTCCTGACTGAGCAAGTCCAAACCATCTCCAACATGAAATCTGCTGTAATGGAGACCCAGAAAATCCTGGAAGACCAGACACAGCTGTGGCAGAGAGAAAAGTCTGGCCTTCTGGAAATAATATCAACCCTGAAGGAAGATCTGGACAAGAAGGAGGAGGAGAGGAAAACCGCTGTGGAGGTGTTGATGGACAAATTAAACAATCTGGAAGAACAAATAGAAAGTATCAAGAAAAAACCCAAAAAGAAGTCTTTCGTCAGAAGATTCCTGGGGATCTTCAAAAGACGTGACAAGACCCCCCCTCAATCAGATCTCTCCTAAAACTCTCAAACCCTCTTCACCCCCAAAGCTTCCACAACCTCCCCCTTGTTACCCCCCCACCCCAACTTCAGGAATGTAACTCCCAGAAATTCAGGCTGATTGATCCCAACACAACAGTAGGAGTGAATGTGAGTGTGTGTGTTTGTTTGTTACTGAGAAAAAGACGGACAGCACGGTGTTCAGCATCACCACTGGGTTCAAATCCAGGCTGGTGCATGTTCTCCTCGTGCTATGTGGGTTTACTCCGGGAGCTCCGGTTCCTCCCACATGTAACATGCAAAATTAGGAGCGGGAATGTCTAAAATGGTAATAAGAAATGTTTTTTTAACCATTCACACATTTTCCAAATTTTTTCCAAATTCCAGTTTTTCCCCTCCTCGAATCGCCACCTTAATCGCCACCAGACTAAGGGCGATTCCAACGACTCATATGGAAAACAAAGATCAAGGGCTTGAGAGAGGACATTTGTTCACCTTCCTCTGGGCCCACCATCTGCTGGAGGGTCTGTATGGGTTGGATCAGACCTGGGACAAATACGGCCTGCGGGCCACATCCGGCCCTTTGTGCGTCTCTGTCCGGCCCACATGAGGCCAATCATAAATTACTTTTGATCACAACTTAATAAAAAAAAAAAAAAATCTATGTCGTGCGTGCAATACAATTGTGGTGCTTTTATTTTGAAAGGCGTAGTACTTCCATGTAGTGTACATGCATGAAGGTAAACAGCGCTAAGTGATGCTGCCGTCAAAATGTGTGCTGACGCTAAGAAAAGAAAAGTTGACAAGGAGTGCCGTGTTTTCAACAAGACATGGACCGTCAAGTATTTCTTTACATAAATTAAAGGTAAAGTCGTGTGCCTGATTTGTGGTACACAGGTCGCTGTGTTTAAAGAATATAATTTGAATCCACACTATACGACCAAGCATGAGGAAAAATACAGAAATCTGTCTGATAAAGAGCGCGCAACAGAGGCTGATGCTTTGCTAGCAAAACTGCAAACCCAACAAGGAATTGGTAAAATGAGGTGGAAAACATTAAAACATTATTCGTTTTATTGATGTGTTTCTATAAATGTGTTGTAATTCACAGTTTGAGGAATTTAACAAGTTAAAAATAAATTGGACATATTAATGATTATTTTTATTTTTTTACTCGACCTATATGCCACAATTTCACAGAGCCTAATATAAATATCTACAGAATAATTGTATTCTTCTAATTACCAGTACCAGCTATTTGAAATATATAATTTAGTGCATTTTACAATGGAATAAAGTTGAGCAGGATTAAGTTCAAATTATCGTTGGTGTGGCCCTCTGACACAACTCAGGTTTTTCATGTGGCCCCTTGTAAAAATTAATCACCCACCCCTGGGTTGGATGCTTTGTGCTCCAGGAAGGAGCCAAAGGTGCGGGCCTTAGCAAGATATGAGGGCTTCAGCAAGATATTATATATCCTATTTTATTTTATTTATTTCGTTGATTCATTGTCAACAAAAAAAAAAAAAAAAGGAGAGAAATTTGCCAGAATGAAGGACTTACTGGAGAGGAGTGGGAGGCTGATTACGGCAGTGGTGGTCAGAAGAAGCGCTAGCAGGTTTCTCATCAGCAAGCTGCCATGACAAGCTGCCATAGCTGTCACTGGCTATGAGAAATCTTTTGCCAAGGTAAGTAGAATTGCTTCTCTTTCAGCTTTAATAAGACTGTCAGACCTTCAGAACAAGCGGGGGACTGGAGCCTGGAGCCCGGAGCCGTCTTTAAGCCTGCCACGCCGCGGCTAGCTCATGCTACATGTAGCACGGGCTCGTGACAAAGCTTATGACAGGCTTCAGTGTGAGGCGTCAGATGGATCTGAGTTGAAAAATGTCCCCGAGGTGAGAAGCGTTTCTCACAAATCGGTTGTGACGTTGTCCAGCATTTGTACTACGTCCCTGTAGTAAATGTAAAGCTTTTACATTATTGCAGTACTGTCATTTCATGTTTTTCTTCATTGCTTCCAGATGCAGTATCCCTGCTGGTTATTGATTTTCTTCTCTTTAAGAAAAGATTGAATACACTGACATATTTAAAAACGAAGGACTTCCACACACTGGACGATTCTGGGCTGTCGCAGTCGAAACATCAACGTTGTGAAAGAATCCCGGGGACATCTTTGGTCTTTGGCTAAAATCACCAGTCCTGCATCCCTCAATATGAGCGATTTGACGACAGCCATCACACTGGTCTCGCGACCAAAGACCGCCTGATATAAATGTCTGACAGCGTCAGAAATCTCACGGCTCCATCTACTTACCCGTCAATTGAAATGGCAATATTGATTATTGCAACTTATTGGGACACATGAACGCTACAACAGAGCAGTTTCTTTCCCACATGTCGTTTACCGTCAGCACATTTAGGTTGCTAAATTCTGCATCCCTCCCATCTCTGCGTTAGCCATTACCTACGGTTCAAGAGGCTCATCGTTGTGTCATTCTTGACATCGTTCCCAAGATTAACTCTAACCCTAACCCTAACTGCTCCTACATTAACAGAAAAACCACTGATCATCACCAAATTTTATTTAACTCCCTTTTAAGCTGTAAGCAATGTCTCAGACTAGTGGTTTACATGAATAACTGCAGTGAATATACCAGAAATAGACACAGAAATAGTAAATTGTATTCAAAAATTAACATTTATTGTAAAAAAAAAGTACCAAAAATCAAAACAGTGACCAAATTCACAGAACATCAGAACATCAATATGAGCCCATCATTTGTATGTGTGTGTGTGTGTGTGTGTGGTGTATTTGTGGTTGTGTACTATCTGATGGATGAACACAATCTAGGGTCACCCATTAATTTACTATGGTGGTCATTTTTTACCGGGAACACCACAGGTGTTACAAAGTTGAATAAACTACTCAAACTTCAATGAAAGTAGTTATCAGCAACTATATATGTTCAAATGGCTAGTGTGGAGGATATCATAAGGCCCTGAGACAATCAAATGAAAAACACAATATTTATGATTGATGAAAGTAGGAATATCTGCTTAAAGATTAAGCAGATACAAAACGTACAGTGTGAGATGTGACGATTTTGTACGACTCCAGAAATCGTGGAGTGTAGGGGAGCTCAAAGATCCTACACCAACGTTTTTATTTTGTTTGTTTAACTTCAGCCCAGGTTTATCTCAGCATGCGTTCATGTATGTATTAAAGTAAATGAGGTGTAAACTGGGTGTTGTCAAGTGTCATTACATCAGTGTTAGCAGACGTTTACCATGCAGAGCAAAGAGTCAGAGAGCAGAAACAAAGTCAGAAGTTAGAACAGATCTTACCTGCTATGTGTGACATGCCTGTGGTCATTTATGAAAAATAGGAACAGAAGTAATGAAAGCAAAAAGGTTATTACTAGTTTAAATTTATTTAGAAAGTCAGAAGAGGATAACCTTTCCAGCCATCCTAATTCCTTTTTGATACAAATAACTAGTTTTCAAAGAAGAAACTGCTTCTAGATGCCATTGGATCGACATACAACAACCTGTGAGGGCCGTTGTTAATAGGGATGCACGATTATTATCGACCCAATAATTATCGGATTGATAATTATCGACCCAATAATTATCGGGTCGATAACAGAAAACTGTTTTTGCTCACAGTAACGTGAGCTAACGCTAACTTGAGCTAGCCAATAGCAGAGAATTCACCGGGACTTACACAGATGGGTGAGGTTTTTGAAAAATCCAAGAAATTTGCCAAAGATGACCTGACGGGCAAAGGTGAAATGTGAAGAAGGTAGAAATGTTTGAATCTTAACTCGTGTCAGTACATTAATTTTCTGTGTATATTTATTTTTTGGAAACTTCTGGAATGTACTTTTTCAGTTTGAAATTCTGATGCATGTATTTCCATCAGTTCAAGGAGCCTTTATTTTTTTTATAAATCAGTCAGTAATGAACCTTATTTAAGTTGATGTGAGATATCAAATAGGTTTGTTTGATAGCTTTACAAAAATGTTGCCAATAGTTTTTCATTGATAAAAATATGAATATCTGTTCATTTAAAGAGTCAAAACTGTTTTTGGTTTTGTTCATAGTATTGATGTAATGATCTTAGGTATATGTGTGTGTTATCAGTTATCGGTTATCGGTATTGGCCTTTAGGAGTTGAAAGTTATCGGTATCGGTTTAAAAAAAACAGTTATCGTGCATCCCTAGTTGTTAATGAGCTCGTAAGACGCCAGACAGAAGTAACTGAGTCTAAACAGGGATTTACTGATATTCAAAAGGATGAACGACTGGAAATGGTACAGACGGCTGGAATGGAGACCGAGGACAGAACAGATTGTGAAAACTGGTTGGATCTGAAATGAAAAATCGTCATTATAATCGTGCTGGAGAAAAAAAGGAGAAACTAGATTTAAACTGATATTAAACTTATACGGGCCCGAACATGGAGCCAAGAGCACTGGAACCACCAGGTGGAGATGGGCAGTTACAACCGGGAGGCAGGAAAGATATGAGGAGAGGTAGTTGTCAGTTTCAGGAAGGGAGGAAGAGGTGGAGGCGGAGAAATGAAGCCCTAAAGGTGAGCCAGAGGAGGAGCATAGATGAGTAGGAGAATGGCAGATTTCATGGGAATAAATCCAAATGTCAGGTAAATAATAACTATCTCAGTCTAATACTAGTCCAAAATTAAAGGTCCAATACTGAAAATCCAGTACAGGTCAGGAATCTGAAGCAGAGGTCCAAGTAGGTCAGGTCAGGTGAGAGCAGAAGCTGGCACAACCTGGCAGGGAAATGATGGTGAGGTGAGAGTGAAAAGCAGGTTGGAAAAGCGGGCACAGATGAATCATGACAAAAAGTAATAATAAAGAAGCTGAAAACTGGTTGGATCTGAAATGAAAAATAGTCATTATAATCGTGGGGAAAATGACTGTCGGATATTGCAGTGAAACCTTGTGTTCTTAGCGATTCTGCTGCCATCTTGGCTGCTCTGAATGTCTTGGACCCTCCTGTATTAGTTCGGTACATAATGTACCGGTGGAAATGTTTGCTAATGGGAGGTGTACCAGTCACATTTCACGAGGAAGACTTTTTGTGATGTGAATGGATACGGCGGGCCAGGTTAAGAAGAAGAGGACATTATCTGAGCATAAGGAGTGCCAGACCATATTATTCTTTACTTTCTTTTTCTTTGGGCCGAGGAACGACCTGGAATTTATAACTGGGAGAATTTATGCTGTACTTACTATGTCACAGCATTTGGCCACTCTTCATTTGGTTTATTTATTTTGTCAGTTAGTGGTGTCTGAAAGGTTTTCTTTTTTAACCATTAAGAATTAAAATCCAAGTAAAGTCTCATGACTTTCACATTAAAGTAGGATTTCCCTCTCTCTCTCTAACGGATGACCTGATACGCTGTCTTGCTGCTTATATCTTATCTTATATCATTTCTGGCATTGGCAAATTATCAAATTATCTGTTTGGCTGATTTGGACTCCTCTGAGCTGCAGGCTGCAAGTAGCTTCACCGCAGAGTTACAAATTTGACTGATGGGGTTAGCGTGGGGGGGGGGGGGGCCTGTCTGAATTGAATTAGGTTAAAATTGGATTTAAATTAGAGCTGGTGAGAGAAGAAAGTGAAGGACAAGAAAGGATGGAGGGAGAGAGACAAATTAAGGATAGAACAAAGTAAATAATAGCTACAGAAGGAGAAATCTTAAGAAACAAGTCGAGTTGGTTAAACTAAGTTAATTTTCACTGTAAATCTGGGCAGATTAGACGTGACCGACGACATAGATAAATACTTCCAACAATGTGAAAAGGCTACAGAGACCTTGGAGCAGCTCAAGGAATGTTGCAAAGATTTATAAAAGAAAACCCCAACCAGCTCACTCAGCTCCGTCTGTTAACCGGTACCCAAAATTATGAAGTGGTGACTTTGACAGCGCATGAATTGCTCCCTCCGAGCTGATATACTGATATTCAGGGGTCACAGAAAAATTGATATCCAGACTTCGAGAGGAATTTTCTGATAGACAAGAGTTGTTCTGCTTTACGTCTGGAACAGTCAGTGGTGATATTGAAAAGTTAGAGGACTTGGATTTGATGGAAGAGTTTATACACTGTGTGAAAGATGGTGCCTTGACATTCGTACGCATTGCTCAGTTTGCAGTAGAGCATAAATCTACACAGCAAAATCAGCATACTCAAATTAACACTCAGATTTGATTTCAACACTTTTAAAGTGTCTATATGGGTCCACACCACAAAGAGTTAATTTAACTTTTTTTTTTTTTTTTTTTTTTGGGAGAGTTAGTACCTTAACACTAACTTAGTGAAATTATTGACTCTTTTTGGAGTTAAAATTTAACATTTCTTAACACTAACTCGTGTTACTTTATCTCAACACTTTTATGTAGTGTTAGACATTAACTCTCTTTCGGCATTGTTGGTTAACTATACAAGTGTTACAGTCATTTTAACACTGTAAGGTGTAAAATTAGCTCTTCTCAATTACTAAAAAAAAATACTTAGAAAATAAGGTTTGCTAAAAATAATGCCATCATGTTTAGTTGAAACTCATTAATTTAAAACATGCACCACAAATTCACATTTAAAACACTTTAAAACATGTGACAATAGGGTATACAATGTATGCTTCTCTCACTCTCTAACAGCCCACAACCGATACACTGCTTATTCAGCGTTAGCTTGCTTAGCCGAGTTAACAACACAACAAAAATACAGTCTAAAACTTTTTTACCATAGCAGATACAGTCTTTACCATCAAATTACAAGTTTTAGCGAACCAAATGACAAACTAAAATCATCACTGCTTAGCGTGGCTAATGTGGCTTTACCGTGGCTTTTACATAACTTTACCGTGAGTGTCTCGCCAGGTGCCAGAGGGGTAATATAAATATCAAAACCAAACGCGAACATAAAGTTAAATAGTTCAGAGTTGACGTTACTACAATGACACAGATTTGATCTGAAGACACTTTGTTTTGACTCCAACTATTTGTAAACTTAGAGTTACATATAAGGGATTTGACTCTATTCAGAGTGGAATTAACTCTGCTTTTGCTTAGATTTCACCAACACCAGAAATATAACTCCTCTCAATTTGCTGTGTACTCACAAGGCTAAATACGGATCCGGTACATACTGGCAGCTTTGGGTGCTGCTACGAGGTTTTCCATCACCAGTTTCTCTCATATCAGGCCCACTACGGTTTTAAAGTCTTCTATGAAGCCATTAACTTGGTCTCCACACATTTATTGCACAGCCACCCTGATAGTACACACAATCCACATGCGCTCTTGTTTAAGCTTTAAAAACCTTGTTTAAATGCTCCAGTCCAAAAGGTTGACTTCTCTGTGTCATCACAATGTCAAAAAAATCTTTTTGGATTCAAATGCAGTTCTTCACAAGTTGCAGCATTTTGCAAAGCCGCATGCTGTTTTTAATTCTCTAATATCTCCTGGGTAAAAAAGGTTGCACCCTTCATAATAGAAAGAAAAATGGTTTAACAGGTTTTCTATTAAAATGAACATGTCTTTTGGATGTTGATCAGTATACCAGAATGACACATACTGACCTGAGGCTGCACTACGGTGTCACCTTATAGTCACAATTACCTCACAACAGCTTTACTGCTTTGTACATTTTGGTAATGGACATGTCACCTTTACAGCTAAGTTCTTTTTCTTTTTTCCTGTTTGATCACAACCATGTCTTTGGAAATGTGTCGCGCACCATTGTTTTTTTTTTAACCTTCACTTTGCACATTTTTCTCAGGGAGGTAAAAAGACTAGAGGATATAGTAAAATAAGATAAACTAAGAGGTTTTGGAGTGGTAATGGATGCAGAAATAGGAGGATTGGGGAGGTCAAGCTGCCAAGGATGAGAATAAAGGGGAAGATTTCTGGATGTAGTGAAGGAGGGTATCTAGTTGGTTGGTGTGACAAACGAATGATCAGCCTGTGGTGACCCTTGAAGAAAAAGATATAAAAGAAGGAGAATTTAAATCTGTGACAATGATACCGTGAAGTTATTGCAATAAGATTTCTAATGTAAATTGGGATACGGGCAACATCCAAACCCAGCTCTGACCTCTGCTAAGTGAAGAGGCGATTTGGTTTCCTGTGGTTACTTGCCTGTGAAATCAACATAAATTCCCCTCATGCATACAAAGAGTTGGATTAGTATAGCGGGGGGGGATTCGTGTTCCATGCGCTTTCATATGGCTTTGTGGCCACTGAAATGCAACCTTGTATTCAGCTGTCATTAGATTGCAAACTCATTTGCCAGTTCAGGCTGAAAGAGTTTCAATTTAGGCTGTGCATTATTGATCTAAAGAGGCATTGGTAAACAGCCAAAGTCCCGCTCTCTACCAATTATCACATTTCCGCTTGTGATGGCCATGGTTCCGGCCGAGCTACTTAACTTAAATGTCTCACTGTTAAACACAGCAAATGATTCGGGAGGTTGAAAAAAAAAAGGGGGGGGGGGTACCTGTGCAAGGCAAGGTCTGGCATGGCTTAGTCCATGATGACATATGTCAGTCTGTTCAGACTTACATCAATAATCAATCGTCATCATCTCCATCCATCCATCCATCCATCCATCCACCAACCCATCCATCCATTCACTCATCCATCCATCCATCCATCCATCCATCCATCCATCCATCCATCCATCCATCCATCCATCCATCCATCCACCCATCCATCCATCCATCCATCCCCATCCATCCATCCATCCATCCATCCATCCCCAACCCATCCATCCATCCATCCATCCATCCACCATCCATCCATCCATCCATCATCCAGCATCCACCCATCCATCCATCCATCCATCCATCCATCCAACCCATCCATCCCCATCCATCCATCCCATCCATCATCCATCCATCCATCCATCCATCCATCCACCAACCCACCATCCATCCATCCATCCATCCATCCATCCATCCATCCATCCATCCATCCACCCATCCACCCATCCATCCATCCATCCATCCATCCATCCATCAACCCATCCATCCATCCATCAACCCATCCATTCATCCACCCACCCACCCATCCATCCATTCATCCAATTTCTACTTATCTGGGTCAAAGTTACAGGAGCAGCAGCCTAACTTGAGAAGCCGAGACGTCCACCCACCTCCTCTGGCTCTTCCAGGAGACACCAAGGAGGTTACCAGGTTAGCTGAGAAACATAATCTCTTCAGCATGTCCTTGATCAGCCTCAGGGCTTTCTGCCAGTTGGAAATGGAAACACCTTTCCACGGAGGCATCTGAGATTTTCGTGACTAAATTACCATCCTATCCTGGTGGAGGAGACTGCTTGTTCAAATGATCCCAGGAGCTATGTTGCTGAGGGGGCCATTGGCCCTGGTAGGCTCTCCAATGGCAAATTGGTCTTTGGGGACGGGGCAGACTAAGTGAGATTTCATTGACTCTTATGGATAGCGACAAATCAGGAGCTCGACGTTCCTCATCCGGACTAGGGATACCAGGGCCCCGGAGTGGAGCCAGGCTGGGGCGACAAGCAAGCACCTGATGGCTGGGCCTTTACCCATGTGGTCCAGGTTCAGGTTACATGGGTTTATGGGTTTGTCCTCTTATGGGCTCACCACCTGCAGGAGAGGTCGTACTGGTCAGGTCAAGAGTTACTGACCCTCAGCTATCGAAACTGGCTGTTGGAATTTTGTTAAAGTATTCGTTCAAAATCAACATCAGCCCAGTGGCAATGTACATGGGTCAGGGTTAGGGTTAGAGTTAAATAGAAGCACCAGTTTTCCTGTGGACTATCCTCAAAACATTAAGTTGCACTGAGACATTTCCGAGCAACAGGAACTGTCATTTTCAGCAGAATATCTTCCCTTTTCTGGTGCTCAAAAAAAGTACCACATCTAATGGTCTCGTGTTTAACTCTACATTTATAGGTAGAACTGCTGCTTTCAGTGAAAAAAAAAAAAAACAAAAACAAAAGTGTGCATTAATCTAAATGAAGCTTCAAAGCTGTTCTGGCACCCGTTTGAAAACCAAAAGGCGGTAAAAGGTCAACCATCACACATGAGACCCAAAGTAACTTCGTAGAAGTCACTGAGCAGCGGAGTGTAGACAGAAATGTCAAAACATAGTCAGAAAAGCTGGGGATTTGGTGAAATGTTCTCATTACTTCTTGCTCAGCCTGTGCTGTTATAAGCCAAGTCATCATTAAGAAAAGTGTGAAATGACAAAATATGTAGTACCTGCAAACACACATATCTCAACAGGGAGCTAAAACTCTAAATGTCTTTAATTATAACATCCAAACTGCAAGCAGTCGGAGCCATCAGAGCCTATTTAGAAGTGTAAATCAAAACAACATGGATGCCAGATGGGGATGGAAAAAAAAAAAAACCCAAAACTTGTCATTTCATTTTCATCACCATTTGAATAAACCATTTTATGTGGTTCATTTTGTGAATCAGTCTATTTGGATGTTTACCAGTAGATCAAATGGTTGCACAAAACCTGACAATAAGACCTCATACAACTGCACATATATTAACGGTTAGTGCTAAAATGTGGCAAAATCTGGATATATATACAGTTTATTATTGCAGCAGATGTACGTTTTCTCGACTGTCAGCGAGTGTTCTCCTCTTTGACTGTCTAATCTAACATGCTTTATTAACTCCAGAAACACTTATTTTGTCAGAGACTAAAATCACTGAGAGTGGAGCACAAAAGGACAAAACAGATAAAAACACTAGACAAAAAGACACAAGACAGATAATGATGTGTGGTATGTGTGGTGTCGTACACAGTAGTTGTATGTGGGTGTTCAAACACTCACTTTTTCTGCAATTTTGCATAAATGCCTACAACACCCCACTCTCACCACGCCACAGTTGCCTCCAGACCCGAACTGATAACCTACATGGTGTTGTGAAGGTAAAGCTTTAGGCTGTTTTCTAACTCCCTAATTAGAAAACAGTCAGTGTGACCAAAAACCTGTGTGAACCCCAACTATGTGATTGAGGGCAGGTGAGGACATTAAAACTGTCCAGGAGATGGTTGGCATGGAGGACAGTGACACACTCTTGTGTTGCAACCCGCACACCACAAAGTTCCCTACCATGGAGCCAGCACCTCCGACCCGACCAGGAGAGCTAGGCCCCGATCGTACCCTTCACCTTACCCATTAACACTACTACAAATTGCGGGTTTAGGAACCTCCGCTAACCGCTAATGCAGGGGGTGCGTGAAGCCCTAGGGGGTCCACGTACCCCTGGTTGAGAATCACTGGTGTAGATGATTAGTGGATGGACAAAAAAAATGATGACAAAATAATAGTAATAGTTAAGATAGCCAAAATTAAATGATAAAAATTTATTATTATTACTCTCAAGTCAGAGGTATTTGGTTAAGATAATTGATGAAAGCCGGATTCTGGTTCAGTAATGTTACTGGAAGGAGATGATCGATTATCTAAAGAAATGTGGTCTGATGGCAAGTTTTTCCAAAAGAGATGAATGTATGGTGCTCCTTGATTTCCAGCTCTTGAAGATAGTTTAATTGGCAATAGTTAGAGCTGTAAGGAGAAGTTTACTCTTAGTTTGATATCCAGATTGAATTCCAATAAATCTTCAAGCAGGCAAAGGAAGGGGACTGTCTCAATGACCTCTTTTCAAAAATGTTTAATGGAACCACAGATCCATCTGCTATGAATATATTGAATATGTCTGTTTGTTTTGCAGACAGTATGGAAATCTCTCTGATTTAAATCCCATTTAAACATTTTTTGTCTCGTGTAATCACTTTTGTGGAGAGTTTTGTATTGAACGGTTTGTAAGCTATAATTCTTAGTCATAAAAAATATATATCATTTTACAGATCTGAGTTTAAAATTCAGTGTCAGGAGCAACAGCAAGATCTTTTCCCCCTTCTATTGATGGGAGAGACAACGTTTTGTCTGAACGTGCAATTTTGTGTATTTTGGAGAGGATCTTGTGGAAATTTTAGCTTGAACCGATGATTTCAGTCATAGATATTTCAGAAACTGAAATTTCCACCAGGCAGTCGGAGTAGCAGCTGTTACTGCTTTGAAACATGGAAGTGTTTGATGGCTTGGCTGAGAAAGAGGATGTCTCAGATATCTGGGTGGATTTTTTTCCTTCCTGTGATTTGCTGCCGATTTTGAAGTCTACATTTCTCAGAGTGATAGGATGGTACTTTGATGGAAATGTTGGGTTTTTGTTGGGTTTGAGGATAAGAGGAATGTGTGCTGTGTTCATATGTGCTGTAAATCTTGAGTTTTTTCTTTTAGTTCAGCTATTGCTCTGATAAAGTATCTGCTAAGTATCTGCTAAAATATTCCAAAGCTATTTGCAGAATCCAGCAGGGAAGCCATCAGGTCCTACTGATTCGTTATTTGGCATGCAACTAAGGGTGGTAGAAAGTTCATTTTCTGTAAGTGGTGAATCCAGTTTGCCAATTTGTTCTTGGTAAAGTTGAGGGAGTTCAATGTTATCGAAAAATGAATTGTTGGCATCCTTTCCTGGGTCACTGTGCGTTGAGTCTAGTTTAGCACAGAAGTCTCTGAAAAACTAAGTTCTTGTGGTGAATTGATGGGCTCCCCCCTGAGTCCTTAACAGTGGGAATTATTGATTTTTCGCTGTTTTATTTGATTTGGTTAGGCAGATATTTATCTGATTTATTGTCATGGTGAAAGTTTTCCTGTTGGAGTCTATGGGTTAGGAATTTAGGCATTTTTTTTGTTTTTATCTCGAATTTAATTTAACCTGATGTTTTCTTAATTTCCTCCGAGTTTCTTCTACTGGGTTATTTACATTTAAAGCATTTAATGCTTGAGTTTGAGTTCTTCTTTTTCTTCTTTTTATGAACGAAGCATGATAAATGTTGCCTCGTAATACTGCCTTACCTGTTTCCCATAAAAGCGTAGGTGATTATTTTGGAGAATCATGTATTTTTTTTTCAAAATAACTGTAAAACGCCATCTAGTGGAGGGAACTTACGTAAACTTGTTTGATTCCAAGTGAAAGTTACAGGAGCATGGTCCATAATCATTAATTACTATTCAGAAAGCGAAAGAAGTCTGAATGGGTGCGATTGGACTAATAACAAAAAATGTAAACTCTCTGGCTGTTGGATGTTGTAACCGCCAACAATCGCCAAGACCAAAGCCACTCATGAGCTCTTTTAATGTATCTGTTGATACTTCTTGCTTTTAGTTCTGGATCTGTCAATTGATGGGTTGAAAACTGCATTAAAATCACCTCTTTTGATCAATGAACAGTTGGAAATGTCTGAAAAAAAAATTGCAAAAGAGCGACGAATCATCTGTGTTGGGACCGTAAATGTATCCAGTTGATACCGGACTGTTGCTGATTGATGTGTTTAAGATGATAAAGTGTCCTTCAGACCAGCGACAGTTTTATTAAGGTTGAATTGGATTCTTTTGTTTATCGAGATAGTAACTGCTCTTTATTTTGAGTTATAGTCGGCTGAGAATGAATGAATAAACCGTGATGACACAAATTTGCAACAGTTCAAATCTGAGTGGTGCGTTTCCTGCAGAAAACAAATATCTGCTTGTAAACCGTCCAAGTGGTGGAGAACTTTGATCCTTTTTGTCTGTGAGCCAGTTCGACAGATGTTCCAGGCTACACATTAAGAGATGATGTGTTCAGCTGATTGTTAGAAGGAGGTAAATACAAGTGGAGATGTGTGTGCGCATAAGCTAACCACACAGAATAAACATGTATGCATGTCGTCTGAACATGTGTGCGTACTTGAACTTCTTAACAAACTGAGTGTATGTGTGGGTGTGTGAGTGTGTACTTGTGTTAGGAGAGAGTTACTTTGATGCTTGAAACCATTCATGCATGTATAAGCGTTGGAGGAAAGTTAGAAAAGACAGGGAATAATGTCCTTATTTTTGAACAGTTGTCCATCAATGTGTAATTTATTTACAGAAATAACTGCTGTCTTACCTTCCTGTTAATAACATCACCTTTTCATTTCATTTCATTTTATTGATTCATTCCAGACATGTCAAATCAATCTTTTAAAGCATAAACAATTGTAACACTATCATGAATCTATGTATCTGAAAATAAATATATTTATAAAATAAAATATAAAATAATGCATAAATCAATATACACCAACACACGTGCATAACCATAATTTAGAAACATATAGAACCTCTTGTCAATACTACAGACTACACAAGCTCCTATTAAAGAGAAGGTTTCCCTGTTGATGTGGAAAAAGCTCAGTCCACTTGGCCAGATTCAACTCTTGGGTCATTTCACTTCTGATTCTGTAGTCTGCTCACAAATACGTATGTTGTTTCCCCTTTCACTGGAATGATATGAAGGTAAGTATAAAATATAGATTTTTTGGGGGAAGGTAGGTGTGGAAAGGGAGGAGACTTGAAACACATCTATCAAAAAGAAATCCACTTTAGTTGGCTGTTTTGACTCAAAGGAACTTAAAACAACACTGATAAAAAGACATATTTAGTAAAGCAACATCCCACTTTTAAAATACGCAGAGATCCACACAAATGATCGCTAAGTCAAAATTTGGGACGATAGTCAACTGATTCTGTCATTCTTTTTTGAATTTAAGATCTTTTTCTTTGTAATTCAAAAAATAAAATAATAGAAATTGGACATTTTGTTCTTCAGAACAAAGAAAAGGATCCAGAAAGTTATATTAATTCAGTCTGGTGGGGAGTATAGAGCTGATGTTGAAAGTCATACATGAATCATTTATGCTCCCGGTACTCATGTGGACTATCTTTTGTTCGCTGTCAGTTGTTTAACTGATTCTGGTCACATCTCGCACCACGCACAACCAACTCAGATGGTTTCACAACCATTTCCAGCTTGATTCATGTGATGGAAACCAATTTAACGTCTGACTAACGACTAACCTCTGAGACATCGCTGTTGAACCTGTGATTCTTTTTTTTTTTTTGGTTTTATAACTTTAGTTACGTAACTTGTAAAACAGTTTAGGGCTGGATTTACCTCTCCTATGCTCCTGATTCTTAACTGGCCAGATTGATTAGTCATACATGACATTTTCTGTCCAACCAGGCTTATTCTTCTCAAGACCCGTAGTTTGATTGTGCAGTAAGCAGTAAGCAGCTTGGCTAAATTCGTACCCTGTTTAGTCTGAAGACTGAAGTATTTCCCCAACGTATTTTATCCCAGTTTCCACAGGTAAAGGGAGAAACTGTTATACATACCCTACTGTTCCGTCTCCTCCTCTTGGTTGGTATCATGTCTCCTTCAAGCTCAGGTCCTCTACCAGAGGTCTTTGGAGCCTGAGGGTTCTGCAGGATCTTAGCTGTTCCCAGATTCCCTCTCTGGACAGAGATCTCAGACGTTGTTCCTGGTATCTGCAGGAGCCACCAGTCCATCTTGGAAGGTTACAGCTCCCAGTGTCCCGATCCCTGTCGGCACCACTGCTGTCGTTACAACCCACCTTTTTTCCTTCTTTTTTTCCACCTTGGTATTTCTCGAGCTTCTCGTTCTTCCTTCTTTCTGTTGCTGTCTCTTGGGATGGCCACATCCACCACCACTGCTGATGTTCATCCACCACCACCACCATGTCAGGCTGAGCAGCCATCACCATTTTGCCAGTTTGGATCTGGAAGTCCCACAAGCTGTTGACTTGCTCATTCTCAGACATCTTCAGAGGTGTCTCCCATTTTGACCCTTAGACCTTGGTCCATATTCTGCACAGATGTTCCTGTATATTATCCCTGCCACCTGGTTGTGGCGCTCAACGTCTGCTTTGCCTGCCAGCATCTTCCACCCTGCTGTGATGTGTTACAGTGTTTCAGTGTGCGTCTTTGCACATCTTGCATCTGAGGTTCTGTCTGGTGCCCCAGCCTCTATCTGTGTTTAGGGCCTGTTCTCGACCAGCCATGATCACTGCCTCTGTACTGTCTTTGACTCCAGCTTTTTCCAGCCACTGATATGTTTTTCAGCCTCCTCTTCCATTTGGCGGTGTTACATGCCATGCAGGGGCTTGTCCGTCCAGGGTAACCCCTCGGGTTCCTTCTCCATGCTGGGTTTCAGTTGCCTGAGGCGTTCACTTAGCAGGTCATGAGAGGGGGTCGTCCTGTTGATGTAGGCCTGGAGGCCTGCTGTTTCCTCCTGGATAGTAGCTCTGATGCTCACTAGTCCTCAGCCTCCTTGATTCAAGACTTTAACATTACATGGATGAGTAAGAATCTACACCAGTTTAGTTTTCAATTCAAATTAAAACAACAAACTACTTGGGTAACTTTATGTCTGTTCGAAATGCAAAATAACACTTTCTGAAACATCTTCTTCCAACCTCTGGGTGACGGGCGGCTCCTTGTCATTCCTGATCAGAAATAGACTCAAACACTTCAGGATTCCTTCAGAGACAGCCACCGACACCTTCAGAGAGCGACCCCACGGACCCGTTGCTTCCCTGTAAACCAACCAACCACCACGCAGCTCATCTAATATTAATCACAAAAACAACCACTCCACATGAAGCCTATTCAATTATTCATGAGCGCACCAAAACAGCTCGTTATGATTACAGGGCCGTTTACAGAGACTGGATAGAGCGAGTAGAAATGCATGCTGGCAATTTTCGGTAAAAACATTATATACCCTATTTAAAGACCTCTGGAAACAAATTAAATCAGGCAATTAATGTATTCTGTGAGACCTTTTAAAGTTAAAAATAAATAAATAAAAGTGAGTATTCGTGCAGCACTGCTCGTTAAGTCACTCTAAATTAAAGAGTCCTCAAGTGAAATTTCTCTTTTAGCAGAGCCACCATGTTGATCCACCTCTCACAAAGGGACTTAAATGGAAATCAGCTAAAGATTAATGCTGTCATAAAGTGTTTGTCTTAGTTCAAATTAGGAAATGTATATCAAGGGGAATCGTCACACTGAGTGACAGATGCAGTAGGTACTGAGGAAAGATGCAAAGCTCCTCAAACCTAAAGTAATTAGTGAAAGATAATTTTTTTTTTGCCTCCAGTAAATATTCAGAATGGCAGATGAAACATTTGCTAACCTTTAAATCCATTCTAACGTGCTCAGATTGAGGCTTTATAAATGTGACAACTAATTCAACACGTGCTCATAAATGTTCCTTCCCCACCTACAACTCAGACCCATCTGGAGTCCAGATAAAAACTATGTTGGACCACCTGATTCTGATGATATCTGCAGTACAGTGATTATTTTTCACAGTTAATGGTAGGGATGAGTATTGGCAAGGACCTCGCAATATGATATGTATCATGATACTTGGGTCAGAATACAATATTATTGCGATATCGCGATATATTATGATATTCTACCCAGTTAATATACAAGTTATTGTTTAAAGGATGATATTGATCATTCAGGAAAAATTGAGTCCAAAACTATTTGCTTCAAAATAACCTATTTATTGTTTGTTAATGAAAATTAAACAATTTTCCTAAAAAAAATTAATATTAGGAGCTGAAAAATCGATATTATATTGGGTGGCCGAAAATCGCGATATATTGCCAAACTAATTCACTGAGGCACTGCAGCGAAACAAGACAAAGGTTCAACTGTGGTCTTTCTGTTTCCTTCACAGCCTCTGGTCTCTGAACCGTAGTAAACAAACTGCTGGTATTGTGCTATTTTTGGCTTGTAATTAGCGCTAACAACATGCTAACAACAACAAAAGAAAAAGTCCTGGTTTTCTCTGCATGGAACGAGCACTTTATTCTGGCACTGCAGGAACTTGTAACATCACACAGGTTGTATTGTTGGGCTCCTGTCAGTTAACAGAGAATGTAAATCTATACACGCTGGGCTGCTGTTGATGCTCACTACACTTTTCATCTAACCACGTTTTCATTCTGCCGTCCCACAACACACACACTACATTACCCATAAGGCCACTCTTTTACCCATATGGCCATCTTCTTAAAGAGGCCAGGCTGGCTCACAACATTTCTTCACTGTGAGAGAACGCGCACAACATCCTGTGATGTTTCCATGATATTTCCTTGATTTTCTTATCATATTATATAGTTCTGAAAAATCTGCAAATAACAAACTGCGGAACTTAAAGCGTGAATTGGCAAGGGATGACTGTAAAAGGAAAATGAGGCAGCTACGATTTGGGACCCTGTCCTGATCTCGTGCACAGGGGCAAATCTGCTGCTCTTTGCAGCTGCCTTATTTTCTATTGAGCAGCCAGCATGTCGAGCATTAAAGCAGAGATGAATCCCTGAGAGGACGACCGGCTGTATATAAAACTTGCCTCATGCATCACACACTACATGCATTCACATGAATGACACTTTAAATTCTTGTTGATGCAAGGTTTGTTTACATTCTAGTGCTTTTCAAAGCCCTTATGGGGATTCTGAAGATCACTCCAGTCATGTCGCTTTTGCGTTTTTATGAGCTTTCATGAGGAGAAAAAACAAAAGTTGGGATAAAAGAGAAAATCCATCCATCCATTCATCCCACATTACTAGTCCATTCACAGGGTTCAGTTAGTAAATAAATGTGTTAACTCTTACATTTACTTAGACTTTTACATCTCTGCAAACAATATGAACCCAGGATAGTTCGGGAAGAAGGAAATGATTTGAAAATGATTTAGTATCCTCAATAATAGAACACTTGTAAGTGTTCCTGCAGTCGGGAATAATGAAGCTGTAAAAGCTTTACTGTCATAATGTTTCATATAAACAGCTAAAGTGAAGCTGTCAAGAAAAAAAAGAAGAAATATCTTGGGTTCATATTGTCTGCATTGAAATAAAATTTAAGCAAATATAAAAACTACGTATATTCTCCATGTTACCTCTGACTTTCCTGATTTTTTTATAGGGTTTTATATCATTAGTAGAGTTACACCTCAGTGGTTTGAGCTGCTAACAAAAACTGTGTTGGATTCAGCATCTCCTTCAGTTCGAAGCTGCTGTTCCTGAGTGGATTTTTCCCAAGTTGGTCCAACGCCTCCATGCTGAAAAGACATGCTCAGTAGGTTTGGCTGCTCTTAACCAAAGGCCAGGACTGAGATCTTATTTGGTCCCCGTGGCCTTCTGAGATGTGTCAGAAACAGTGACTGAATTTCCCCACATGCATCGACAGCTTTCTTGGACTCACAGCGGTGTGCAAACTGTCATAAGTGCCCGCAGATGTGAGAAAATTATTTCTCAAAAAAATAAAAAATAAAAAAAATCCACTGGTGTGATCTCAACGTCACCCTCGAAACTCCCTTTAAGCCTTACTTGGATTCATTAATGCATTCACGCTACAGAGTCACTCCTCATTTAAATTCTGCAGCAGACGGTAAAAACTTAAAAGCCATTCATGTGACGCTGCGGCTCTTTACATAATGAAATGTCCTGTGATAATGAAACATCACGGATGACAGTAATGGAGGGATTTATGAGCAGTGGCAGCATCTTTTTTCAAATTTTATGGAACACATTCACGGCGTTGAAAATACATGTTGGAGAAGGCACGGTTAAGATTAAAGGAAATAGTCTGGAAGATGCTCTGTCCTCCTGTTTCCAGGGCAATTTCTGAGCCAGAGCTTTGTCTTTCAACTGCAGAGCCCATTCTTGACTGTTTACAGATACGAAATTTATCTCCTGCTCTCTGTGATCTGTTTCAATGCAGGAAATTTATAATCAAGCTGCTGTGATGTGTAATTTTCTGTTATTGGACATCAGAAATTGTCTTTAATAATGACTAAAATGCACTTCAGTGAGACTTTGTGTTAATCGGCATTCAATCAGTTTTAACAGCGATGCTGTTTAGAAGAAGAAAAAAAAAAGAAATCACCCCAGACACCGGCTGTGCTTTGATTGCAGCTTGTTAAATTGACATAATATGTGCTTAGCCAGGTGGCTGGAGCGGCGTCGAAAGCAAATCAAGTCCCAGAAGCACCTTAAAGGTTATTTCTGCAAAATAAAACTTTATTTATGCTTCTGTGCGACAATTATGCACATAGCCTGTATGTGTGGGACCTGTGTGTAGTTCCAGTTTATACGTGTTTGTTGTTGTCTGTGTAGCTCTGTAATTACACCACCAAACACTAGATGGTGCTGCAGGTGGTTTACTGCACTTCTATATCTTGCAATTGCTGAACCTTCTTTTGTTTACTCCTCAGACATTGCAACCAAGCGACAACCACCATTTCCTCGACTGACCACTAGGTGCTGGCTCCAAAACAGCAAATCCACATTGACTCGTGTTAAAATGGTCAACTTTGCAGAGAATTAAACGTATTTACAGTCTGGTACATAAAAACAGTTTTGGTCTCTAATGTTAGATCTGCATTTTTTTGTACCTCATCAGATAAATTTATTAAGTTGACCAATCAAATGGCTGGATATTATTTGACATTTTTTTTGACGAACAGCTATCCATTGCTAGCATCACTTTAGCTACTTAGCGCTAAGCAATATATTTACATCTGAGCAGTGACTAAAAAGCTACCAGAGAATAGTCATCTTACTAATGTTTTCCCGGGCTTGTGTATTGTGTTAATTGTACAAACGGACCACCATGACTGGCTGCTTGTTGGTCTGGATGGATCTGAGCTTGAAGCTTAGCTTAGCCGTGCTAACAGCAGAAGTCATTTCATGCAGCCACCGGAACAATATTTGAGACCAGAGATCCCTGAAATGATTCTTCTGGCTGAAGGAGCCATGCAACGGCCTCAGCTGTTGGTCAGCTGGCCTTTACCAGCAGCGCTGCTCAACTGAAGGAGCTAAACCATTCACGGAGAATCATTATAGGACTCTTCCTGAGTGAAATTATCCTCGGACCTGCGGTCAATTATCCCGGTGGCATGCCCTCCATGATGAAGCTCTACGGTGGGCCTCGGTTTCAGCTGCAGCTGCTGGTGGGCTTCCAGCGGGACTTCCCGTCACGCCGAGCTGTAGCCGTGGTGCTCTGCCATGGGATCTCCCGTTATGTCGAGGCCCGGTAACACTTGTTACGTTCTGCATGGCGTTCCAGTGGTGAAACTTGAAATCAGGATGTTCAGACAAAATAAAGAATTGATATCAACTCAATATGAATTATCATCCTGGGTCAGCAGATTAAAGCAGGAGAAGCTCCAGTCAGATTAAAGCAGCTAACTGGTTCCACCTCTTTACAACATGATGCTGTACAGTTGGAGATAAAAGAGGCTTCTCTGTATAAACCTATGGGTCATGTGACTGGGTAGTTCATCCAGTTATATATAAACAGTCTATGATGACGATGCAGCACATGAAGTAAGACTAAAGTGAGTTGGGGGCAAATAAATGTTTAGCAGCAGCAATGTTTATTGACGTTCATTGCAATCTTTTAATCCAGCTTTAAAGCGATAAAGAGGAAGAAGTAGCAGAAAGGGAATACAGTTCTACCAAGAGGACTGCAGCAACCCGGCATGTAACCACATCAATTTCAGCTGTTTTATACATTTATAATGTATTTTGTATCAGTTACATGAAGGAGGAAAGGCTGCCATAAAATAAAAAAAATTAAAAAAAATGGTGAATTTTCATCTGGCTGCTGATTTTACATGCAGAGATTCAGAGCTTCTGTGATGTCATCAGGTGTGAGGTGGCAACTGGAGGCAGCCTCTCCCTCGTTTTAGTGGTACAAAAAAAAAAATCTTCATGATGTAATTAGTGTCAACAACCAACAAGAGTGTTTTCATCCTTTAACTGCTACGGATTCTGGTTGTCATTGTGTCGTTCGTGACCCTGCAAAATACCCGTTATTTGCAAAATACTATACTTAGTCTGTGACTTAAAGCCCTGGCCAGCAGTCTTTAGATATAAGAGGGTGTCATGCATTAGTCTTTTAAAGGTCTTTCAAAATATTTCAACAGAATAGGTCGTCCATTTAGTGGATGCTTAACTACCAGATACCAGTTTTTACCAGCATATAGAGGTGTAAAAACTTACTGGTCTGGTTTAGTCCTGAGAACATTCTCTTTATGCCCAAGTCACATCATTATTTGTCTGAATCCTAAATGAGTCTGAAGCAGGCGTTGAAGATGTTATGGATGGTTCTGTGATCACTTGTCTCGTCAAAAACAGAACTCTGCTGCATATAAATGAGGAGTTTCTGATGCTGAGTTCGTCTCAAGAGGAAAATATTATGCAAATTTAAAATGCACCCAAAGCACCATAATAAAGTTAATATAAACATCCACAGCGTCATATAAGAAGACATTTGGTGGTATAGAAAAGGAGCACCGATTCAAATGACGACAAAATGTCTTTGCATTTTCGGTTTCAAATGAAATTCAAACAAAGATGATTGTTTTTTGCGAAGCCCACGCCCAACCATCTGCTCGCCGGAACGCGCCGGCTCGCGCCTTTTAAATGTTTTAGCCCGCTGAGGTTTATTTCTCTCATTTGACCTGCTGACGCTGGAAGCAAGGATTTGAATTTAGTCAATGTTTCTGCCAGATTTCGACGTATTCACTAGTAGGACTTATTTAAAAGGAAGATTGCTTCCTCTGTGTTGTGGGTGTAGCATTAAAATTAATGGCCGGGAATAATAGCCCTAATAGAAACACAACATTTAGAGAAAAAAAAAAAAAAAGCAGGCTAACAGAAGCTATTTTCATGAATATGCA
Organism: Hirundichthys speculiger; assembly: GCA_018398805.1. Taxonomy (NCBI): domain Eukaryota; kingdom Metazoa; phylum Chordata; class Actinopteri; order Beloniformes; family Exocoetidae; genus Hirundichthys; species Hirundichthys speculiger. The sequence continues at coordinate 866,418 of JAGFBZ010000739.1, read as the reverse complement.
AGGTTGTGAAAGAAAGTGCTGTTGACAAAAACTAATGAGTCCAAGTGAGTAACACGTCCCGAGCCACCCTGCCTCACACCAGCTGGAGGATGTAATTAATATGTAGAGAAACCTGCTCATGATCATTCTGTCAAAAACAATTTAATGAAAAACTCTGTTAAGTTCCAAAGTTACTGCCCGTCGGATTGAGTAGATTTAAAAAACTGATAAAACCTTATTCAGTTATTTACACGCAAATGTGCCGATCAGTTAATACAGTAATGTCCTTCTTTACTGGCAGCTTTCTCTGATACGCTTTTGTGACAAAACCTGCACTTCACTCTCCCCTACAAATAAATTATCATCTGATTCGATCTGATTTATTCACATTATGTTGCGAGAGCCACGGACCAGAGTGCCAGTAAATGAATGAAGTTGCTGGAACTTCCACAGGCCAGCGAATAAAGTAGCTCAGTCTGGCAAAAGGCTCAGTCCAAGCTCCATCTGTAGGCCCGAATCCTGGATACCTGCCACGGACGACTCGAGTAAAACAAACCAGTACGGCAGACATAATTCCTCAAAGCTCTTCGTGCTAAAAGAGACTCATCTGCTGTGTTTACTGTCGCTGTCATCTCATCATCCTCTGTAATTTACTCCTCCGAGTTCATTTCGGTCTTCTGTTGAATTTTGGATCTGGTCGGGTTGACCCGGGGAAAAGCTGAGCTTGGCCCGACAAAGTCTTTCTCTGAATGCCGGTGGAACGTGACGGGCGGCGGGCGGCGGTGAAGTCTGCCAGGGAGGAGGAAGTTCTACCTGGCACAGCAGCAGAGAGAAGCTCTTTGTCTCAGATCGCTGCTCTCTGCTGCTGTTTTAATCTGCAGATGAACAGGTGCTTAGTCGCAATGGCTGCTTTCTGGAGCAAATCTACGCATGCACACCGCGCTCCTCAGAGTATTAATTATTTCTATGGTATGTGTCTTTTTGTTTGTTTTTTTTTTAGTCTTATATGCTATTTGCTTTAATATCAATTGCAGCCACGCTGGTTCTTTGTGTGGTTATACCTGTCTGCTTTCTCGCTCCAGGGACCCGTGCAGTCAGCTCTTTCACATCATGTTCAGGCGACCGGCTGAGCAGATGGAAACTCACGTAAACTCTTACCCGCCGTATGCAAGAGAGCCAAAACGCTGTTGTGGATCAGCGGCACCAAAACAACACGCTGTAGCTTTGTGGGCGCTTATGGAGGACTGAAAACAGCAGTGGATGGAAAACACAAACTGTGAAAGTCAAACCGAGAAACCCCAAAGCGAATGCTACGAGTGTGCTCTTCACGTTGTTCAGCAGCTCTTCTGACACCACAAATCAAAAGGCAAGTGATACGATATTGTTCTCTTAAACAACGAAATGGTTCATGATCATTTTGAGCTCATAATGTGACCCAAAGATTCAGAGAATCCTGGTGGAATCTCTGTGTGCTTTGGACAAGACAGGAAATCGATACTGCCTGTGGTCTTTGAGCCCTCAGGCGACACTGCTTTGAAACAGTCATGATTCTGTAATGGGACCCGACGCATCGGCTCAGAAACAGCTCCGGAAATAACAACACGTTAGCTAAGAACACGGCTTTGCGTCTTTTAGCAGAGCGAAGCTAAACCACCTGCTGCGTCCATCACAAAAGCACGGCTTTGTGGTGGGATAGTGTAGCTGCCATCAGAGTCAGTTATACTGTTTAAGTTCATTTAATTAATTATTAATTTATTTTGAATTAAAAATGTGAATAATTTATGTTTAAAAAAGTATATATTTTGTTATTTCATGTGAATATAGTTAAAAGCACAAAATGTTAAAAAGAGAAACTGTATTGTTATTTTACATTGCGGAACCAATGTTCGCCAGAAGTAGCGGTGGGGTCTTTTGTTCCGACGCACGCTCTTCACGATGCTTCAGGTAGAGCGACTAGATGTAAACAGAAGTCGGAAAAGTGTATAAGATAAAAAGAATAAAATAAGAAGTAGCTGAAAGAAGATGAAAGGTTCCTTAACTCTGTTTAGTCAAGAAGGCCAATGAGGTATGTTTATGTTTTATTGTTTTATGGTGCTTTGTAACTCACTTTGTGTAGAATGAGTCTAATGTCTGTTTGTGTGTTTTTTAATCTAGTTCTTACGGCATTATGGCATTACGGCATGACGTTGTTGTGACAAGACATGTTAATAAATGCCTGTGGATAAAGAACACCTTGTGTCATCAGTGACTGAACGGGAGTTACAGATAGTCCGGGTGCCTGAACTGACACATGTGGTGCATCATGGAAACAAAGAAGACCCAGAACTGTTGACCAGCTCCAATCAGGTATCAAACAAGAATGGGACTGATATTCTCCTCAAGAACCTCCAGTAACTGGTCTCAGATGTACGTGGACTGTTGTTCAAAAGAAGAGGGGATGCTGCTCAATGTTAGCCTCTCCCAACTGTTTTTGGACGTGTTGCTGCCATCACATTCAAGATGACCTTATTTCTTTTCTGAAGACATAAATATGAATTTATTAAATGAACTGTGCATGTCTTTTCCACTACTTATTATTTTTTGTATCGATATGGAATAACAAGAAAGAATCAGCTGCAGGTCCTTTGGGATATTTGCAACAGAAGGACTCAACATGACTTGAGTTATTCAAAGTTGATTTCAGCACAGGATTAAAATTCTGCTCAAATGCTCATGTATTCCCAGTTTCATAGATGTTGTGTTTTTTGTTTTTCTCATTGAGAGATATGTTTTTTTTTGTTTTTAGCTGTAGCTGTTCAGGGGGGTGCAGAATTGTCATTTTAGAGGCTCTCATTAGAAGTCACAGGCTCTTCTCTGTAGGTTATTGGATCTTTATTTTATTAAAATGATGATGCAATTTGACTGTCAATCATGCATTCACATATACACTATATTGCCAAAAGTATCAGCTCGCATCTGCGACTCACATCTGAGCTTTAGCTCCTCCCATTCCTAATCAATATGATGTGGGCTCCATCTTTACAGCTAGAACAGCTTCAACTCTTCAGGGAAGGCTGTCCACAAGGTTTAGGAGTGTGTTCATGGGGATTTTGGTCCATTCTTCCAAAAGAACATTTGTGAGGTCAAACACTGATGTTGGACCAGAAGGTCTGGTTCTCAGTCTCTGCTCTAATTCATCCCAAAGGTCTTCTATCAGGTTGAGGTCAGGACTCTGTGCAGGCCAGTCAGGTTCATTCACACCAGACTCTTCCATCCATGTCTTTATGGACCTTGCTTTGTGCACTGGTGCACAGTCATGTTGGAAGAGGAAGGGACCAGCTCCAAACTGGTCCCACAAAGTTGGGAACATGGAATTGTCCAGAATGTCTTGGTCTGCTGAAGCATTCAGAGTTCCTTTCACTGGAACTAAGGGGCCAAGCCCAGCTCCTGAAAAACAACCCCACACCATAATCCCCCCTCCACCAAACTTTACACTTGGATCAATGCAGTCAGACCAGTACCGTTCTCCTGGAAACCACCAAACCCAGACTCTTCCATCAGATTACCAGATGGAGAAGTGTGATTCTTCACTCCAGAGAACGTTCCTCCACTGCTCTAGAGTCCAGTGGTGGCTGCTTTACACCACTGCATCTGACTCTTTCCATTGTTCTTGGTGATGTCTGGCTTGGATGCAGCTGCTCCACCATGGAAACCCATTCATGAAGCTCTCTGCTCTGTTGTTGAGCTGATCTGAAGGCCACATGAAGTTTGGAGGTCTGTAGTGATCGACTCTGCAGAAAGTTGGTGACCTCTTCTCACTATGTTCTTCAGCATCCTCTGACTCCGCCCCCTCAGTTTACCTGTCCTACCACTTCATGGCTGAGTTGCTGTCATTCCCAAACACTTCCATTTCCTGATAATACAGCTGACAGTTGACCGTGGAAGTCTGCATGTCTAGGTGCTTAATTTTATACACCTGTGGTCATGGAAGTGACTGGAACATCTGATTCTGATAAGCTAGATGGGTGAGCTAATACTTTTGGCAATATAGTGCAGATGCAACGAACACGTGTGGAACTAAACAACCTGAGCAACGTGAGAAACGTTTCCTTGAGCAAACATGTGGTTCAATTAAATTTTAACAATGTGTGAGCAGAGCAGGGATCAAACCACCGTGTAATTAGTGAATCTATCTGCACATACTACACATTTATTGATTAAGCTCTTTTTGAAGGACCGCTGATTTATTTACCGCCTCTTCTTCCTGAAGGATTTTAAATACTTGAAGCAGCAGGGCTTCAGTATTGGGCTTTGAACATCATCTCAGACTGCTGCTCCATATTGCAGGCTAAAACCAAATTATCCCCGTGTTTCCATGAGAAAAATGCAAGACCTCCTTTTAGAATAATTTGCGTACATGGTGCTCAGTATCATGAAGTTATAGGGACACTTAATTTTGTCTCGTGGGGTTCTGTGAAGCAGACTGCTAACAGCTGCTTAGAAACAGGGCCATAGCAAAGCAAATGCTTACTAGCTAAAATAACTTAAACCTCATGAGAGGTTTGAGTAAACCCTGAGTTAGATATATTTACAGTGCTCCACAGACAGTTATTAGCTTTGTCACTATATTTCCATTGCTCGCAGAGCATCCACGGACCAACATGGCTCCTGTAACGGAAGTACTAAATTGTGGATTTTTTCCCCTACGTCTCTGTTTTCTGACATGGTGTTACAACCTGAACCGTGACACAACACCATGAACCAAGGACACATTTATCTTTATTTTTAAGGAGACTGTCCCCTATAAATGCTTACAGTTATATCAATAGGTTATTAATATTATTTAGTTCTAAGAGGGTGAGGTTCCTGTGCTTTCTGTTTACAGTGATCCCTTATTTTTCACGGTAAATACGAACTGGAGCCCCCCCACGAAAATCAAAATTCGCCAATGGGAGCTGGAGCTCCCCGAGCCTAGATAATGTGTTTAAAATATGTTTAAAAAACCCCCCAAAAATAGCGAGGCACTGCAACGAAACAAGACAAAGGCTCAACTGTGGTCTGTCCTGTTACCTTCACAGCCTCTGGGTCTCTGAACCGTAGTAAAGAAACCGCTGGTATTGTGCTATTTTTGGCTCGTAATTAGCGGCTAACATGCTAACAACAACAAAGAAACAGTCCGGCCTTTCTCTGCATGGAACGGGCACTTTATATCACACAGGTTGTATTGTTGGGCTCCTGTTGGTTAACAGAGAATGTAAATCTATACACGCTGGGCTGCTGTTGATGCTCACTCACTACACTTTTCATCTAACCCGTTTTCTTTTCATTCTTCTGCCGTCCCACACACACACTACACCCATAAGGCCACACCATTACCCATAAGGCTACCTTCTTAAAGGGGCCAGGCTCAGCGTTGCCAGGTGTATGATAATTTTTTGTATTTGTATGATAATTTGGCCCTCTGTACGATGTACGATCAATAATCCAAAAAAAGGCCAAATATACGATAATTTGACTTTTTCAAATTATTGCCTGCTGTAACTGTTTGCTGGAGAGTATTTTTTTTTTTTTTTGTTAACCCTGAAAGGCATCTGTTTCCATGTGACATGTTTCCAGCCAATTCGTGCTTTGCTGAGCGTGAGATCCGAGTGTTTGTCTCAGAACAACTAGCATGATCGGCTGAATGGTCACGAGACGCTCACAGTCAGGACCAGATCAGGAAGTCAAGCAAGCGAGATTTAAACAGACTTTAAGCAGAAGAGAAAAAGCAAGGGAAAAAATTAGTCCCCAAAATCCCCCCCAGGCCTCATAATTTGGCCCTTAGTTCCCACCTTCTCATTTGTTTTTGGGGGACACATTAGTCTAACGCAACTGTAGGTTGGGGATGATGTGGTCTCGTTAACCCATCCTGTACTTATGCCACGAAACTGTGAGTGCCTGTGGGACGCTATTTATTATTAGAGTGATTATATTTGACTATAGCAATCATTGGGCTTGTTATTTTGGTTATGACAGACGTACGATAATTTCCCTCAAAATACAATAATATTGAGTCTCTGGTACAATAATCCTACATTTCCCACCTGGCAACGCTGGCCAGGCTGGCTGTTAGAGAACACGCACACAACAGCCTGTGATGTTTCCACGATTTTTTCTTGATTTTTTATTTTATTATATATTTCTGAAAAATCCGCGAATAACTAAAACTGCGGAACTTAAAGCACGACTTTGCAAGGGATCACTGTATATCTTAAAGAGAGTGGAAAAAATGTGAATGTGATTAAAACACATGGTTACAAGTGACTAGACTATAGCAGTGTACTGTATCTACAGTGACTTCCTTTTTAAAAAAAAATATATATTTGCAATGGTAAGAATAGAAGCATCTGTTCTTCCACATTATGATGCATTAAAACCACATTCGAAAGATGATGTATCACGTAAATTACATAAATCACATCAATCACATCCATAGAAACAGTGAAAACAAATAACTCAAAAGGATAAAAAAGGAGCTAGAGCTTACTGATTACAACTTTTATTAGTGCAAACATTTTTTTTCCTCTCTTTTTGGCACAATTAAAGCTGTTAAAGTAACGAATGAACTCCATTTCTAGTCTTATCTTTTAGGTTTGGTTTCGCGGTGCTGCTGAGAGGCTCGTGATTCATCCTATTTCATCTTCAGGAGATGCACAGAAACATTTATCTTTATCTGAAAGTATATAACATTTACAGAAAACACACGCCACTGAAGCAGAAAGCGTAGCATTTTACAAATCACACTAAAACTGACAATGCAGCATAAACACTAAATAACAGTATTCTTCTACTATTCTGTTTATTTCGGTTATATAATTATGTACTGACACCAAAAGTAACATTAAAACCCAACATATCTAAAAGTGCTAAGTTTAATTTCAGGGGGAGAGGTGGTCTCTGCCTCCTGGAACACAAACTGGGAGCTGGTTCCAGAGCAGAGGAGCCTGATAACTTAAGGCTCTGCTTCCCATAAGCAAGTTCCCACAGGAACAACCAGTAAGCCTGCAGCCTGAGAGCAAAGTGCTCTTTTGGGATAAAATGGCACGATGAGGTTTTTAGAATACAATAGAGCTTGGTCATTAAGGGCTTCATGCGAGGAAAATGATTTTAAATTCTGCTCTGGATTTAACAGGAAGTCACCAAAGAGAAGCTAAAATTGGAAAAATGCGACCTCTTTTTTCCAGTTCTCATTAGAACTCTCACTGCAGCATTTTGGATTTGGAGGAATGTTGGGATGGCCTAATAACGAACCACAATAATCCTGGCCTAGAAGAAACAAATCGCAAAACGGACGGGATTTTTCTGCCTCACTCTTTTCTAATTTTCAATTTTATTTGTTTAGGGTCCATTACAATCCAAGTTTTAGCTAGGTACTTTACAGAGAGCCAGAGCACAACACCCGAGCAAATATCACTAACTAAAATTAAAATGTTAAATTCTAAATGAAGGAAAAATGGCAAAGTAAAAAAAAAAACCTCCCATAGTGGGAGAAAAATACCTTTAAGCCAAACAGTGGTAAGGAAAAACTCCACTTTAAGAGGGAGAAACCTTGAACAGGACCTGGATTATAAGGGCTGGGTAATGAAAGAAAAGAAGAGGGAGATAGGACAGAGAAAGGGTTGAAGGACAGAGAGAGGTGAGCACATACATGTACTGGTTATCCATGTACTGGTTGATTGTTAGTACTGAACTACAGAGACGACTATATAAACAGATGTAGGCAGCAACACTGAGGTGGTCAGAGGGTCAGACTGCTGGTCAGCATGTTAACTGATATCCCAGAGACATCTATATCGACAGGTGGATAGAGGTCTTCGGAACAACCTGAAAACCCGAGGTTCCGACCCGACCCAAATCGGGTCTCGGGTCCATTCAAAAGACGTGACTCCGGGTTCGGATCGGAATCGGTACAGTTAGTCTCGGGTCCGGTCGGTGCTCTCTGACAGGCTGGGTCCGGGTTTAGAGGTAAAGATATTGGCGGTGGCAGCTGATGTCAGGACTCGGGGCAGTTTAATTAATTATTCATTAACGTGGCGTATTTGTCATGAAACAATCGTGTTGCCGTAGCGTGTTATTAGCGGTTTTCCCGGCAGCTGTAAAGCACAACGGATCGCCAACATGACAACGCTGGATGAGAGAACATATTCAGGACACTTCCTGACCGGTGTAGGCTATTAGCGTTAGCAGTTGCTACCAATAGCATCTGTATCCACAAAGAAAATAACGATGTGGATTTATTGTTGTTTACATCACGTAGCCTATGTAGCAACTGAACCGGTAGAAGAAGACAACTTTAGGTAAGAAAATCTAGTTTTATTCAACGCTAGACAACTTTTAACATGAGCAACTATGGGCTGTACTGTCTCGGTTCTATTCGGGTAACTCGGTTCGGTTTGTGGTCGGAAACTAAGGACTCGGGTCCAAATATTGCGGGTCCATTCGGGTTCGGACTCCCAGACTTTTGATAATAGCTTGGGTCGGGTTGGTTTCGGGTTGAATTTTCACGGGTCCATTCAGGTTCGGGTCCATGAAAGTGGACCTGTGAAGGCTTCTACAGGTGGAGGTAAACGGTAGTACTGGGGGTGGCAGTTGTGGCATCCAGACTAGTGCAGCCGATGTAGCGTTTAGATACAAAAATCTCAGTTTTATCTCAATTTTAAAGCTGAACATTAGAGCCATCAGAGCCTTCATGTCTTTATTTCATCCTTGCAGCTAATTTATTCTTGCTGACCGCTTCATGATTCCACCAACAATTTCCAAGTTGCAGGAGAGTCTTACTTTACCTGATAAGGTTGCCGCTGATCTCAACAGGTGTAAGGTGGTAATCAGAGGCAGGATTTTCAGCATTTTTGCACTGCAATGAAATCAAACGTGTTCTTCAGTCTTTTCTAGGTGTGAATATTGGCAAGGACCTCGCAATACAATATGTATCATGATACTCGAGTCACGATACAATATTATCACAATATCGCAATATCACGATATATTGCGATATTCTACTCAGTTAGTATCAAAATTAAAAGTAGAGATGAAAAATCAAGTTGCTGTATATGTTCATCAGATGATATTGATCATTCAGAGGACAAATTGAGTCAAAACCAATTGCTTCAAAACAACCTGTTTATTGTTTATATTAGTGTTTTTGCACATTTAAGTAACCATTACAACATACTGACAGCATTGTAAAAAAATCGATATTAGGAGCTGAAAAACCGATATTATATTGGACGGCTAAAAAATCGCGATATATTGCCAAATCGATTTTTTTTCACACCCCTAGTCTTTTCTCCTGTAAATTGTCACAATCTGTGATGTGGTTAACCAGCTTTAACCAGAGTTAACCAACAGGAACATTCGTGTGTTTGCTGTCAACAGTGACTGAAAGACTCTCGATCTTTACAAAATCTTTAACAAAAGGCTTTAGACGTGAGAATAGTCATACGTTGAGTTTTCACCCCTATGTTCTGGTTTCTTTTCGTACATAAATGCAGCCAGGTATAATTCCAGGATCATCAGTTTTATTGTTATTTTGTCGTGACACGTCCTCTTCTCGTGTTCCAGTTGCATTTAAGGCGATGTTGTTTGGTGAAAAGTCACGCTTTTTGACATAGAGCTGCCATGTAGCGCTTTATGAAAAATCAATTTGTCCTTAAACAGTCTCTGGTTTGACTTCTGCACTGACATCGCCTTCCATCCCTTTCCCTTCTACTTTATAAGCTTTTCTTCAAAAGTATTTTATTTGAACACGTCAGCCATGCGACGCTAGTAGACTGTCACATTACTAAATCAAAACGCACAAAGTGACACATAATCCATACTTGAGTGATTGATCCCGAAAAACCCGCGACTCAGAAATAAATCACAGCCGCGCACGCACCTCCGTTTGAGGAATGACACAGCACACATTTACTCGCTGTAATTATTTTCCCATCACACGAGTTCAGGGCGTAAATATGTACAAATTAAGGCCCGGGAGCTGATTTGATGTGTTAATCAATACCTGGGTACTTGCAGCCTAAATCTCGGGGTGTGTTACGTGGACCATAAATTTCAGCCATTTATGCACATTCACGTGGAGACAGGATGTTGATTGTGGACTTATTGAGCACCGCGATGAAGAAATTTTGAGAGCAGCGGAGCACTAAAGAGTTCACAACCATAAACGCATTGGGTCATAAATCTTTCTCAACTGAATAAGCACTCCTTTTATTCCTCTCTCAAATTCCTTCTTCCGAATCCATCATCCCCCCCCACTCCCCCCCGCCCCCCTTTCCCCGCTGTCAGAGGGCTCGCTTTGCTTTCTCCCTTACTTTTTTTTTTTTAGCGTCGTTACCGCGTAATGATCGTGATGACAGTAAAGGTTTCATCAGCACACTCCGTCCTTTCATGCAGAAGAAAACTGAGCTGAGGACGTTTGCGAAAACACCGTCTGAGACACGTTGTCAGCTTTTGTCACGGCTCTTTCAATCACACAAAAATTAGTGCTCGGCTTATCACTGGAAGTACGTGAATAATTGTAGCTGTGCAACAATAAGCAGTCATTCATGTGATTACCAGGCAGAAGTGACGGCGGTGTGCGTCTAAAGAGCTTACGTCTGAGGTTTAAGCGTCTCACTGATGTGCTGACATTGGCAGTCGGGAGAATTGGGGTTGTTGTTTTCCGTTTTTTTGTCCTCCATAATGTCGGTACCCGGCAGATGCCTATTATTCAGCTGGAAACGGTTGCCGCGGTAATGTCATCCGCTGGCTCTTCAGCCAAATATTTGTTCATCTTCCCGCCCTAATTAAATTAAATAATGAGCCCAGTTGAAATATGGAGCCGCCGAGATGGATGATTTCCCCCATTTAGTGGAAACAACGAATGGCCGAAGATAAAAATGACTTTCGGGGGCCACTTGCACAGTCAAACGCGAAGACGACGATTGTGAGTTATGGGGAACGTTACAATGATGTTAACTTGCAGAAAGGTTAACTAATTCAAAATGGCTTAAATCATGTCCCGGGCTAATATGAAGTCTGTCATTGGTCTCGGCTAATTCGGTAATGCCTCTAAATGACTCGGCGTGTCAGACTGATGGCATGTGCGGGCGAGGCCTACGGATCGTCGGCGTCCATCAGGCTGCCTCTGATCAAACGGATCGATTCGGGAAATATCACGGCAGCCTCGGGATCTTTTTGAAATTGAGAGGAAGTGTCAACAGAGCCGAGAGAAGAAAGAAATTTCACAAACACTGGCACCTGATGTCAGAACTGAAAAAATAAATAGATTAAAAAAAAGAAAGAGGGAGAGATCGATACTCTGACCTCAGGAGGGGCCACCGTCGTGTTTGTGAAATATCAAACAGCGATCACCTTTACGAGGCTCCCAGAGGATCCAGATCACATGTTTGAGCAGAAACAACATATTATAGACCGGAGGTTATGGATGTTATCTGCTTGTTTTGTGGTTAGACTGCAGAAGTAATGGTGTTTACGGTTCAATACACGAGAAAAATCACCCCCCTCCCCCGTCATGTGTGTTGAGTTTATTGGAAGCTGCATGAACCGTTTTCTCCACACTGATTCCCATCGACCATTTCATTTGATCCTATAGGGATGTGAAATTTTCTCCGTGGGGGGTGGGGGTTGTTGTGAAACGGTGATTGGCAGCTGGCCTGGAGCCAGCGGTCAGGTTTCAGGAACAGAACAGCAAACCTGTTGCTAATAGAGTTATTATCCTCTATTAACCGAGCTATCCAGCTGTTTTCCAGAACACATGGAAAAATAACCCACAACTTACCTGTGGGATGTACTTACATGGAGCCTTTTGACAGGCGCGTTTATGCTAATGTCAACAGATTTAATGCAACCACCTGGCAGCTGCTCGCAAATCACGCGGCGAAGGAAAAATGATAAACAAGCGCGAGCACGCCAAAGGAAATAACTAAATTGGAAGATGGATGTGCCGATCGGGGGGGGGGGGGGGGATACAGATTCAAAATGATGTTGTCAGAAACAAATGCAGTCAAGCTAATTAGCAGTCAAGCTAATTCATGTCCACGCTTGCAGGATTTAACCTTGAACAACAGGAATCCTACGTCATCCATATTTCACATCTGCATCATCCTGTTCAGGACCGTTGAGGCGGAGTTTATCCTGGCTGTCACCAGGTGGGAGGTGGGGCTCCGTCACAGGGGCCATACAAGAAAAAAGACAAAAAAGAAAAAACCAGCATGTTCTGTCAAAATTACAATTTTTCCTAACATACACAGTTCTGGACTGTGCAATGAAGAGCAGAATACCCAAAGTAAATCCAAACATGCACGCTAAGAACATAAAACTCCACATAGAGGCCCGCTGCACCACCATCCATGCAACCGTGACCTCGGTCTTTAATCCGCTTTTACGTACAATCAGGTCCCATTTCAGCAGAGTTGAACTTTTAAATATATATTGTAAACCATTCATGCCAGAAATGGAAGAATTAGAGCTCTGGCATTCATACACCTCTATATACTGTATCACAGCACGCATGAGATTTTTATCTGTTTATTGTCCTTGGATGTGAGAAGTGATACCGACAACTGCGTCCTGTTTTATTATACAGACCAGGGTTAAAGCAGGGAGCGGGCGCTTTCGTCAAGCCTCACAGTGCTGTTTGCTGGCAGATGTGGCCACTGAAGCATCGTATGAGCAAAGCTGGAAAGCATGACTGAGATTGAAGAAAAGGTATTGACCCTTGACAACGGCCGGCCTGCTCATAGCAAAGCGTGTTTAAATGCTGAGTGACCCCGAAGGAGAGTCTGGAGGCGAACATTCAGGCTCGCTCGGTTTCTGTTCGGTGGAGACGCATGTTGGGTGCCGGCCCTCACCTGCCAGCCCTCATCCAACCCGAGGGACCTGAAATTACAGTAAAAGAGAAAACCAGTAGGTGTGCGTGAGGAATTACGGTCTCACCACATGCCCTTTTCCTCTCGGTGCCAGAGACTATGACAGGCCATAAAGTGTGGGCCAGATTTAAGATTAGGAATCACCCAAATACAGGCTGCGGTCCTTTTTATGATTTTAGCCCACACCTCTGGGGTCAGAATCTTCAGACAGGTGATAGATTCAGACTCATGTGAGGTACAGTAACGAGACAAACGTATAAATACATTAAACAAATTGCATTTGCGGCATTCTGTTCAGGTCCCAGAGAAAGACCCATACTGTCAGGCTTATCCATAAGTCCCACTGGACAGGAAACAGCCATTCATGAGTCCGGTTCCACCACGGAAGCCTGCATGAGTCTGTTCCAGCACCGACCCGTTTCCTTTTACACATGGCAGATGCAACTGGCCTGGAGAATCTGGGGTATTTTCAAAATAAAACACCGCAAGTAAGCTCCGATGTGAACATTAAAGTTTTTTTAAATCTGTAGACGCTATGGGTAAACAATTCAAAGGGTTTGAGAAGAGATTTCAACCACGTATGAGGAAAAGGTCGTCTTAGAAGTCAAAAAGCACATTTTATTTGGTACCATGCATTATATACAGTGATCCCTTGCCAATTTGCGATTTAAGTTCTGCGGTTTTAGTTATTCGGGGATTTTTCAGAAATATATAATATAATAAAAAAATCAAGAAAAAATCGCGGCAACATGACAGGATGTTGTGCGCGTTCTCTCACAGCGAAGAAATGCCAGTCTGGCCCCTTTAAGAAGTTGGCCTTATGGGTAATGGGATGACAGAACTAAAACGGGGTTAAATGAAAAGGGTAGTGAGCATCAACAGCAGCCCAGCGTGTATAGATTTACATTCTCTGTTAACCGACAGGAGCCCAACAATACAACCTGTGTGATGTTACAAGTTCCTGCAGTGACAGAATAAAGTGCCCGTTCCATGCAGAGAAAACCAGACTTTTTCTTTTGTTGTTGTTAGTGTGTTAGCCGCTAATTACGAGCCAAAAATAGCACAATACCAGCAGTTTCTTTACTACAGTTCAGAGACCAGAGGCTGTGAAGGTAACAGAAAGACCACAGTTGAGCCTTTGTCTTGTTTCACTGCAGTACCTCGCTATTTTTTTGCGGTTTTTAAACATTTTTTGAACACATTATTTAGGCTCGGGGGGCTCCGGCTCATGTTGGTGGATTTTGATTTTCCCCATTAACCATGAAAAATAAGGGATCACTGTATTGTGGCATGTGCAGGGGGAGGGAATGTTTCTTCTTAGCATCCTTTGCTAGACAGAGCTCTTGTAAATAGACTCTATGAGCGAAATGTCTGAACCCTTTCCTTGGGTTCTGCCACTGGTATGTATTTCTCGGTATGTGTGGATTGGCAAACCTCCTGTGGTCATGTGATGCAGGCGGCAGAGGAAGCGTGAGAAGCAGAACCAATGGCCCGGACACAGTGAGACGCATGCCCTTAAACAACCAAGTTGCAACGTGATTCTCATGTGACATCAACTACCTTCAGGTAAAGCCGTTAAGACATGAGTCCAGTTGGACCGGCGGTGCTTGTGAGCGCTATGCTTCTGAACGCTTCCCAGTGGGAGCCGAGGTCGCACCGAGGATGGAGCGAAACTGCTGCCAAGATGACGCCTCTGCCGCCCGTAGGACCGAAGGGTCAGAAAAACAAGCCGGCTGCAGCTCAGCTCGCGTAAAGTGACTGTTTCCTGCACAGATCCATCAGAGAGACAGCCTGTGACCGGGGCGCAGAGACGAGATGGAGGAGAAAGTTCTGGTATAACTGAAGGCTTTGGCTGAGAGTCAGACACATGCGTTTCATCTTTGTTAATTCTCCGACGTCTTTAGCGCGAGGCATCGAAAAAGACAGGCAGACGGGCAGGTCGGAGCTCATTTCAAGACACATATTGAGACTCGGCTCAAATTCTGACAACACGGACCCGGCTGGGATCGTAAATCGGGTTAAGGCTCAGACGGATTGAGACAGGAGAGTGGATTCAGTTCTGACAGAGGAACAAGGTCAGGTTTGTTCTCTCAAAGTAACACAGTTCGAGGAGCAGACCGGCGGTCACGTGACTTTGACAGGTGATCTCTGGAGAAGGGACAAGCTCGCTCTGTGTGAGCAACTAATGAGCAGTTGAAGCAAGGCAGACTTTAAAAAAATACCACTGAAATAGTGAAGTGGGAGAGAGAAAAAGGAGCTGTGTTCTTGTGACATGTGTAGTAGACAGTGTATTACAGTGACGAGAAAAAAAAAAACTGTGAACCCTGAGGAACTGAACGGTTTTCTGTCAGAATTTTCCATAAAACTGCGATATGGGTTTCATCAAAGTTACAATAATAAACAAAGGCAATGTGCTTCAGCTGATAACAGTCAATGTATTACAATTTCTTGTGTTTTTTATTAAAAAAATGGCCATTATACATTCACAGTCCCGGAGGGGAAATTGAGTCAGTAGAGTCTGTGGAGTCAGTAGTTTAAACATCTGAAATGAAATGACTCCCCGATTAACAAAAGACACCAAAAGATTTTGGGTTTGCTAATTATAAGGATCATCTTCTGATGTCAACCATGCGTCGGAAAAAAGGAGATCTCTAAGGACACACATTTCAAGGGTAGCAGACCAGCATGTAAAGATGGAAAGGGATTCTTAAAGCGTCTGGACATGTGTGGATCTACGGTTGGAGAAGCTACCTGTTAATGAAGTTGGCTTCTCTTTCCCGAAGTGGACAACAAAGATTAAAGAGACTCCTCAATTAGGTGAGGAATGACCCACGAATCACTAACTAAAGGGTTGGAGACCGTTGCTGGGAATGGCGGACATTTGTGTTCACGAGTCTACCACACAGAGAGGCATTTAACAGGGTGTCATGGAAGAAGACTTCAGCGTAAACTTGCCATAAAAGACCTCCAGAAATCCAAAGAACCACTGGGACAATGTGTAGATGGTTGAGAGTAACGTTGAAATGTTTGATAAGAGAACTCGGCATTATCGATGGGAAAAAGTGGGCACAGGTCGCCAATGTTAAAGAAAAAATGAAAAACTGTGAGTTATGATGGAGGGAGCATCATGATTTTGGCTTGCTTCATGACCATTTGTCATTATCAATGATAAAGGGATTTCCTATTTGACCAAAATATCCTTGATAATAATATCACAGCTCTGCCAAGCTGAAGCTTATTGGAAGTTGTGGGCGACTGTCAGAGGAAGCACAGATGTAAATTCGCCACAGTATCGTTTCAGAAAAAAAGAAAGTCCACCTTGTGGTCAAATATTCTTTCTGAATGTTGTTCAGGTCCGATACGGAGCTACCAAAAACACTTCCTGGGAGTAGTTACTGTCAGTTCAATCAGCTACTCCAGTGGTGCCCAAACTGTGGATCGCATACCACCAGTGGTACGCGAGCGCGCTCTGGTGGTACGTGGGGAACGTCACGACTTTCCACTTTTTTCCACATTTTCACTTAAAAAAAAAAAAAATGCAAACATACAGTGCATTATAAATGCATATTTCAATCGAAATGTGTAGCTTGAGATAATTAAAATTGTGTCTTATTAAAATATTTGTTGCATATTCAGTTGCAGTGCAGATGTAACAACTTTTGAGTGTTTATTTTGCTCTGTATTTTGAGTATAAGTATGTGAGAATTGTTGGACCGAGTTGTAAATGTCTGATTCAGTAAGGTAATAATTCAGATGATAAATAACCAGAATAAGGAATAAACATCTCTCCAGTGTGTTTAAAGCTAATTATGAAGGCATATATGGCTATATTTTAAAATTGGTCATCATGTTGGTACTTTCTCAGGTGGTACGCAGTATTAAAAGACTGAGAACCACTGAGCTATTCATACTAAGGCCCCGGTCGTACACCTCCCGCTAGCCGCTAACTGCTACTCGCAAATTGCAGGTTTAAGGAACCTCTGCTAAACACTAAGGCGATCTTCCGCTCCCTAAAGCCGCTACCCATTATGCCGACTCCCTTACTCACTTGTAGGTGCGTCAATGGGCATGTCTTTTGCCCTTTCCGCAAACTCGGTATCTTGCGATTGCGGGTTGCGGGTTGCAGGTTGCGGATAGCGGGTAGTGCATGAAAGCTGCTCCGATCTGGATTAAAAGACGCTCCATAGCAGTTTCCACATAGCACAACCTGCTCTTAAAGGCAGTGGCTACTGATGCACTGATTGCGTTTAACAGGTGGAACGCCCTAACCACTCCTATGCATAATGTAGCGGGTAGCGCAGGTGGGATAGCGGGTTTAGCAAGGTGGAAGATTGCGTTCTTTACAGGGGAACGTCTCTCTCACTTCCCGCTATCCCTAAATGAGATCTGGTGGAAGATCAGGGCCCTAAGACTTCAATTTTTGTATTTTATCAGTTTAAGCACTTTGAGTTTGTCTATTAATGTACATAGTTAAATATCAGATCAGGCTTTATGACTATTTATTACACAGAGCCAATCATTTCCTTGGCGCTGTATAAATTAGAACGTGGGTCTGTTTGCCACTTTGAAACTCCGAATTTTGATGAGTAGGAGTACAGTTCCAGAAATAGTTTCCATGCGGTTAGATAAAACGAGGAGACATTATAGATGCAGAGACTTTCCCCAACAAGATTCAATCCATCGTGTATTCCCAAGAGAAGCTGCCGCGGCATCATATCTCAACCGCCTTGATTGAAATGAGAGGTGATGACACAGAAATATTGATTCTCCGCACATCTGCATTTTCCTAAAGGACAGGTTCAGCTGCATCGATTGACCCCGCACCTCACGGGTAATGTTAAGCGATGTACAGTCGTCATGACCAAGCCAATCTCGCAACATAAAAGCCTGACAATAAGGAGACAGCTATTACTGACTAAGCGTTATTCAGATCAGACCCTTTTAGCCGAAGCTGCTGCTGGAAATGATTCCCATGTCAGGAAACTGCTGACAGTTACTATTTTTAACTGCAAAATTACTACTATTTATTGTACGCTATGCAAACTCTAGTTTTTGTTATGGCGCGGTTGTTCCGGCATGTTTACTGCTCTCAGTAAAACTGCACAGTACAATGCCTCCAAGGTGTAATGAATGAGACGTACTCGGGGGGGCTGCATCGGTCTCCGGTTGGGCTTCCAGATCTGGTCAGAGCCGGTCCAGTCCGGTTGTGGGTGACGACACCAGACGCACCACCCTACTTAAATCAGGGACGAGCCCTACAGCGCAGGTCAAGCACGCATTAAAAACAGACACGTAAATGCAAGAGTCCTGCCAGTTTATAAAAGGACGCACTCTGCACAGACTCACTCAGACGACTACGCTAACAGTGCTAGCAGAAACCAAATAAGAAATACAGAGATTAACTAATTTGAATTGATTGGTGGTGGAGTGGGGTTTAGCATCTAAAAATGGCAGTTATGGACAGAGCTGTGATGATGTGATTGATAAGGATGTAGTGTTTTTGGTAACTGTGCCAACTTTTGAATGAAAAAAACATCAGTAAACAAATATATATAAATAAAGTGTGTGTGCATGTGTTTCCTTCAAAGAGGAATAAACAAATCAGCAGATGTAAAAAAAGAGAAGAGAAATCAGACTGAAAACACCACATGTCTCAGTGTCCCTGGGGGGATTATTGGGCGGTCAGAATCACAGACCTGCACCTCTTGTTTTTGTCAGAAAGTCTTGACATTGTTCTCGTTTGTCTCTGCGAGGGTTCATTAGCATTATGAATCCCAGCGAGCGGAGGCTGCCGCCTGCATTCGCTGCCAACCCCTGCTTTAATTGCCGGGCTAAACACCAGGACTGCTGGTCAGAGCCTGGAGAAGGAGCTACGATGCTAGCTTGTCTCCCGCTAATTGTGTTTATAGAGCAGTTTTTGCCACGACGTTAATTGCTGTCAGAGGTTTTAGAGGATGCCACACACCATTCGTGTGGAAGGGAAGGTGGTGGACGCGAAGAAAAAAAGAAAAAAAAGCAACTCTTTGATGTTTACCTCCACCAAGGAGGTTATGTTTTTGCCGGCATTTATCTGTTTATCTGTCTGTCTGTGTTCAAGATAACTCAAAAAGTTATGGATGGATTTTGATGAAATTTTCAGGAGTTGTCAGAAATGTGAAAAGGAAGAACTTATTTTATTTTGGATGTGATCCGGAAGAAATCCTGGATTCTGGATCACTTTCAAATTTTCGATAACATTGCGGTCAATGGGGCCGAAAATTTTGTTTCTCAATATCTCCGTTAATTATTGCCCAAAACTCATGAAATTTGACTCAGGGATTGACAATGGGAACCTCTATCAAATTTCAAAGGCTGATCCGGATCTGATCCAGAGTTTTATCGCAATCTGTAAATCGCTATATGGGGGAATTGTTGCGCTTGGCGGAGGTCTGCTCTCTCCAAGTGCTTTTCTAGTTGACTTTGCATTCATTTTGTTCAGAAATTTAGCCAATGAAAGAAAAGATCCATTCTTTCATCCATTGCCTATTCACGCTTCTTCCTGTGCAGAATCACGGGGATCTGCTGGAGCCTGTCCCAGCTCTGGTTGGGTGAACGGCAGGGGTCCAACCCCGAACTGGTCGCCAGCCCAACTTATCGCACGGTAAACCGCGCTCAGCGTGAAGATTTAGCACGGAGGTCATTATCCGTAGCGTGATCAGAATATAGATTTAACATCAGGGGAGTGTGCAGTTCCCACGAATCTGAATGACATTTATTTTTTTAAGCTGATGTGGTAAAAATGAAGGAACATTATCAGGATGACGATGCATTTTTCTGGACTGGACAGGTTGTTCCGTTCCAGTGCGGTAACTCAGAGCTGATGCCCTTTTGCCTTTGGCATTTAAGTTAAAGCATGAACACAAAACCTTTGACATTGCAATACAGTTTTTTTTTTTTCGTCCATACCATTTAATGACCCGTGAAGGGAGGACCATTAATTAAGATCAGGTTCTAGAAGCCTGTGATCTGCTGCTTTTCTCTTAAAAGTCTATGCGCACATTTTTCTCAAACAATTATTTCATTCTAACAGCCCCCCCCCCCTCAAAAAAAAAAAAAAAAGAAAAAAAAAAGATACTGCTTTTAAAATAATGAACTCCTAAATGCACTCCTCTGCCTCTCTGGCATGAAAGAGTCGGATGTGTGTTTGTGTGCACGCCTTTTATGCAATTTTCATTGTGGGAGCCCTGCATTCATTTGAACTGTGTTTTGCATAACTGCCATCGCCTGAAGTCACTCCATCTGTGGAACTCGAGCGGCATGAACAAAAGAGGAAAAGAGAGATTGGAGAGAGGAGATGCGGAGAGAGAGAGAGAATGAAATGAGAAAGTAGCGGGAGGAGATAGATAAGACGTGAGAGGGGAAGAAGCAGAAATCGAGAAAACGGAGGAAGGAATTGAAGCGGAGGGCAAAACTCGGCCTCCGACCTTGGACTTGTCATGCACCGAAAGAGTAAATTAAGCGCGGCGCATGTTTACGGAGCTCCGTCGGGGTGCAGCCGTTCACGTGACCCGTTTCCTGCATTCATCACAAGCGACAGAGTATCTGTGCATCTCTTTGCGTGCTCAAACACACATGCCTCACTGGCCACATGTAATTGAGTCCCTTTTTTTTTTTCCTTTGAAAAAAAAAATGGAAAGAAAAGAAAAGAAACTCTCCTAACAAATCTTCACTGACTGTGCACTGCTGCAACTTCAAAGTGACCTTGTTAGACTGCCGTACTGTGACTGACTCGCTGTGGTGGGTCCTGCAGAACCACATCAGCTGTAATAGCAGACTGCTGGAGTGCCGAGGTGGAGTGCGCCTTTAATCATTTTTTAACAAGGGTACTGATGACACGTATGGCAGAGCGCTATCTGTCCTGTATGCCTACGTGTCCCTGAATAATTTAGCCGGCGAAGAATAAAGGGAGAAGTGAAACAGGCATATTCAACAGATTAGCATTTAATTAATAAACTTTAGGTGGCTTCAATATTTCAGCAAGCCTGCATTATTCAGTTTAAACATCTGTCCTAATTACTTCCCTCAGGCTGATCTACTACTTTGTTTTTTCTCCCTGGGGGCTTCATTCCTCCGGACCAGGTCTGCTATAAATAGGGCTTTGTGGAGCCTCTTTCCCAAGAGTTACTTTTTCTTTTGCTAATGATCGTTGTATCTGACCTGTTCAAGCATGGTGCAGCCACACACACACACACACAAACACACACACACATACAAAACCAAACATGGAAGAAGCTTTAGCGAGCACGGGGAGCTAAAATAAAGTGAAAATAACTGAGACGAGCAGGCATTACACTGAAACACTTTTGGGAAATGAATGCTCTTCAGTTTTCTTTAAAGGTCTGCGAGGACGTAATTTTAAACCAGTAAATCAAAGCGAAGGCAAAACAGTTTTCTCAATCGTGCCTTCAAAAATGTCCGATGAACCTCGTTTCGTCTTCGGATCGCGTTTCAAAGCTGCGCAACTCCACCTGTGTAAAAGTATCTAAAGCGTCCTGTAGCCCAGAGACAAAGATTCTCCTCCTGACTTCACAAATTTCAGACTTGTTTCATCACAAGTCGACTTCACATTATTCACAGTGCAACTCAGCTGTAAGGTGGTCAGATGTACGTGTTCTCTGATTTTAAATAACCCTCTGGTTGTTTATTCCTCCCGCTGAGATTTATTAATCTAAATATGAGGACATCAAGAGCAATTTTGCTGCTCATCAGTGTTGGAGTTTGTGGGGCTATAACGTAGAGCTGAGCGATTTTATCGGTTCTGCGATATAAATCGATATTTTATCGAGTATCGAGTGGATATTTACAGTGGGCGCTGCTACTACATTTAATACGGTAATCTAGCTGGTAGTCAGAGACGTAGCTTGGAAACGCGTGTTTGTTGTTGGACAACGGACCTATACATGGCCGAAGTCCATCTCTGACATCGCATCAACTAGAATACAGCGGCCACATGCTAATTCTCTGAGCAAATCAAGATTAGATCCCCAGAATTCATTGCACCCCAAACCAAACCACACCTACATCATTCCCAGCAAACCCAAAATCAGTCACACAAGTGCAAACTTTAGCACTGACGTTAGCAACAGCGCAGGAATAAAGCAAAGCAGATACCACGGAGATGTCATGACTTGCTCAAAAAAGAGAAAGGTAGAGACTAAAAACCGTTGTTTTAAAGATGAATAGACAGCAAAATGTATGTTTACACTCATTGTTGGCAGTTTGAAGCCTGTCTGCCTCATAAGCTCTGAGACCGTGGCATTGATTCAAAGTGTGAAGCGCCACTATGAGACAAAACACAGCACTTTTTTTTTTTTGCACTTTTTAGTTAATGTTTCCTGAATGTACATGAGTTTACTTTTTTACTTAAAGCGGCCTTTTAATTCAAGAAGAAAGAAGGACAGTTTAAAGAAAAACGTTTTATGAAAAAAACTCAACACCTTTTTTGCACTTTTTAGTTTTTTCAGGGTTTAATTTATTTTACTTGAAGAGACCTTCAATGCTTCAGGCATGGACTTGCACTATTATTGATTTATTCTGAGGTTTCACTTTTGGTTGATCTGAAATAAAAGCCTTTAAACTTATTTAAATGCATGGGACTGCTTTTATTTATGATAAAAGATATGGAATGTGTTGGAATATTTCCTGCATTTGAAGTTAAAATAAAAATTTCAAAATACATACTTTGGTTCGGACCTTCTACTTAGGCAAAATTTAGTAACTGGACCTCTGTGACTTTTAATTGAATACCCCTGATATATATCGTATCGTGAGCCGAATATCATGTATCGTATCGTGAGATTAGTGTATCGCTACAGCCCTACGATAAGATCATTCTCACTCAATGTGGAGTTAATCATTCGACAGATGAGAGCAGAGTACAGATATTTTGATCATAAGTCTCAGTGCCAAATTTGATGAAATCCACAAAAAGAATATCAGCACAGACAGGTTACCGACTGTCAGGCTCGGAGCTGCAGGGGAATGAAATCTGAGCTGCTTACAGACACAGCACCTGGCCACCTCGCAGCTATCGTGTTAACCTTGAAGTCCTCTGCATGTTAAAGTATAAATATGGGGTCATCTGTCCAACAGCCAGAGCGTCGCTGAAAATGGGTCACAAATAGAGGCCAGACACGCTCGCACATCTAAACCATAGCAGCTGCAGAATAAGAGAACCAAGGTGTTGCAACGTCCCAGTCAAAGAGCAGCCCCCTCAGCCTGATTGAAATTCTGCGGCAGGACCTGAAGGGAGCAGTGCATGAATGAAAACTCACAAACCTCGATGAACTGAAGCGGCACTGTAAGTAAAGGTCGGATGAAATTCCTCGATAATGAAACGAAACAGGGACAATGTCACGCAGAAAGCAATCATCTCACGTTTCCGATGTTGAAAGGTGGTTCAGCAGCGTGTAACATCACAGGGGTTAGTTTTGACTTAGTCTTTGTTAAAGTACGTATTACTGGGTATATAAGGAGCATTAAAGACGGGCAGAGGTTCACCAGGCTGCGACTAACTGCATCTAGACGTTGAAGATCCAACCATCTACAGTACGTCAACAGATTCAGAGAATCAGGAGGAGTCTCTGTGCAGAAGGGACAAGGCTGTAGGTCAGAACTGGAAGTGCGTCATCACGTCAAAGACATTCAAGATCCTCTACTGGACATCACTGATGGACTCGGGAACACTTCCAGAAATCACTGTCTGCCGAACGGTTTCCTGTAAAATCCACAAATGGACAATATTCCTCTCCTAAGACTCCAGGAACTGGTCTCCTCACCACCCAGATGTTTACAGACAGCTGTTAGAAGAAGAGGAGGTGATGAACATCACTCTGTTCCAACTTTTTTGGAAAAATGAGCTGATATTTTCCATGAAATGGTCAAATGTGGCAGTTTCAACATCTGATATGTTCTTAATGACCTACCGGGAATAAAATAAGGGTTTATGAGATTTGCATTCTGGTTTTTATTTTTCTGTTTTATGTAGTGACACAACATTTTTTGGAGTTGGGGTTGTTGATCAGGGGTGCTTGTATCTTATCAAAAAGTGTAGTGACTGTGAACGTAACTCTGATAATGAAAGCCTAAGTTAAAAAAAAAAAAAATCCTGTGTTTGTTTATGATTGTCAGGACTATAATTGCAGATGTTATTGATAGAAATTATTTTTTTTTTGTTTTAAATGAGTAGGGTAAAAACAATAACATATTAAAACTGCAAATGTGTTTCCAACAGAATTATAATTAAAGACCATTTATGAAGTTACGGATTGTGCAACCTCATGACACTATCTACACCACACACTCAGAGTCTGATGACTGCAACTTCCTGTTTGAGTTGTAGAGGAGCGAGTATATGGAGTTAAACACCTGTCTAAAACATTGTTCGTGTACAAGTCCTGAAAGGATTTTGGGCCACGCTCTTGGTCCGTGGAGCTGTTGCCCGGCTCGGCTAAAGGAGCTATGTGCTTCCGCTCAGCTGAAGAAGATGAGCGAGTCAAGCTGTTAGCTGAAGGATCTCTGCCAGCAGCTCCGTGCACGTGACCAGTACGCCTTAGCTGAAGGAGCCGGAGCTGCTCGTGGACCTGCAGTAAATCATCCCGGTCGCAGGACCAACAGTCTCTGTTGTTTTGGTGGTGACAGCTGATGGCTACGGTTAGCATGGCTAAAACGAAGCTCCTTCCTCTGTGCTCAGATGTGCTCGGCCACAGCCGATGCTAAGCGGTAATCATCACAGCAATGGGCAGCTGTGTTCGCTAGTTTTAGCTATCGACCAAATAACTTCAAATGATGATGCACAAGCATCTGATTGGTTCACTTTATTGCTTAATGGAAGTTTACCTGATGTGGTACAAAGAAATTCACTCCCCCATACAGTTGTCATGGAGGTAGAATCTACACATTGATGAAAAAACTGTTTTTTAACCGGCGACGGCTGCCGCTTGGTGCTACCCATCGATTTTGACGGCATGCACCAGTCTGAGGAGTCGATGTCCCCTCTGCTACGTAGATGATTTTTGACAGCGAACCCTCATTTGCATCTCAGTGTTCCCAGTAGAGGTCTTCACGGGTCCACTTTCATGGACCCAAACCCGAATGGACCCGTGAAAATTCGACCCGAAACCGACCCAACCCGAGCTTTTATCACAAGTTCGGGAGTCCGAACCCGAAGGGACCCACACTAATTGTGGTCGGAAACCGACCCGACCCGAGTCTTTAGTTTCCGACCACAAACTGAACCGAGATACCCAAATAGAACCGAGACAATACAGCCCATAGTTGCTCATGTTAAAGTTGTCTAGCGTTGAATAAAACCAGATTTTCTTACCTAAAGTTGTCTTCTTCTACCGGTTCAGTTGCTACATAGACTACGTGATGTAAACAACAATAAATCCATCATTATCACGTCATTATTCTCTTTGTGGATACATTTGCTATTTGTAGCAACTGCTAACGCTAATAGCACACCGGTCAGGACGTGTGGTAAATATGTTCTCTCATCCAACGTTGTCATGTTGGTGATCCGTTGTGCTTTACAGCTGCCGGGCAAACCGCTAATAACACGCTACTGACAACACGGTTGTTTCATGACGAATACGCCACATTAATTAATAATAATTTAACTTCCCCGAGTCCTGACATTGGCTGCCACCACCAATATCTTTACTTCTCTCAAGTAAACGCAGACCTAGCCTGTCAGAGAGCACCGACCGGACCCGAGACTAACTGTACCGATTCCTGACCCGAACCCGGAGTCACGTCTTTTAAATGGACCCGAGATTCATTTTGGGTTGGTTCGAAACCTCGGGTTTTCGGCCGACATGTGGGTTGCGCTTTCTGCAAACTCGGTATCTTGCGATTGCGGGTAGCGGGTGGTCTGACCACCCGCTACCCGCTACCCTAAATCCGCAATCACAAGATACCGAGTTTGCGGCAAAGCGCAAAAGACACGCCCATTGCCACACCTACAATGTGAGTAAGGGAGTCGGCATAACGGGTGGTGGACTTTAGGGAAGCGGAAGATTGCATTAGCGGTTAGCGGAGGTTCCTAAACCCGCAATTTACAGGTAGTGGGAGGTGTACGATCAGGGCCCTAGTGTGGTAACCTTCTGTCTCTTCTTTTTCCTCAACCAACTCAACTCGTTAGTGAGAATGTTCATTGTGAATAGAGGAAAAAGAGATTATGAAAGAGAGAATATGATGATGCACACAGAAAGAGAGAAGGGGAGGGGGGATGTAAAGCAGCAGTTAGCAGAGTTGTTCCACTTTAAGTCTATCTGCAATGAATATTTGCAGAGATTAAATAGCAAATGATATTAAATTCAACAAGTAGGGGTGATGTGGATTTATGGACCTCCCGAGGGTAATTCATTGTTTGGCCACGTTGATTGAATATAAAAGAGTGCGGGGGTGGCAGCCACGTGCGGTGTGACATCATCTGCAATTTAGATGGTGGTAAGCAAATCAGCATCACCATCAATCACGGAGCATTTAGTTCACGAGGCTGTAAGAGAAAAGGTTGGTTCAATGTTTTCCTCTCTAATGAGAAAATGGTTCCATTCGAATCTGCTTCATAAATCATTGTCGCAGTCCCTGAACAGTCTGGTTTTAAAGTACCGGTCCACCCTTCCTGCTTTTTATGATTCAGCATTTTTTCTATGTACTTAGCTGATTCCCCTTTTTCTTTAAGAAAATTACATCATCTCAGTTTTGTCATATTCACAATATGACACTATATCACAATAAAGACAAGCGTACCGGTTCTCTTTTCATCTTTACGGCACACTTTGGTGTGAGCTTCTGCCTTCTCTGCTAAACAACAGATTGACACTTTCGAGGCCAGAGTGAGGCAAACCACCACGGCTTCAGAAATTAAATTTATCTTTTGTCAGAAAGAAATTTGAAATGGTTCATCCACCTGTCACCTGCCGCAGTCACAGGTGTTGTTTTCTAATCGAGCTCTCACTTATTGTCGCCTTCCTTCTGCAGACAGCCGAGCAAAACTTATTTTTCTCCGTCGCTAGGACCACCTGCCATTGTGGGAATCATTTCAAGGTTGCGTATGCAATTTCACACAACAGTAAGCTAAAGTAGAGTCCACAGTGCACTCACAGGTCTAGTTGTCTGGATCCAAAAAACCCTCCCCGAAAAGGCAACAGCCTTTGAGCGCGCGGCCCAGGAGATGGATTTTAAAGCCAATGTCAAGAACGTGCTCTGTGGCCAGAAATGTAAGCGCCAGCCGGCCTCAGCATTTTGCTATGTTATTTCGTCTGTCAGACTTTCCTGACATATAAATGTCGCAGGTTTTGGTGAAGTGGCCTTTTGAGCTACATATGAAGGCGTTTCCTAATTCATCCATTTCATGAGCAGCTGTAAACGAGCCCCCCCCCCCCTTTCTCGTCCAGATGCCATTCATCCTCGTGTGTCATCCAGAGATATTTATAATTGAATGGCTGCAGTTTTTTATTCAAAAATAACATTGTTCCAACTAATGCTGTTCTCTGATGTCACTATGTTGCTGAGAGCAATTTAGTTCTTCATCTCTTCTGATTATGGCGCAACATACTATGAAATGTTTCTTTTGAAAGTTGACAATTTCCCGTGGTTTTAATAAAATGTCTGTCATGTTTTGGGATACAGTACAACAGCTCCCTTTTCAGCCATGGCATTAACAGCTTTGGTTCATATAGCAACCTGTTTTTTTTAATGGTATATGAAAAGTCACGATCTGAACTTCAATCCAACCCATCTTCCATAGGGTACGCCTCATTAGAAATCACTGCTAGCTAACCCAAGCTAACCCAAGTACAGTAAATGCAGTATGACTTTAGACAGACGTTGAAACAGCAAAGCTGGATATTTCAACTCTGATTTGAATGTTGTTGTTTTTCTGAGTCTGCAACAAAGTTAAAAGGTTTTGTTTTGTCTTAATTATTGAACCGGGAGTCACTTCTGTTCTTAAGACTTCCAGGTGAGAGTTGGACTCCGCCAGAGCTGCGTTTTGCTGCTTATTCTCTTCAGGATTTCTAAGAGCAGCCAAGGAGGATGATTCCGATCAGGTTGTTTCTTTCGCCGATGTTGTCCTGCTGGCATCTATCTAGCAGGGATCCTCCGCTCTACCTGGAGTGGTTTGCAGCTGAGTGTGAAGCAGTGGGGATGAGAATCAGCACCTCCAAATCTGAGAGCATGGTTCTCAGTTGGAAAAGGACAGAATATCCTCTGTGGGTCAAGGGTGAGGCGTTGCCTCGAGCGGAGGAGTTTAACTATATTCTCTTTAAGCAGGATAAGACCAGAACATTGACAAGTGGATCGGCACAGCATCTGCAGTAGTACGGTCTCTGTTGTAGAGAATAAAGGGAGTTGAGTGAAAATACAAGACCCTCTGTTTATTGATCGATGTATATTCCCATCCTGATGTCTGGTCAGGAACAGCAGGTAGCGACAGAAAGATGTAATTTTGGATACAACGTTTCTTCACATGGTGGCTGAACTGCCTATAAACTGCAGGATTTTGGGATGTCACGGACAAAAGATCAACATGGCAAAAGAGTTGTGGGGATACCTTTGTTCTTTGGTTAAAACCGGCAGTCCGAAGTCCAACAATATGGACAGTTTGACCCTCACATTGGTCTTGTGACTAAAGACTCCTTGATATAATTTTCTGACAGCGTCAGAAATCCTTCAACTTCACATATGTACTCAAGAGGTCTTCACGGGTCCACTTTCATGGACCCGAACTTGAATGGACCTGTGAAAATGTGACCCGAAACCGACCAGACCCGAGCTATTATCATAAGTCTGGGTTCCGAACCCAAATGGACCAGCAATATTTGGACTCGGAAACGACTGGAAATACCCGAATAGAACCGGGACAATACAGCCCATAGTTGCTCATGTTAAAAGTTGTCTAGCGTTGAATAAAACTTGATTTTCTTACCTAAAGTCGTCTTCTTCTACCCGGTTCAGTTGCTACATAGGCTACGTGATGTAAACAACAATAAATCCACGTTCGTTATTTTCTTTGTGGATACATATGCTATTTGCAGCAATTGCTAACGCTAATAGCCTACACCGGTCAGGACAGTGTCTGTTGTGCTTTACAGCTGCCAGGCAAACTGGTAATAACATGCTACGGCAAGACGATTGTTTCATGACAAACACACCACGTTAATGAATAATTATTTAATTGCCCCGAGTCCTGACATTGGCTAAACCAAACAACTGTTTGTTTACTTTTGCTTGACCTTTGACCAGATATTTCGCAGCCTATTGGATGGAAGGTGTGTGTGTGTAAATGCGGACCCAGCCTGTCAGAGAGCACCGACCGGAGCTGACACTAACTTTACCGATTCTGACCCAAACCCGGAGTCTTGTCTCGTGAATGGACCCGAGACCAGATTCCGGTATGGTCGGGACCTCAGGTTTTCGGGTTGTTCCGACAACCTCTAATGTACTCACTAATTAAAATGCAACTTTAATGGCATTTCGGTTATTGCAACCTAGCACCATTTTAAAGAAAAATAAGAAACCAAAGGTGACCTCCTGTGGTGGGATGTAAACATTATTTTCATGGTTTTGTTATTGTCTAACTAACTTGAAGGTGACATACCCAGTTCCAGCTATGGGGCGTATATTTTGTCGGATTTCTTGGAGTTCCCACGAGTCTTACACACCTGGAAGATGTTGTTTCAAGTTGCCTCTTATATTTTGTTTAGCGTATTCTGGTGTGTCCTGTTAAAGCAATTGTACGACGGATATTTCTGGTCATTCCTCATCGATCTGCTGAGATGTACGTATGACCCCTTTGCATGCAAATAGATATTAAATTCACTGAATTCCAGTCATAGCCAAGTCTTGTTATTTAAGTACAGGGATGTATCTTATTTTTTCCACAACAACCTCTTCTCTCTAACCATGACCAGGAACGCTTTCTCCCCATTTAAGCGTATATGGATTTTTCAATTCTACATCTGTCTTCAGCTCCAGTAGCCTACAGTGAAAGAGGGCTCATCATTGTACAGTCTGCACATACCGATCTGGACACCGTACCCAAGATTGATCAAATGTAAATGCCACAGTTAGTTATAATCTTATACCGCTGTAGAAATGGTACAGTATATAGGGGCCCTTAGAGACATATTGAGAAGTTCAGTCATCCGGGAACCGCTGCTCCTCCACATCAAGGGAGGTGGTCCAGGCATCTGGTGTGTGAATCCACATGAACCTTGAAGTTGAAGTTAATGGATGGATGGTAGTCACTTCAAATGCCCAGTGCTCTCTTTTTCCTATGTCAAATGATGTTTGATCTGCATCTGGACAGAACACAGCTGTTAAATGCATGTCTAACTTAAACAGGTGCTCCACGCTCGCTCTCGTCGCTGCATGTGGTGCTCACAGACCGCATTAGAGAAGAAGAAGGCCCACGCCGGAAGGGCGCCGCTTCACACTCTGGGGCCTGCTCGAAAACTTGATTAGGCAAGGAGAAAAGGAAGCCATCTGCACTCCCGTGACGACTCGAATCAAAGCGCCCTTGGGCTATCCAATTAACCTCCTGCTGCTCCAGCGGAGCTGCTCATTGGCCGGTTTCTAAAAGCTATCGTCTGCGGTTCCCAGGTGTGAGCTGATGTTGTATGTAGTGACGTGAAAAAGGTTTACCTCTCCAAGCTTTGCCTGCATAAAGCTAAGGCTATCCTAGCTAAACAAAGGCTATCCCAGTGTAGCGGTTCTTGTACTCCTCTTGCGTTGTGTAATTAAGGACGAGGTAGACGGTTTCTCCATTGGCACACTCGCCATTTATTTCGCATCTGCCATGGAGATTTAACATACAAGTCAGTCCAGTTCGCCCGTTCACACAAACACATTTACGGCTGCAAGAAGTAAAATGAAAAAAAAGTGCAGGTTAGCTAACATGTGTAACTCCAGCCATTTGTAAACAGAAACAAAAGAAAAACACAGTCAGTTTTTTATTAAAAAAGACAGGCTCGACCGTACGGGAGCTTTATGATTCAAAATATAACTTAAACCACTCCTTCATATTAAAATTAAAGTAATTAATATAAAACAAAGACAGAGATCATAACTCATACACCTACCCCGGAGGCAACGAGGTCCGACTGTTGCTATCCCCTGGGTTGCACAACCCTAAACCACAGGGGGTGCTGCCTTTAATTGCAATAGGAAACCCCAGTTCCCATGTTTTGTGAATTTGTTTTATATGGCAAGGGGGATCACAACCCTTAACTCTGTTACACTAGCTAAACAAGGCACATTCTTACACAATAAGTGACTTTAAATATTACTGATATTGTCACTGTTCTTGATGAACCAATCCTCCTGTTTCCTTAAGAGAATTATAAGGAAGTAATTTTATTCAACTACATATTCTGCAATTGCATCCAAACTAGATGGCAAAAAAAACAGCTTGGTTTTATCTATAAGAGCACATCTAGGCCACTGTGAAGGTGCTGCAGGAGTAACAACTTACGGAAACATGTTTGAGGAAATGTGTTCCAGCAGTTCTACATGACTCCAACAACTTTCTGCTCCTGCCTCGGCATTTGTGGAGATCTAGCTTCTCACAGCGCATCAGCTGCTGTGTCTGCAAAGTGGCTTTTCCCTCTCGGATTAAGTGCAATCAAACCTCCAGAGGACATGTACTTTCAGACTGTGAGAGAGAGAATAAAAAAGCGAGAAGCATACGTGGTCGTGTGAAACAGATAGGGAACGAGCAGTAAAAACAAAAGCAGAATGAGATGAACAGAGATTAGAAAGTTTGCTGACCTTGGCAGCCACGAGGCACAGCTGTATTCACTTTCCTTGACTTTGAACCGGGGAAACTATCAGAAGCCTCTAGTTCTTTGTTGGGGTGGGGATTAGATGGCTCTCTTTTACTGCACGCTGGGACTAGCTGGAAATCGCTGACCAGATGGGCAGCGAGCCTCTGGCTCCAACTGTTGATTTGTATGGACAGCATGGGATGGATTGAAAGCGGAGGGAATGTTTGTGAGCGAGCGAGCGAGCGAGTGTGTTTACATTTCTGGTAAGAGACTATATCAAAGTGATAAAAATATACTGACTGAAAGGTGTTTGGAGCGGGGATCCGATGCGAGTGGAGAAGGACAGAATATGTGAGGGCGGCAGATCACACTCGGCTGGTGAGGAAGAGTGTAATGGGCACATTTGCCTCTCTTTACGTACCCGCGCTCCTGGCACCAGACGCCGGTCTTCGCCGGCTGGCGTCCATGGCTGAGGCCGTGCTGCTCCCAGCCATGTAACCTACCTCACTTGGCAGCAAAAATGGCGGCGCCCGGCCAGAGGCTTCTGGAAACAAGCACTCTGCCGCCTGTGTGCCATGTTTATATGCAATCAAACCAAAGTTAATGGGAAAATTCTCCCTCTGCAATACAACATAGCATTTTTTCTTTTTTTTTTCCCGAATTCTCACCCTGGGGGTTTATGGACGGCGTATCCATGTGCCATATGACAGCCTCACTTCAGATTTCTCCTCGGCAATGTCACAAGCTGCACCCAGCCATAATACAGTATGCCTTATCTACAGAGCTACCCTATTCTTTTTCAACTCCTCTAAGCTATAAAATGTATGCTGGAGAGACTGAATAGAGCACATATATATATACGCTCTCGGTTATATTGACTCATATACCATGACAGATAAAATGTTTTCTGGTAACGGCCGTGAGGATAAAAGACATGGCATGAATAAAAGAGCATCCCCTCCGTTGTGCTCTGTGAGCTTCATGTCTGGAACCACTGTTGTTCAGCTCGGGCTCAATTTTTGTAAGTAAGACTCAGTTTAACCATCAAAAATCATCAATGAGCTGATTAAGTACAGTCAGGTGCTATTAACATGATGTGGTCTGCTAATCTGATTCACCAAAGGGCTAACTGTTACTTCCTGCTGACTGCAATTGTGTCGACTGTCACAAAGCGGTTGACGGTAGTGATGTCAAGAGTGCGAAAAATCTGGCAGTTGGGAATTCACGTAGCAGACGCTGTAAGGTCCAGGATGTAGAGCATGCACTTGCAGCCAGATTTATTTGTCTGAGCCTGAAATGAAAACATCTGAATCGATTAATCAGTTAACGATGTCAGCTATGAAGAAGCTATTCCCAAAGAGCCACCTGAACGGAAAGAACAAATTCGGAGCCATCGACATAAAACCTCACCAGTACCGGTTGGACCCCCTTTTGTCTTCAGAACTGCCTTAATTCCTTGATGCAAAGATTCAATAAGGTGTTGGAAACATTCCTCAGAGATTTTGTTCCATGTAGCATCACACAGTTGCTGCAGGTTTGTTGGCTGCAAATCTCGCAATAAATCACATCCCAAAGGTGCTCTATTGGATTGAGATCTGTGTAGGGACTGTGGAGACCACTGGAGTAGAGTTATTGTCCTGCTGGAAGTAGCCATCAGAAGATGGGTACACTGTGGTCATAAAGGTCTGGACATCATCAGCATTAATACTCACATAGGCTGGGGTGTTTACACGATGCTCACTTGGTGCTAAGAGCCCAAAGTGTGACAAGAAAACATCCCCCACACTGTTACATCACCATCACCAGCCAGAACCTTTGATACGAGGCAGGATGGATGTTGTTTGTGCCAAATTCTGACTCCACCATCTGTCCAGTCTTCTATTGTCCAATTCTGGTGAGAATGCATGAATTCCAGCCTCGGCTTCTTTTCTTGTGTGGTTTGATGTGTTTGTTGTGTGTTCAGAAATTGTTTACCCTGGTTCTGATGCAAATTATTGAACTTCAGCAAGTCGTCTCGACCGGATCTACATGACTAAATGAATTCAGTTGCTGCCATAGCTGTCAGTTGTAGAGGTTTACCTAATAAAACGGCCAGTGAGTGTATGTCCAGCCATTAATCAGAGGCATAATAATGTGATACCCACTAATCAGATGTTCGGTAATCTGGATACAGGTAGGATATGAAATCCACTGATGTCTGAAAACAAGAAAGCTCCTCACACTGCATGGAGGGTTTCACTCTGTTGTTTTTAAATTTGGGTATATCTTACTCATAAGCATATACTCCAATTGTGCTCTAATTGTGCTATTATTAGGCAGTCAATCGGCTGTTAAACAATAGGCTGGAATATGTCTAAGGTGCAAAACAGATTTGTACAATTCAGAGAGGTCACATCACAGAACGAAGGATGGTTCAGAATGACAAATAGCAAATGGCCTAACAGTTCATCTTAAGCATCAGTGAAAAACAAGGAGACCTTGGAATGCACTGTCTAGACGACTACCTGTCAAAACTTAGCTACATGATGGAGCCAGAACAATAACAGCCTATGGCCTTCGACAGACAGGAATCGGGACCAGAGGTCATGGACTCATGACACAGCAATTTTAGGCCTCAGAATGCAGTTTTTAATATCACACACTCCGAGTCTTATCCAAAGTGAATGGAGGGATGGTGGGGACTAGTTAGCGTCAAAGTCACCAAACAGGATTTAAGGATACAAATGTATCCTTAGTAGTAACTGATTTGAAATTAGGGTTAGGTAACCCTAACCCTAACCCATTTCTACAAGTCTGTGGTGGGGTAGCTCAGGAGGGTTGGTCTGCACGGTGAACTACTTTACAAGGTTATCTTTATTCAGAGGCTTCTTCAGCTCCAGAGAAGATCTGTAAAGGTGCTCACTCTTTCCCACCTAGAATAAATAAACTTTTATAAAGCCTTCTGCTGCAAAAAAAAAGAGAAAAAAAGAAAAAAACATGATCTATGTCTTTATTTGCTTTTATTTTTCACTGTAACCTTGGTTATATATGAGATGCTTTTATTTCTTTTTTTCATCCACACTACATCATTTTAATTTACTTTTGAGATAAACTACCATTCACTGCACTTCAAGTTTTATCTCTCACTTGAGAAGTGAAGAGAAACAGAATTATTCATTTTCCTTAGATTAAAATTTGTTTGCAAGAAATGCTTTTATACAAGGAAATATCTCTGGTTCCAACAGAAGACACAGCAGATCAAAACCTGAGAATCAAATCCAAAATCCTGCAACGAGGCACAAACAAACGTGGCTGAACCTTTTCCGAAACCTCCACCCACACGGCTGAAGCTAAAGCACTTCAAAGAGGAGTTTTGAGAAAACTACACCGTTTGTTTTATTGTGTATCTTCCTACAGATACAACGTTCTGTCAGATTGTGCTGCCAGTGTATAAAGCGACGGGTGCCAGGGACACCATCTTTAAGCGACAAAAGCATCTTTTCCAACATAACACATCGGTAAACTCTACCGTACCCGAGACTACGGTGCCAAAACAGCTGAGGTGAATGTTTCCATGCCAGTATTAAACACAGACATATGTACTGTTAAGTCAGAGATTTGTTTAAAAAAAAAAAAAAAAGATTTTGTAGTTAGTGTCCTTTATTGACAGTGACTGTTCACTGAGTATAATAATACAAAGGTTTGTTATTTGGAACGTAGCCGGAGTCTCTCCTTCTGGAGTCGGTCCTCTTTGGTTGTGGATCACAACCTCATTCAAGAATCTAGATTTGTTTAATAGACGGACTTCAAGCACTTTTCATACAGTGAAGAGTTTGTAGTTGGTCAGTTTACTTTAAATATCCCAGTCCATGACAAAGTAAAGCAGCTCCAAACCATAGCAGGTCCATTACTGGGTTTAACTGCTCGTACAAGGTTTACTTTTGAAAATATCTCTTTGGCATTGGCCGCCCTCCTCTACAGTTAAAGGTTCTGATTAGCCTGTTCAGAGTATATTGTGATGATGCATATAAGTATGAATAAATAAATATACATAAATAAATAAAGTTGAATAGGGAGTTTATAAATAAATGTATTAAATTTGGACAGCAAAGCATTTTTATTAGCTTTACTCATAATTATTTCATTATTTTTTGTAGGTTATTTGATCTGTCATTTATAATAAGAAATACCCTGATGTTCAAGTGGGAAACCTATTGTTTATTGTGTGGGTGTCAATCAAAGTTAACGACGCCGGCTCCATTGTGGCTCCACAGAGTCATACCAGGCTGCATGGAGGCCTCGTTGTGTGTTACCGACGGTGTGTGGAGAATCTAGATGTAGGAAGCAGTAGATAATGATATTCCTTACTAATAACACAAATTAAATTAGCGAAAATAAAATTAGCAAGAAAAAATGAACATAATATAGATATAGATATATAGAGATATATATATAGATATATATATATATATATATATATATATATATATATATATATATATATATATATATATATAATATATATATAGGCAGCATGGTGGCTTAGTGGTTAGCACTGTTGCCTCACAGCTAGAAGGTTCCTGGTTCGAACTCGGCGGGGGGGGGGGTCCTGGATTGAACTCGGGGCCTTTCTGTGTGGAGTTTGCATGTTCTCCCGTGCTTGCGTGGGTTCTCTCCGGGTACTCCGGCTTCCTCCCACAGTCCAAAGACATGCATGTCAGGTTAATTGATAATTCCAAATTGCCCATAGGGTGTGAATGTGAGTGTGAATGTTGTGTGTCTGTATGTGTGACCCTGCGATGGACTGGCGACCTGTCCAGGGTGTACCCCTGCCTTTCGCCCGTAGACGGCTGGGATAGGCTCCAGCAGATCCCCGTGACCCTTCAAGGATGAAACGGGTATAGAAAATGGATGGATGGATATTATATATATAGTATTTCAATTTTTTTGTCAAGAATCATCAACATGTGGGACAGAATCGTGAAGTGGAAAGAAATTTATTGAATATTTTAAACTTTCTTAACAAGTGAAAAACTGAAAAGTGAGGCATGCAATATTATTCGGTCCCCTTGCATGATGCTCTCTGCGCTTTAACCAGAACCCTGAGACTATCACAGAGCAGGTGCATTTATACGGAGACCTGATTACACACAGGTGGATTCTATTGATCACATCAGTCATTCAGGACAACATTGGATCATTTAGAGATCCTCACTGAACTTCTGGAGTCAGTTTGCTGCACTGAAAGTAAAGGGGCCCAATAATATTTCACGGCCCACTTTTTAGTTTTTTATTTGTTAAAAAAAATTTAGGGCTGGGCAAAGATTAACATTTTTAATCACGATTAATCACATTATTTCCCTGATTAATCACAATTAATCGCATTGTATACGAAAAATCAAATAATGAATTCAAAAGAAGTGTAAAAAGCTCTTTTATTTAAATGTTCTGCTGTCATATGAATTAAAGTTCCATAACATAACACTTTTATTATCAGCACTTGTCAGTAACACATATTTAGTGTAAATCTCATCTTAAAAAATGTAAAATAAAATAACGCTTATTGCCACTACCAGGGCATTAATGTCATACTGTTTTTATGAAAAATAAAAAAAAAAGTCTACAAACAAAATCCAACAATCAGAACATTGAAACAGGTAATTTCTGAGGTAACAGAATATTTCTAAACATTTTTACTGAATTGAGTCCTAAACCATATCAACTTTATTTAAAAAGCACTTTAAAACTGCCGTAGTCGACCCAATTCCTGTACAGAAGAATTAGAAAAAAAAAACATAAAATACACAATTCCCATGAAAATAAAATGTGAATACAAAAATAGAACAATAAAAATCTAATGCAAGATATTTACTCTAATTAGGATAGTATCAATAAGTATTGGTGAGAACCTGAATGTTGTTGTTGTTATTGATGTGGATTCCACCTGCTGTCAGATGACATCTGAATCTCCAACAGTTGGTTTATTACAGTCCAGGCTTTTTAATGCTAAATCCCATGAACCCACTAACAAATGGCTCTTGTTTACAGAGCAAAGATGATCCATAGGAATGGGGGTTCTTAAATCCTTAGTGGGACTCACGGGCATCCACAGTCTTGTTTTCATGCAGCCTCAGAAAGCTGTCGTGATCTTGGCATGGCGCAGCCTTGTTGGCAGATTAAAATGTTGCCATGCTGGCTTTTGAAATGCTGTATTTAACTCCAACTATGACATCTTCTTAAACCCAACAAAGCAACTTTGGGGCTTAAATCTAACAAAACTTGATAAAAGTAAATATTAAAGTAAGAAAGTCTCACAGCAGACTGGAATTGTGATTTCTAATGGTCTCATGGTGGAGTCAAACATGGTTCGTCACTTGTCCCTGAAAGCTTCTAATACAGGGCTGATTGTTGGTTAACGAGGCATGCTGGGTAAAGTTCCCGGTGATCCCGGTGATGACGTAACACCTCTTTCTGGTTTTGATGAAGTTGCATGTGTCAAGGATGTTCACAATATTCTAGACAAAATGACTCCACAAGCTAATGCCACCGTTTAGAGTTAGCTCAGTCAGAACCGAGCACCAAGGAACCGAAGGAGAACCGCCTCATACAGATGTTTGCAATGGTATCAATTAGGGTTCCATTCTGTTACGCTTTGCTGTACTGGGCTGCAGATTAAAGAAAATAAATGTAATATTTATGGAGTTTTTAATATCAGTCATGTAGAGTATCGAGCTCAGATCAATGTGTTTAGTCCAGTCACAACGCTGATTATTTTGTATATTTTTGCTTTTATTATTCTGTTTTTTTTTTTTTTTAAGTTCATGCCTCAAAAAATAGCTGAGAGCAATTAATGATGTACTTATGTTAATGTCCTTGTTAGAGCTCAGTCACTGAATGAACCATCTGGAGTCATCCCTGACTGATAAAAAAAAAAAAGAAAAACATTTAAATAAAGAAATGAGAACATTAGGACTCCCTGAGTCTGCTTGTTCTTGTTAGGTTTACTTTGTTGACCAACCGGTATGGATAACGGATGGATGGACTTTGTTAGTCTGGGTTTACTGGTGCCCTTTTGATTTTAGACTCCTGTTTTGTGTTTTGCTTGATTTCCCCCGTGTTCCCTCAGTGTCATTTCCTTTGTTGGTTTTCTGCTCCAAGTCAAGAGTTAAGAAGTTTAGTTAAAAAACTCAGAGTTTTCAGTTCCTGAGCTGGTCTTCTGAGTTAGTTCCAATCAACTCTGAGTAACGTTGACCCCGAGTGACCACAGCTCTGCAAAGACATGGGTGGCTGTGTGGGTCAGTTCAGTTGGTAGAGCGGGTTGTCCAGTTACTGTAAGGTTGGTGGTTTGACGTCCACATGTCAAAATGTCCATTGGGCAAGACACTGAACCCTAACTGACCCCCAGTGGGTCCTGGCAGCACCCTGCATGGCAGCAGCTGCCCACTGGTGTGTGAAGGGATGAATGAGGGCCAATGTAAAGTGCTTTGGGGGCACCATGATGGTGTCTTGAAAGCACTATATATATAAGTGCAGTCCATTTAGCATTTACGTCATCAATGGAGCTCCGTTACCATGATTCATCATGGCAAGGCCAAGTAATGAAATAATTAGAGCTTTTATTGCAATCACATGTCCTTCTGCAGAAGAGGTGAGGGAACTGCAGATGATGTGGGGGAAATTACAGATAAACTGCAATGCGCGATTTAAATTTTTAGTTTAAAAAACATAGAAAAAAGACAGCAGGTGATACAGTTTGATGAGCCAGACAATACTTGAATATAAAACATTGCTAACAAATTAAAATAATCCAGAGTATTGTTCTGTGAAGCATCAACATACAATGGGTCATATCTGTGATGCACGGATGCAAGGATAAGGTCATGTGTAAGTAATGTAACCCCGCAGAAAAACAGCAGAGCTAACACCGTTAAAAATTTAACTGGAGTATCAGAAATACAAGTGATGGCTGGCTTAACCGCAGTAAACCATCTGTTGTGACCATCATACAGTAAACCCTCACAGTTTGCGGTCTCAGCAATCACTGTCTCAGTACATCATGAAGGTTTAAAAAATATTCATAGAAAAAAAATATTTGAAAATAAAAAAAAGAAAAAGAAAAAAATTCAAACGAAGCACGCAAGGCTGAAGCGAAAAACACCACATCAAGAACGAGTCTCAGGAAGCAACAAGAGCCTGCACGGGATTCCCCATGAATGAAAATCGAGGCCTGTGATTGGCTGATACGACAGGCTGCGCTGTCGGTTGTCTGTAAGCTGATTGTCTGACACGCGTCCCCCCATCCCCCATCTCTTGGTCTTGTGAGACAAAGCCGAGTTTAACACTGATACACTTGGTGTTTCCGTTTCTTCAGTTTTGAATATCGCTTGCTTATTTCAGCGATTTAGTGCCGTTTTAAAGTTAACTCATTCACTGCCATTGATGGACGCCTATAGACGTCAATTGGGTCTAATGTGTGTCACTGGGGTTGTACGGCAGAGCGTCAAAATAAAATATCGAACATCGTAGTTAGTGTTTTCCTCCAATCCTCCAATCCTCCGATGGTCTTTATTATAAGACAAAAACAGGTCTTTAAGGTGCAAATGTTTTTTTCCCCCTGTTTTAATATTTCAATCCTCCCCGGGAGTCGAGGCGCTCCTCTGGCTCTGGCCGACTGCAGCTTTCATCTACCTTCATGCTTGTTTTGAATGTTTGATGACGCAATTGTTAGCGTGACTGAATTGACAGCCCGTGTTGCCATGTTTGATTGATTTCCTCAGATACATATTAGGCTCGTTTGTGGTGTATTTTAAATGGGGTTTGCTGGAAACCTGGCACGGTTTTGACCGTGCGTGAACGTTGAAAGAGCGTTGTTGACAATTGCCCAAATGAACTCATTCGACCTGACGCTCGTCCAGGGGGAAAGAGAGCGCGTTCAGTTTCCGTTTGCACAAAATATGAACTAGTTTGTGAACTTTAGTTCAATGAACACATTTATGTACAACACTGGTCACAGCCCCCATTAACCGTGAAGTGTGAGGGTTTACTGTACAAGCTTTCCTGACGTAAATGCGACATGTCATCGGTCAGACGTCTCCAAAATGCTCCTTATATGGTGGGTTGAAGCCAGCGGCGGAGCGTCAGGGGGGACTGGGGGGGGGCGGTACTCCCCCGGCCCGGGCCCTGGGGGGCCCGGTGAAAGACGAAGAAACAGGCCTTTCCCTAAATGTCGGTTACACTTTGCACATCCGTGGATTCAACCATTTCTGCGCAAAATAAGTCGTGCTTCGTCTGAGGTAATATATAGGTTGCCCCAGCCAGAATAAATCATGGTTGGTCAAAAAATTTAAGACTAACTTTGGTCATGTAGTTTTATTCAACACAGTAAATTAAATGTTGTGCTGCATGGCTGGCTTCATGTTCACTCTCACAATTAACTTTACAATGTGCAAAGTTACAAGATCTCCAAATGTATTTTGGGTAAAATCGTCATCAACAGCCGTCCATCAGCGTCATCATCAATCACTTGTCAACAGAGTCAGCGCGGTGGAGGCTGGTGGATCAAAGACTAATGTAATTATGAGTGGCAGTTCATATAAACATAAAAGTGGAGCGACAAAATGCAAAGAAAGGAAAAAAAGAGCGCAGGAGAAAACGAAACTTAAAAAGCTGGACACGTATTTTGTTCGTCCCAATCCTGGAGATGAAGCTGTCATTGTTGGCAGCGAGTCAAGCCCGCAAAATGTGGCACCAGGATCAGGGAGCCAGATTCACAGGAACAAATTCTCACAATCACTGACACTGAAAACAATACGCGAGTTAGTTGTAAACTGCTAATGTGGTTGTTATCGGAGTAGCCCGGCCACCTAACGTTATTATTAGGAGCCAGGTAGCCTGTTATTAAGGGGCCAGGTAGCCTAACGTATTATTAGGGGCCAGGTAGCCTAACGTTGTTATTAGGGGCCAGGTAGCCTAACGTTATTATTAGGGGCCAGGTAGCCTAACGTTGTTATTAGGGGCCAGGTAGCCTAACGTTATTATTATGGGCCAGGTAGCCTAACGTTATTATTAGGGGCCAGGTAGCCTAACGTTGTTATTAGGGGCCAGGTAGCCTAACGTTGTTATTAGGGGCCAGGTAGCCTAATGTTTTTGTTCTCATGGTTTGTTAGACTTCATGTCGGTTTTGAAACCCGTGGTTCTGAACTGCTTTGACTTTGTGTTGTTATATTATTAGGGGCCAGGTAGCCTAATGTTTTTGTTGTTCTCTTCGGTTTGTTAGACTTCATGACGGTTTGATTGATTTAAAAATGACATGGTTGCCCTTCGTGTGTGTTGATCTCTTCCTCAAATGCTTTAAGCTATGTGTCAAAAATATAGTAATGCTTGTAAGTCCCTCTATTGCGGGCATACGTATGTTGTAAAACGATGTAATCACAAGCTTTATTGGGTTTAAAGGGCCCGGTCATGTGCCCCGCCCCCGGCCCGGCAGTGACATGTTCTGCTACTGGTTGAAGCTGAAACTGAACCCGTTTCAGCTTCGTGAAGGTGAGGAGACAGAGAGTAACTCGGGGTATGTTGAAGTAAACTGTCCCCTGATCAGGTTTAGTTCACAGAGTCCTGAAACAGACTCCTGGTCTGTGTCCATCTGTTTCCCTGCCGCCTGGGTTTGATCCTTCTTTAGTGGCCTCCCACTGTACAGAAGCAGATTTAAGAAATCTTGGATGTCTGAGAAAGCCGGGCTTGATGTATCTTTCCGAGTTCATCCCTGTCCATTCTGCTGCACCACGCCAGCTTCAGAAAGCACGGCTATGTCGAACAGGTGTAACTGTTCTGGGTACGTGCGCATTCGGTGGGGTTGGCCACAGATTTACTGATGAAAAACTGAAGACGACTCGTGTTGCTCATGTTTCACAACGTTTCTGATGGAAACATATTTTCTGAGTATTGTGTTTTTAAGTGTTTTTATTTGTCCTGATGTGACTAATGTATGTTTTTATCTTCATCTGGTCATCTTTTGTTGTTGTTCTTTTTTTTATTTTTTAAATCAATAAATTTGACCTTGACCATTATCATCATCATTACATACTCATTTTATTTCACATCGACTGTTTGAAAGGTTTGAACTGGCTTTAACCATTACATATTTGAAGGCTCAAAAGCTACACACAGTGTCATGTCCAACCCCATGAGCAGAGTGTGTAATTAAACCGGTCAGTCAAACATCAATCTACCAACTGGTATAATCAAAGTCTGGTCTGCAGTTGTACACATGCCAGGTGCAGAAGAGCAGGAGCAGATTAACTGACACGCATATAAAATGAGGTTGCAAAGGCTGAGAATTATTGAAGATGGCTGAACTGCAAATTACAAAAGTGCTCCCCAGCTACGTTTGATTCAGGCCATCACAGTTGGTTGTGGACAACCACATTTTGGGGACAAGCCTGTATGGTGCACCCTAACAAACCAGGTTCAACTGGAGGTTAATTGAGCGCAGACCCAACAGCCCCAACAGTCCCAAGATACTTAAGGTCTTCAGTGCATGGAAGTTGGGTGTAAAGAGCAAAATGACTGAATAGGAACTACACCCGGACCATGTAAGCCACTGAAATGTCACTGCTGCAGCCTAACAGAAGAAAGTTCAGTTAAATCCAGTCAGGTGTTGTGCATGTACACATGCACGTTTCTCCACTGAATAGCGAACCCATGATAAATGTTTCTCTGTTGGGTTTTAATTTCAAGACAGCACCCTGCATAGCCCTAAATGAGGAAACTTACTGTTCATGTGATCACTGTGTGAATGTCTGCCATTAATTAACACACTAATAACAGACGTTTGCGACTGCGTAAAATAAAGAATCACCTCTCTGTCACGTCTGCAAACATGCAAATGCTCCTTCTGAATAATTGCAGCGAACGAACGTAGGCGCCACCTCGAGACAGTTCCAGTTCCAGAACTGGTTCCCAGTTTGGTGACTGTTTCTGCTTTCGACATGACTCACCCTCCTCTGCAGA
Organism: Hirundichthys speculiger; assembly: GCA_018398805.1. Classification (NCBI taxonomy): domain Eukaryota; kingdom Metazoa; phylum Chordata; class Actinopteri; order Beloniformes; family Exocoetidae; genus Hirundichthys; species Hirundichthys speculiger. Next base: position 822,752 of record JAGFBZ010000739.1, on the reverse strand, counting down.
TTTCTCAGATTTGAAAACTTCAAAGATGCCGGAGGGAACAGCTCTCAGAGACACGACGCGCTTTGCAGTTAAAAGCTGCAGCCACGTTGTTCCTGTCAGACTTGAGGTGTTTAAACATATTGTTCCTTCAGTCTCACATCAATCTCTCACATCCTGAGTTGTCACGTCAAGGTGAAACTGCTCAGTTTTTGAAGCAAAGGGGCTGAGCACACGGTATGAAATCACCGCCGTGAATATATTCACGCGGCTTAATTCACAGTGTAATCGTGGAAAGGTGCGTACAGACAACAGAACTGATGCTAAAAGATTAGCACGTTAAGTAGCTTATTTTCCAGGTTTTTCTTTCAGACTTCAGGGTCCGATCTTGCAGATGTAATGATGATAATGCCTGATAATCTCATTAATAAAGGCTTTACTGAATTATAAGAGCAAACTACCGAACCTTTACACCCCCGGTTCAGGCAAATATTGGAATAGTTTCTACAGCTGCACGTTAGCGAGGTATCAGGTCCACTTTAGCTTAATCCATACGGGTTTCATTATTTCTGTCCTGGAAAACAAAAAAAAAATAGAGGATCAAGTTAATTTGCCCCCAACGGTCCGACATCGCTGTCCGTTAATAGAAGCATCCGCGAGGCCAATTAATCAGCGATGTTTTAATCTGTCAAAAAAAGGCTAAAAATCGAAGGCGTTCTACACATCAGAGGATACTTTTTTTCTTCCACTGTGATTTTTCTCTGGATGCATTACTCATTCTTGCTTTTATCCCAGAGCAAGGTGTCAGTTTTTTTCCCCTCCTATTTCTTTTAACTAAGGCTTAGTAATTATGATCTTGCAGATTTCAGAAGGAAATGCTGATTGCTTCGTGCTCAATTCAGAATTCACCCCCCAAAGGACGTATTTCCTCATAAATCTCTGTCAGCTGAAAAGCTGCGGTTTGCAGTTCCCAAAACTAATTGGTTTGTTACAATAGAAATGTATTTAGCGCTTTATAAAATACATTCACAAAAGTCTTAAAACTTTAAATGAGCTGTTTTTTTTTTTCAAGTTTTCGCATAATTTGTTTATGCAAGATGCCTTGAAAGGTTAGCTCATTCAGAAAGGTGGTGGTTTTTACTACAGCTCAGTCCGGACCAGCCATGTGCTTGTCAGGCTGAAGGAGGCGTAATGAGTGTGTGAGGTGCAGGGAAAATTCATATTTATCCTTCTTCTTAACCTGCATTCACCCTGCGATCATTTGAATCTCCTGCCTGAGGGCGTTTTCACTCCGACAGGCTGCAGTGTGTTCAGGGGAAACTCCAGTCTGTTTTGTTTCTCCTTCTTGATGCTCGTTCATTTCGTGAACACGGTTGATCATGCTCGGGCGTGAACCGAAACAGACAAACACCTGCTGGTTTGGCGGTTTGGCAGTCTTGATCTAAACCAGTAGGAAGAAAGCATACCAAACCTAAACAGGGCCGCAATTATGTTATTTCTAGAGCTGGGCAAGTTAGCGCGGTATTATCGCATTAATGCATTAATTTATTATTGCCGACATTTATTTTATTGCGCGTTAACGCATGTTGCTCACATACTTTTGTTTTGAAAAGTCTGTTACTGGCTGCTGCAGAACCAGAAAAAACAGTAAACACAAGGAAAAAATAAAACAGACATGGAGAACGGTAAAATCTGTGAACTTTACAGTTCAGGTAGCAACTCAGGTAGCAATATTAACAATTCTGTCTAAAAAGAAAATTCTGGACTGCAACAAAACTTTGGCGTCATTCCTCCACGTTCCATCAGATCTGCTCCATGTGTTCACTGTCCTGCTGTTCTCTAGCTGGTTACTGCAGTGCGGCTCCATCTAGTAGCACAGATGTGTAATGACAACTGAAAGTCCAGTCCTCCATTATAAAACAAATTCAGTTCTGTGGCCTGTTTTTTTAATTTCATATTTTTGATTCAAGTCCAAAATTGAAATATAAAAAAAACACGCACTTTTTTCATATTTTTTGTGTTAGATTAAAAAATGAAAAATGTAATGGCCCATTTTTTAATTTTGTATTTTTGATCCAAGTCTAAAATTGAAATACGAAAGACCGGGCATTTTTTGTTTTTTTATGTTGGATTCAAAAACGAAAAACGAAATAAAACGCCCCTTTTTCCTTTTTCAATTTTTGATTGACAGTTGAAAATGGAAAGAACGAATGATACACGGATTCGGATTAATGTCACTTTTTATTTTTTATTTTTTTTTGATTGTCAATTGAAAATGGAAAGAATGAATGATACACGGATTGGTAAAGTTACTGAACTCTAACATGGACATTTTTATTTTAAAGTTCTCTCAGACGGAGGATTCAACACAAACAAGGTTATTTGTAACAACTGACAAGTTGAACTCCCTGTTAAAAGTTTCTGCTGTTACCTTAGAAATTTTAATGTTCTGATTGTGCTGAGACACAATCATTTTGTTGGATTTTGTTGGTAGACTTTTTTTTTTTTTTTTTTATAAAAACAGGATGACATTAATGCCCTGGCAGTGACAATAAGCTTTTTTCTTTTTTTTTTTTTTTACATTTTTTAAGATGAGATTTACACTAAATATGTGTAACTGACAAGTGCTGATGTTAAAAGTGTTTGAACAACAAATGTTATGACACTTTAGTTCATACGGCAGCAGAACATTTAAATAAAAGTGCATTTTACACTACTTTTGAATTCAACATTTGATTTTGCGTATAAAATGCGATTAATCATGATTAATCAGGGAAATAATTCGATTAATCACGATTAAAAATTGTAGTCTTTGTCCAGCCTTTGTTATTTCACGATTATCTGGAATATCTTTGGCTGGTGAGCGTGTCACAGCTCTGTAATTTTAACTCGCTCAACCTCCTGGACGGCATTACATTCCTCTCCAACCGTAGTTTCATCTTAAAACTTAACTGTTGAAGGAAGAATTACTTCGGCGCTTTCCACAGCAGGAGATCTCCTCTCTGCATCGACAGTATTGGGTTTTTTTCATGATCGATAAGCAGTGAGAACGCTGCTGCGTGATCTGAAGCGATGCATCTGGGTGCGCTTGGATTTTCCCAGAGTGAAGAGAAAAACCGAACAAAGGCGCTGCGAGTTTTACAAACGAATGAAATCAAATGATTTGGATCAGGAGAATGGCGGTGTGAAATCACACTCAATGGTTTAAATGTGGATGAAATTGCAGACGTGAAGTAATAACTAATCAGCGCTTCGAATGACAGAATAATACACGCCCCACTCCAACTCTTTCTTTCTTTCTTTCTGTCCATGCAAGTGAAGCAAAATCAATAAATGCATTTGATCAAGTGGGCTGCAGAGATAAGTACAGTTCTGACATGCCGTACTCGACTTTCCTTCATCTCTCGTACATTTCTGCAGGGAGCCATTTTTCTTCTCCCCATGCTTCATTTATTTGACAGTTGTTCTTTCTAATCAGTGAACAAATTGGATTTGTGTGTGTAAATATTTTAACGTGTTAATACTGTCAGTTATCTTTGTTGGGAGGTTAATTAAAATGCAGTTAGTAAAGAGCTTTAGTGGAGCTGTCATGCTTTTATAAATCCATTAAATTACATTAGAAGTAGTCACAATCCAACAAGACAAATGACCACAGTAATAATCGGTTTTGACTTTAAAGCATGCAGTGATATAATGATGGCGTTTCATGGAGTTTGTTTGCTGATTGAATGTTTTAACATGTCAAAACTGTTTGAGGATCCATGTTATGTTTGGACCTCTAGACTCATGTTTCTTTTTGTATTTATTTTTCTGTATTTTTTTTTCTTTTCTGTCCTGTTTTTGTTGCTGGTTTCTTGACGTTATGTTGTAGTTTGAGTCTTTTTCTGCGTGTGCTAAGTTCTTGTTTGACTTCCGATGTTCGCTCATGTCTGCCAGCACCTCCGAGCGTCTGTATTGTCTCATATTTCCTTGTTTCCCTGCCAGTCGCTCTCTGTTTGCTACGCTGTCTCATTCCTGTGCTCGCCTTCTTGCTTACAGTTTTTTTTTTTCCTCTGGTGGTGGTTTTGTTTCTGTACTGAATTACCTTCCTGTTTTGTTTGGAAGTAGAGGACTTTGTTCCATAACTGTTGGATGCGTCTCCTCCTGCATTGGTGTCCTCCAGACTTCCCTCATAGAAATACAAGTATCCAATTTCAAGACTACTTCCAAAAATTTGATCCGTAGGATTCCCCCACATGCCCCCCTTTCTATTTTTCTTTCATTAACTTTTCTTTTGAGCAGAATGACACAGCTGGAAGCCCACGGGGCCGAGGAGTTGTTTCCCATTAACACCCCAGACTGGGACATGGCACACAACAGGGGTCCCCAACCCCCGGGCCCCAGCCTGGTACTAAATGACCCAAGGACCTGTACTGGTGAGAAAAAAAAAAAAACAAAACTTCCATTTGAACTTCTGTTTGATTTATTATCTAAGTCTAAATGATGTTTTAATTTAAAAAAAAAAAGCCATATACTCACGATTACATCCATCTATCACTTGACCAGTGGGAGGATGTTACCGATGTTCTGTTGTTACGAGGACAATTCCAATCAAGTTGCATGTGAATACACAGTGGATTTACGTCTATAATAATAAATAGAAAATACCACAATTTGTATGCCAGTCATATCATTTTATATTGTTCTATTAATCTGCGGCAGGTTTTACAGACCAGTCCGTGAAAATATTGCCTGACGTTAAACCGGTCCGTGGCGCAAGAAAGGTTGGGGACCGCTGGTGTATAGGAATGATTAGGTTAACGCCATCAATTTTCCTGCAAGATTATTGATTGATGGAGTTTTGAAATGCATTGAAAAATAACAAAAACTGAGGAGGGTGGGGCTAATCAACAAAGGAGTCATTTGTTCCACATCATACTGATCTGATATGTTGCTCCAGTAAGTCCTTCCTATTCAAGTTCATGAGCTCTGCTTAAGGAAATTTGATTGAAGCATTTGTGAAGTTGGGGAAAATATACAATGATCCCTTGCCAATTCGCGGTTTAAGTTCAGCGGTTTTAGTTATTTGCGGATTTTTCAGAATATATAATATAATTAAAAAAAATTTTAAAAATCATGGAAACATCACAGGATGTTGTGCACGTTCTCTCACAGTAAAGAAATGTTGTGAGCCAGCCTGGCCCCTATAAGAAGGTGGCCTTATGGGTAATGATGTGGCCTTATGGGTAATGAAGTGTGTTTGTCGTGGGACGGCCGAATGAGAACAGGGTTAGATGAAAAGTGTAGTGATCATCAACAGCAGCCCAGCGTGTATAGATTTACATTCTCTGTTAACCGACAGGAGCCCAACAATACAACCTGTGTGATGTTACAAGTTCCTGCAGTGCCAGAATAAAGTGCCCGTTCCATGCAGAGGAAACCAGACTTTTTCTTTTGATGTTGTTAGCGTGTTAGCCGCTAATTATGAGCCAAAAATAGCACAATACCAGCGGTTTCTTTCCAGAGACCAGAGGCTGTGAAGGTAACAGAAAGACCACAGTTGAGCCTTTGTCTTGTTTCACTGCAGTGCCTCCCTACTTTTTTATGGTTTTTAAGCATATTTTAAACACATTATTGAGGCTCGAGGGGCTCCGGCTCCAGTTCGCAGATTTTGATCTTCGCGGGGGACCGCCAGTCCCCATTAAACGCGAAAAATAAGGGATCACTGTATGTGATTTTATCATTCAGTTGCTCTACACAAAAAAAAAAGTCCTTATCAGTATTCACGGAGCTCTTACCTTCGATATTCCACTAAACGCAATGACGGTTCTTAAAAATCCTGCCATCACACAGCACCGCACCAAGATGGCCGACCTCTCTGGCTCGGAAACAAAGCTGATGTTTGCTCTAAGGTGTGTTTGTGTTTCCCAGCTTTGTGATGATACGTTCTTATTTAGACGACTCCTCGCCCCGTCATGGGAGCAGCTGGGGTTCGGGTGACGGAGTGGTCGTCCTCTGAGGAGGTTGCCAGCTTCCTCCCCGGCACCTACATCATGTTGAAACGTGTTTGGACGCGGAGCGCGCACGCTGTATATTATTACAAGTTCTGCATCGGTGAATGGATGAGGAAGAAACAAATTGTAAAGCTCTTGGTAAAAAGGCGCCACGTAAGTGGCCATTTATCATCACGCTGCCGCTGAACCCTTGATTTAATGGATGGAGTCATAACAACAGGGGGATCTTTTTAAAAGCATATATGTGAATATAAAAAGGGCAAGAAGGACGACTCATACTTGGCTTACCTCCATGGACAGGACATCTGGTCAGGTCCTGGTAAGACCGAAGAGTCTTGAATCAAACGCAGCGGCGCCGTACACGTGCCTCGTTAATTCTGCTGATAACTAAAAGTTTCCCACTGCTTTTATCTGACAGTCAGGACAGTCAGATGTAAAGAGATCCCGCGGCCTTTTCTCCTGAAAGGTGTTTATGCCCTCTTTTTAAAAAGGATGCTTCACATTTACACATTTACCAACGGCTAATGCAGGCGGTGACACGAATCGATTCCCCGTATCGATCTGACCCGTGCTTACCAGACTTCAACATATTGCTGAGTTATGTGGTGAGTTTTTATAATGACTGTGTTCGGCTTCGGCCAAAAAGATCTTCAATAAGCATCAGCATTCGTTCTGAGCAGACAGGAAATGCTGCAGCCCCGTAAACCGTGGAGACAGTCTCTGAAGATAAATAAATGAACGACAAAAAAAAAAAAATAACAGACAAGACGGCAAAGACAGAATGACTAATTGGGGAGGAAAAAAAAATGTCCCAGGAAGTATGAATCAGTTTGTCATTTCTTACAGCTCAGGCTGCTGTGACTGATGAAGAATGTGTGTTTAGAAATGAGCATCATCTGTCCTTAAAACTGATGAAACCACACAATTCCTTCTTCAGATGTGTCAACCTGCCCTCTGTAACAGAGTCTGGATGTCCAGAAGAACCAGCCAACATTAAAGGAAGGTCCATGAACCCCCGGATGAGCCCATCATCCGCTCACAGGTGTGTGTCTGTGATTGTTAAGGATTCTCGGACTGAGATAACTGACATCAGCCATCGAAAACCCGTCCACATGACCTCTAGGTAATATGAACACAAAAGAAAACTACATCATCTTTTGGGAGGGAAAAAAAAAAAAAAAAAAATTTACAAGTAGAGGTTAGTAATTCATGTGACCTCTTTAAGAGCCTAGCAGAGATGTATTTGCAGTGATATTAACCCTTTAGGCGTCAATGTTTTTTTCAAGAAAATCTACGATTGTGATATCAAGATTTCAAAAGGCTCTAACTTGAAAGCAGTTTTGAGATAAAGGTATACTGTCAATGAGAAAATTCTTCAGTATGACTCAAAGTCTGATGGGAATGAAAATATTCATATAATTTGCATATTATGACGTCACAAGGTGGCGGCCATATTGGAAAATGTTCAATTTTGATATCAAGGTTTCAAAAGACTATAACTTTAAAGTGGTTTGAGATAAAGGCATACTGTAAATGAGAAATATCTTCAGTATGAACCAAAATTTGGAATGGAAGTAGATTTGTCTTCTAATTTGATTATTGTAACATCACCTGCCCAGTAGTCCTCAATTTCAGATTTTTCCTCAAGCCCCATGCACAATGAAAGCTTTCATTTCAGGGACAATCACATCATAAAGTCATAAAATCTGGAGTTTGGTTTCAAAATTTCCCATTCAAAGAACTGGTGCCCACACCTGTGTGTTTGATTGGTGATGAGGCTCCAGAATTCATAGTTTGGAAAAGGGATGAAATCAGTGGACTCAGAAGTTGTCAGATCGTCTTCACAAAAACCAACAGGCTTATCAAAATTTAGGCTCCTCTTTCGATACTCTTCCTCTTTTCTCAAGAACTCTCAGCTGTCATCATCATCATCACCATGATTTCCAATGCGCCATTAGCGGTGTGTTTTTCCTGCGGCTTCTCCTGCATCTGCAGTTGTTTTCATCCCCGCTACATTTTTCAATATTTGTGGTGATATGAGCCCTCTAAAACCGTGACCACGTCCCCTGCTTGAGGTGAAGCATCCGCTGCTGATCATGGACGGTGTTGCGCGGGTAGCTGTAATTGCTTCAACTCTGACCTGCTTCCATCCTGCCTTTGTCAAGTCTATGACGTCGTCTGTCATTCGTATAAATGACTCGTTCCAAACAGCATCGGAGCACATCCACTCTGTTTCAAAGGTATTCGCATGAACGTCTGATGCAAGACACTTGTAGTTAATTGACGTTGACTTTTAAATCAAATCGTAACCAAATCAGAACTGGATCAGAATTGGACAGTGTGGCTGGTAGGACGAGTGGAAAAGTAATTTGTATAACCGCAAAGTGCTTAAAAATATGCTGAAAATACTGTATTTTCCAGACTATAAAGCGCACCTAAATATAAGCCGCACCCACTAAAATTTAAAGTAAATATATATTTTGTCACATATACGGCGCACCTGAACTATAAGCCGCTGGTATCCAGGCTGAGAAATAAGATATTTACATCAAAAGATTTTGTACCATAAGTGTTTATTCACACACCTGAACTGATTGTTTCTGAACAGAACCTGTAACACGGCAGTAAAAGTGCTGATCAAACGAAACAGAAAAGTCACTGATGGTTTTAGTGTACAGGAGGATATTGAATAAAACCAAGTTACTTTATTTTTCCTCCTCCTGTGTAATGAAACCACCCCACACAGCAAAGACATCCGAAACGGACCTGTATCGGAGTCCACTTGCACTGAGTGCCGGATTCGCCTTGGAGCCGGACCGCGGACCTGCTGACTCCACGCTGTGTCCGGTCCGCATCTGCGTTTAAAACGTTACCTCTGTGGCGGGTCCACTCAGAACCCTGAAATCTGCTGGGGAACCAACAAACTGACTGGACAAACTGATAAATCCAGGTGTGTCTGAGTAGCTACAATAGTCAAACACACCTGGATTAATCAGTTTGTCCAATAATAACAGGTATTGATGCTCACAAAATGAATGTAGAGTAGCATAGCCAACATAGGCTACTTAACAAAAACAGAATAGCCTTTAACTACTTGGTTTGTGTTTTGGTTTTTGCACTTCCTGCTAGAGCGCCCCCTGAGGGCTGAAGAAAAATTCATAGAAAGCTGCGTCTCTGTATAAACCTCATGGTTTAAAGCGTGGGACAAAAGTAGCGGCTTATAGTTCCGGAAAATACGGTAATTTAAGAGCATTAGTGTAGTAGTGTTTAGTTGGAGCTCTTACTTTTCACCGGCTATGGAACACATCGGACACTCCATTATGATCATCAATCATTCATCATTTAATAACGACGTTTACGTGTCCGAGTTCTTGACCACCAACTGATGCTTTGTAGCAACACCACTGCTGGTTATGAACCGTCAGCCTGACTGATCATCAGAGCTTTGATGGACTCAGATTGACCAAATATCAGCCAAAACACGGTGTGATACTCCGACGGAAACCCACACTTCCTGAGATATAATATATCAGCCCAGTTAATTTGCTCCTCCTTGCAATTTATAATATTCATCCATGCGCATGGCTAACTTGGGAGAACTCTTCCATTTTTCTAAGAAGCAATTACCTGACGTCCGAGTATCTGTCATGTCTCTGGCAGTAACACATTAAATTAATTTTGCAACTGACCTTGGCTGTAGGAGCTTCATGCATTTAGATGTTAAGTGACTGGGTCTATACATAACCGTTAATGAGGTACCAGCAGCTAATTATGCAAAACAGGTGCCGTAGTGGGACACTAAAAATGCAACAAAGCTTGCATTTGCTTCTTCTGCTCATATTGTGGACGGCTCTATTTAAAGGAGCCGCAGGCTAATGCTCATCAAATTACAGGGAGGAAGTCCGCCTCGTAATCAGCACTTGTTATGTCATTTAGAAATACAGCACAGTTAGTAAACCGTGATCATCCATTCGACAGTATGCAACACGGCACAAAGTGCACAAAAAGACACCTGCAGGTCGTGCAACATGCAGCATAGACGTTGGAGGTCTGATACTGAGCACGGTGAGCGCCGTGGCAACGGTTTTTCACCAGGGGAGAGAAATAAATAAACAAATGCAGACACAAAAGACAGTATGAGCCACAGAGCAGGAAGAGATCAAAGCACTCAGGCAAGAAAATGGCTAACATTAATAAGCAGTGAGCCATTAAACATTTAATATTCTAAAGCCAGATGAGAGGGGCAAGCTAAGCATTTTAAGGAGGGCTGTTACTCTTGGTTTTCATCCAATGTATTTCACCTTTTGTTTGTTTTGAGACTCCTCCGAACCAAAAATCCAGACAAATCCTTCACTGACTGTAAATTAGGTTTTAAAGGGACAAAAAAATAAAAAAAATATCTTGCTTTCTCCTTCATTTGTGATCTGATCTTTATGTAAACCACAATAATCCACATCACCTGTACGGGGTTAGAAGGTCTGGGTTCTGACCCGGAGTTCCAAAAGGTTGATTTCCTTTTTTAAGCCATTCTGTTCTAGATTTTAATGCTTATATTCATTGTCCTACAATATCACCTAACTTGTACTTCAGCTAGCAGACAACCCTGAAAATATTATCCTATAGGATGTTTCACTAAACATATTACCTCCACCAAGGAGGTTATGTTTTTGCCAGCGTTTATCTGTTTGTTTGTCTGTGTTCAAGATTACTCAAAAAGTTATGGACAGATTTGGATGAAATTTTAGGAGTTGTCAAAAATGTGAAAAGGAAGAACTGATATATATATATATATATATATATATATAATATATATATATATATATATATATATATATATATGAATAATCAGCCTCTGTTAGTTCATATTGTCCCATCATTCCTCATGTTCTTGCTAATTTTATTGTGGCTAATTTTATTTTTGGAAAATCCCTATTTTATTAGTAAAGAAGATCATTATCTCCTGCTTCCTACATCTAGCTCCTCCAACACACCATCGGTAACACACAACGAGGCCTCCATGCAGCCTGGTATGACTCTGTGGAGCCACGATGGAGCCGGCGTCGTTAACTTTGATTGACACCCACACATTAAACAATGAGTTTCCCACTTGAACATCAGGGTATTTCTTATTATAAATGACAGATCAAATAACCTACAAAAAAATAATGAATAATTATGAGTCATGCTGATAAAAATGCTTTGCTGTCCAAATTTAATACATTTATTAATAAACTACCTTTAATAAACTAACTTTATTTATTACCTCCGCCAAGGTTATGTTTTTGCTGGTGAATATCTGTCTGTCTGTGTACAAGATAATTCGAAAAGTTATGGATGGATTTTGATGAAATTTATAGGAGTTGTCAGAAATGTGAAAAGAAAGAACTGATTTCATTTTGGCTGTGATCTGGCAGAAATCCTGGATTCTGGATCACTTTCAAATTTTCGATAACATTGCGGTCAATGGGGCCAAAAATTTTGTTTCTCATTGTCTCCGTTAATTATTGCCCAAAACTCATGAAATTTGACACTGGGATTGACAATGGGAACCTCTATCAAATTTCAAAAGCCGATCTGGATCTGATCGAGAAGGCGGATTTTATCGCAATCTGTAAATCGCTAAATGGGGGAATTATAGCGCCTGGCGGTGGTCTGCGCTCTCTGAGTACTTTTCTAGTTGCTACATTTTTTTTCTCTGTGATGGTGCTCCAGGCCCTGTGACAGTAAAATTAGCTCAAAACATTAGCATCAAAATCTCTAAATGAAGCAAAATATTATTTTCAAGACATTTTGAAGTTGTCAGAATTTTCTCTTGAAACACACTGGCAAACCCTTCATTCTCAATCATCCTGACGAGGTCATGAACTATTACAATAGTCATTTAAAGTGACTTTGTGTGTGTGTGGTGAACACTTACGTACCAGTTCATCTCAAAGCGTCTCAGCTTGATTCATTAACTGAACCGTTTGAGGAACAGATGTTTAACATAAATTATCTCCCACTCCATTGTCCCCCTTCTTGCTCAAATAGTGCTTACATATAATGTAAGTACGCTTAAGGTTGTTTTCCTGTTACGAGTCAAGTGATGGCGTAACTCCAGTTAAACCAGATGGAATAATGAGCACCACAACTGAGACACAATCACAATAGAGTCCCCTAATTAACTTTCTGCAGTGCACACCCAGCCACAGCGTAGCCACAGACAATAAAGATCTCAAGGAAGAGCTTGTGTGACTCATTTGTCACCTGAGAGGGAGAAAACAAAAAAATAAAAAAGAATAGGTTGGTTCAGTGTCTGAAAAACCACCGTTCACTACTCCACAGTATTGCTTTCACTGGACTCGGCACGAACACATGACCTCAGGCGCTGGGTGCGCCATGAACATTTCTAATTGCTTCAGGGTATTAACAAATTAAAATACCATTAGCAAACCCTTTCAGACTCTATTTGGCCAGATAATATCACATTAGTGACATGCAACATAGGAAAACACTTGATGTCCCACTGAAATCAAATGTGATACTCAAGGAACTCAAAACTCTCCATAAGAAGGGGAAATCAACAGAAGAAAATAAGGTTGATTATTGACATGGTCAACGCTCAGTAACTTGGGATATTAAGCTAAACAGAGTGAAGCTGACCGGGGAGATAAACAAAAAGTGAATTGTTTAATGCAAAGCATTTGCCATCAGCCAGCCATTGTTGAGAAAGACTCTGGGCTGCTCCAGGATCAGCACCATCGGCGGCAACAGCAGCTTGATGCAATACACACAAGGCCGAGCTTCCGAGTTGTGAAAGCAAAACTTGGCCAAAAATAAAAAATAAAAAACTGATCAACATGATGAGGCACTGAGGCGCAGTAGGAGGGAATGAGAAGATGTCTAAAGTCTGATAGCTTTGGCTCTCATCTGACTTTTCCACGAGTACCATGGTGACGCCAGTTTTTCCCATTTGTTCAGTATGACACATAATTACATGGCTACACTGTAGCCTTTGCTGTTTTGCATGTGTACTAAAAGAGAGATGGGCGAGAAAACTGCCGTTGTGAGCAGTTCACTCAAAAAGCGGCCCAAAGCCACCTCATAGACACGTGTGTGGCTTTGAACCTAAATTCTGGTTATTTAATAGCCATGGGGGACTATGATCATCTTTATTTTCCTTGGTCTCTACTTTTAGTACTTAATTAGACCATAAAGATTTTTTCGTAGTTGAAATCTTTTTGAGGAATGCTTTTGTGATTGTTAGGGTTTGAGGGTTAAAACCTAAAAAAAAGCCTTAAGTGTTCAAGTGTCGTCGGCATAATCAGAAAAACGATTTCTCAGAAAGGAAAATCAAGAATACCCCCTCATGCCAGAAAACAACTTGTTAATTTGGTCATAATTTTGATAGTTGCTGACTTTAATCGATATTCGCAGTATTTTCCCACATGTTACACATAAAAATAGAAGAAAATAGATAAGGCCAAAAGAACGACTAGCAAACGAGGGAACGGAGGAATTTACGTCACACCTTGAATGCAGCATTGCGCCACAGTGCGCTGATTAAAAAAAAAAAAAAAACATGGCGGCGATTGTATGGAACTTCGTTAAAGTTTCAGAAGAAGATAGTTCGCTGGTTATTTGTGACAAATGCTCCAAGCGAAGGAGGAAAATAAAGCACAAGCTTTAATACGTCAAACCTGATCAGCCACCTGAAACATAACAATCACTTATATGGCGTTTTGAAATCATGCTAACGTGAGCTAACATGAGGTAATGTCAGCAAGCCAGCACCAAGTCTCCGCTTCCCTCCCCTCCCCTCTCCATCATCTGTCTCATCTAAAGCTTCTATGAGATTAAAAAAAACCCCAAAACTACTGAACCTTGTTTACTTTAATTAAAGGCATTCATTTGAATGGAACCACAAGCCAAAAATCGTTTAATTGTAATTTTTTGTTACTATGGATTGCACTTTAATTTATTTATGCAGACAAATCTAACTTGTGTCAGTACATTATGCACTGTGCATTATTTTTTATTGTCATTAAGGAATGCATTTTTTCAGTTAGTAATTCTGATGCATGTATTTCCATCAGTTCAAGGAGCCTTTATTTTTTATATCAGTCAGTAATGAACCTTATTTAAGTTAATATGAGATATCAAATAGGTTTGTTTGATAGCTTTACGAAAATGTTTGAGAGGCTTGCCAATAGTATTTCATTGAAAAAAATAAATATCTGTTCATTTAAAGAGTCAAAACTGTTTTTGGTTTTGTTCATAGTATTGATGTAATGATCTTAGGTATATGTGTTTGTTATCAGTTATCAGTATCGGCCTTTAGGAGCTGAAAGTTATCGGTTATCGGTATCGGTTTTTAAAAAAACAGTTATGGTGCATCCCTAATTCCAGGAGCAGGTTGGATCAGGGTGCAGAAACAGAAGGATACCAAGCAGAACCTAACAAAAAAACAAAAAGAAAGTCATTGCTCATTGACTGTATCCAGACTTTGATCAATCTGATCTCCCTTCTGCTGGTGAATGAAAACATGTGAATGTTGGCAGTTTTTCTGTAAACATGTCATCACAACCAGACACATACTGTCTCAATCAGAGCTCCACACTCTCACTTTGGTATGTTGATCTCCTTTTGGGTTTGTCACGTTCTCAGCACACTTTAATCTCCATCTCCTCTTCTCTGTTTCATACATGTCTATGTGGAGGTCTGCAAACACATGCATTTGTATGGATGAAGGCGCTTCCTTTTTTTTTTTTTAATGGTACGGAAAGTTTATTTCCACTTAGTTATGGATTTCTACTTCAGGGTGTGCTGTGAAAGATTTATCTTCTTTGTATAGCAGAGTCAGCCTGACTTTCATGAGGAGATTCAATCAGTCTACAATCCGGTGACAGGATTGCCAATGAATTTTACATTTTCATTCATTGATCCAGATGACTTGTTTTGGCTCATGTTGATTCTTCTGGCTTCACCACATCGTTGACATTTGAGCAAAATGTCAAAACGTATAAAATGGATCTATGAGATTCGGTTTAGAAATGTCTGAACATAAATTCACTATTAATTGTAATAACATTGGCATTAAAATGACTGAACTATGTTTTCATTTTCTGTTCTTTTCTTTAAAGGCTTCTCTGTTTGAATGGAAACACTGAGCATCCTACAGTTCAAAGCACCACTAAACATAATCACTTTACTGAAATGAAAACGTAACCTCTTTTTTTTTTTCTTCTTTTTTGGGAAATACCATGATTGATTTGACTTGGCATGAGCTCTGAGCATGATTTTTTTTGTTCCAAACAACATGCTACTAAATCCACTAAAAACAAGTTCAAAGGAGTCTAACAGGTCCAGTTGGCAGGCATCGGACATCTGATCTGAATGCATTTTTTTAATTTATTATTTTTTTAAAGCATGAATATTCACTTTAGTGCAGCCTGCACTGTGAATGATAAAAGCCATTACAAGCCATTGTTGCTTAGATGATGGATGCTCCCTGCTTTATTTCTGTCTTACACCCCCTCACTGTATTGAAAACTGGCTGAACACAGAACAAGTGACAGTGCAGCAGTTAAGCATATTCCATGAATCATTAGACACCACAAAATTACACTTCTAGCATTAGAAATCCATATAAAGCTTTCAGGACATGGTTGGAATCACCACACCGCATCGTTCAGTCCATCAGAATGTCAAAGCAGTCAAGTGCTCTTCTCATCCAGCATTTAAAAAAGTCAAAAGGGACCATATACTACGCAATGGCAACTTTGAGAGATGTATGCAATGTAATGGAAGCTGTGATAACCTCTGCATACCACCTGTCTGGAACAATTTACTGAAAAGGAAAAGTCAGCTGCTTGATCCAGGAATATAGGATGGACAAAAAGTGAAATTTTAAGACACAGTGGTACCTCTACTTACGAAATTAATTGGTTCTGGAAGTAATTTCGTAACCTGAAAATTCCGTAAGTAGAGACGGGTTTTCCATGTAAATGCTCTAATCCAAGCCCCACAAAATTTGGACTTACATTTTTTATAAATAATAAAAATGCATCAAAACATGTAACAAATACATGTTACAATTAGATTACTGCACAATAAACATAAAACGAGAGTTGTACATAATGTAAAAAACTATGTTCATTTACCTTTTAACTGCTATCGTCGTCACCTTTTGTCTCTCGGCAGCAATTTTTGCCTGACGTTTTGTAAAGAACCGATCCAAGGACGTTTTGTCGGCTTTGAACAATCCTTCAAAAATGTGCAAGGCAAACATCATCATAGTGAGCGATAGCCCGACTAGTGAACACTTATTTCTGGGTGATTCTTTTCAACAAATTCCAAAAGTTCATTGATTTTTCCTAAAATCTCAAAAGGGATGCCAGGAAGACGCTAGGAGATAGCCAATGGCAGAGCAGCTACAGGTATGTTTACATTCGCTTAACTCTGGGGGTTGCAAGCGCGTACTGTATTTTTGCCTTTTGCATCCTGAAATTTCTTTCGTAACAAGAGGCAATATTTTCCCGTTGAGACGTGTCGTAACCTGAAAATTCCGTATGTAGAGACGTTCATAAGTAGAGGTAACACCGTACACTATATTGCCAAAAGTATTTGCTCACCCATCCAAATGATCAGAATCAGGTGTTCCAGTCACTTCCATGGAACACAGGTGTATAAAATCAATCACCTAGACATGCAGACTCTTTCTAGAAACATTAGTGAAAGAATGGGTCGCTCTCAGGAGCTCAGTGAATTCCAGCGTGGAACTGTGACAGGATGACACCTGTACAACAAATCTGGTTGTGAAATGTCCTCTCTCCTAAATATTCCACAGTCAACTGTCAGCTGGATTATCAGGAAATGGAAGTGTTTGGGAACGACAGCAACTCAGCCATGAAGTGGTAGGACAGGTAAACTGAGGGGGCGGGGTCAGAGGATGCTGAAGAACATAGAGAGAAGAGGTCACCAACTTTCTGCAGAGTCAATCACTACAGACCTCCAAACTTCATGTGGCCTTCAGATCAGCTCAACAACAGAGCAGGGAGCTTCATGAATGGGTTTCCATGGTGGAGCAGCTGCATCCAAGCCAGACATCACCAAGAACAATGGAAAGCGTCAGATGCAGTGGTGTAAAGCAGCCACCACTGGACTCTAGAGCAGTGGAGGAACGTTCTCTGGAGTGAAGAACCACGCTTCTCCATCTGGTAATCTGATGGAAGAGTCTGGGTTTGGTGGTTTCCAGGAGAACGGTACTGGTCTGACTGCATTGATCCAAGTGTAAAGTTTGGTGGAGGGGGGATTATGGTGTGGGGTTGTTTTTCAGGAGCTGGGCTTGGCCCCTTAGTTCCAGTGAAAGGAACTCTGAATGCTTCAGCAGACCAAGACATTTTGGACAATTCCATGTTCCCAACTTTGTGGGAACAGTTTGGAGCTGGTCCCTTCCTCCTCCAACATGACTGTCCACCAGTGCACAAAGCAAGATCCATAAAGACATGGATGGAAGAGTCTGGTGTGGATGAACCTGACTGGCCTGCACAGAGTCCTGACCTCAACCTGACAGAACACCTTTGGGATGAATTAGAGCAGAGACTGAGAACCAGACCTTCTGGTCCAACATCAGTGTTTGACCTCACAAATGTTCTTCTGGAAGAATGGTCAAAAATCCCCATAAACACACTCCTAAACCTTGTGGACAGCCTTCTCAGAAGAGTTGAAGCTGTTCATGCTGCAAAGGGTGGGGCCACCTCATATTGATTAGGAATGGATTGAACTAAAGCTCATATGTGAATCAATTCCTTTAGTAATTCCCCAGTAAAAATAGTGTATGTTGGACCAGGCTGAAAACAGTCTGTTCTGGTGGTCAGTGATGAACGCAGGTCAGTAAACCGTGAAACAATTAGCGACTCTTGCAATTTAAACATTTGACTGAAACACCCACTGTTGGTTAATTTGGACACTGGGAATACAGCGGGAGTCCATCAGTCTGGAATTGAGTCCATGAAAGATCAGACAACAGATCGATACTGACCATCCTTAAGGATGAGGCTGCTAAGACAAACAGAAGTGCTTTGATACACAAGAAAGGTAGGAATAGCAAATCATGCCGGGCAAAAGAAAGACTAACAAGTCGACCATCAGCGCTGAGAGAAAGATCAATAAGGATAAAACACATGCTGGAATTTGACTGTTAAAGCACAATCCGGCAACGGTGAAGATCAGAGTTTGGGGAAGAGTAGTTTGCATTGTAAAATTGCTTTTAAACAAGAGAAGACAATGATAGAAGACAGAAATATTCAAGAGCTGAATGTTACTTAGTCAAGGGCGACATCATTTCAAATGCATGAATGCTTGTTGGATTTGGAGATTTACTTATCTTTCTTTTCTTTCTTTCTTTCTTTTCATAATAAATATCCAGACTACTCATTCCTACCTTAGGGACAGGGTGACAAGTTCACTCATCCAGGAGACATTTGGAGAAGAGGATTCAGTTGAGGTGATTAGGTCGTACGGTTGTTGACCTGGGAACATCTCAGTTTTCCCCCAGAAGAAGGGGCGGAGCTCTGTGGGCCCCTCTGCTCGGGCCAAACATGGATAACTGGAGGTTAAAGGGTGGATGGTTCCTCGTGCTTCAGTCAGACGTGCATATGTAAGGGACAGAACCGCTGTGTCCGTGCAATTTTTGATATTTGCACAAAAACAGCATAATAGGGAGCATATATCACAGAAGTCCTGATTATGACATGTGACATATTCCTATATGAGTTCAAACAGGTGCACCAGGTGTGCTGTGGCTGCGTCGTGCTGGTGGGAGAAAGCAGCTGACAGTATAACTATCCTTATATCTGTGTTTAAGCTTCTTGAAAGGTCGGTGATATATTTGGGTCTGATCGCGCTCTAGTTTAAATATTGATCAAACTATAGCGCGATGATAAACTCCAGAAATATCTGATCTCTTACTTCCCCGAGGACTCAGGTTCTGATCTTACCGCTGTTTGTCAGATGAGATGCTGCACCACCGCACATTTAAGTCCTGATAAAGTGACAGTTTTCCTGTAATAATTCCCTTAATAATTCATTAAACACCAGCAAGAATGGAGGATTGGATCGGAGCAGTCGAAAATATAGATTTTGAGCTGCAGGTGCAGCTTCTGCTCTCCGTGTGGTTATGACAGAGAGGAAAAAAATGTCATTTTTGCCTCAGATGTTTTCCTTTTTCTTTTATTTAACTATGTGCTGCTGCTGCTAGTCTCCACAGCTAAAGTCACGGTGTAGCAGTTTAATGTGTAATGCAGTCTGGCAGCCGCTTATTTCTGAAATCAATTACTGTTGCATGTATCTGTCAGTTAATGTGACTGTGTACGGATACGTATTTACATGAATGATGTTATTAGGTCTGACCGTGTGAAATTTCCATCGCAAAATAGACGAGAAACGAGAAATGGTGGAGGGGAGGGGGTTGTTAAATCAGTCATAGCACCAATATGATCAGTTGCTGTTTGATTAATAGGAAGAGGTGCAGCCCTGAAAGGGACTAGATTGGATTGAGTGTTTTATATCTTGTTAACTTTTAAATGTCTTTTTTTTTTTAGGGGGGCGGGGGAGGGGGCGGAGGTAGGATACCATTCAGCTAAAATTGCTTGCGCGTGGTTATTAAGCCTGCCCTGTTTCTGGGACTTTCCTGATAGCACTTTCATTTGGAGACGTCCCTGCACTGACCGGTGAGTTTCTGAGATTCATTGAACTGCAACAGTCTGCTCGTAAAGATGTAAATCCCTTCGTTTTTTTTTCCCCCTCACTCAGGTGGTAATAGAAACCTCTAGAATTACTCAATGGCACTTGTTTTATCTCTTCAGAACCATGTCATTTTGCCTGTACTGTTATATTTGTGCGGATGTCTGAAACAGAAAAAAACTTCCATTTTAATTTTCAATGATCAATGATCAAATCATATAGTCTGAGGTTTTGTCGACAATAACACCATCAGAAACAATGTTCTAAAACCTGAAGACACTTTTTTTTGTTTGCACTGGCAGGAAACTCAATAATTGCAACAGGAACCTTCTGTCACTGCAGGACATGTTTAACACCATTAAAAAGCCACCGTCGGCTATGACACGTTCTCAAGACAAAACAACTACCTTATAAGTCAAAACACGGCTACATTAATGACCAAAACTGAAACATTAACAATCCCATAAACCCTTGCACCGTGGAGTCATAAACTTTTCAAAGTCCAGGGGAGTGCCCCGGTGGTTCGCCGCAATATAACAGAATTTATGATCCTGTCTCCATGGTACCTGATGGTAAAGTTTAACAAAAGCACTGCCTGCCAACCCCCATGCAAATCAGGTAGAGGAAATACCTCTGCGTCCTCTCTGAGTCAGTACATGATGAATATAGAAAAAGTTGAGAAAATTTGAGGTACCTTATTGCGTCATACTTTTAAGCTCTTGGGTTGGTTCAGACTTGAGTTTTGAAGAAAAGCACATTTATTTTAGATTTGCCAACTATTCTTTGTTCTATGAAACCTCCAATCATTAAGTTTTCAATTCTATTAATTAAAAAAGAAAACAAGCCACTTCATCACTACACCTGTCCGACTGCTTGTCAACGCAAATTTCTAATCAGCCAATCACATGTCAGGACCTCAATCCATTTATTCATGTAGACATGGTCAAGATGATCTGCTGCAGTTCAAACCAGCATCAGAATGGAGAAGAAAGGTGATTTAAGTGACTTTGAACATGTCATGGTTGTTGGTGCCAGACGGGCTCGTCTGAGTGTATCAGAAACTGCTGATCTACTGGGATTTTTCACCACAACCATCTCTAGGTTTACAGAGAATGGTCTGGAAAAGAGAAAATATGCAGTGAGCGGCAGTTCTGTGGTAACAAATGCCTTGTTGATGCCAGAGGTCAGAGGTCAGAGGAGAAGGACCAGACTGGTTGGAGCTGATAGAAAGACAACTGTAACTCAAATAACCACTGGTTACAACCGAGGTCTGCAGAAGAGCATCTCTGAACGTACAACACATTGAACTTTGAGGTGGATGGACTACAGCAGCAGAAGACCACAGCAGGTGTGACTCCTGTCAGCTGAGAACAAGAAACTGAGACAGCAATTCACACAGACTCACCAAGACTGGACACTGATGAGTCTGGATTTCTGCTGAGACATTCAGATTGTAGAGTTGAATTTGGTGTCAAGAACATGAAAGCATGGATCCATCCTGCCTTGTATCAACGGTTCAGACTGCTGCTGTGGTGGTGGTGTAATGGTGTGGGGGACATTTTCCTGCCACACTTTGGGTCCATTAGTACCAACTGAGCATCGCATCAACACCACAGCCTGCCTGAGTATTGTTGCTGACCATGTCCATCCCTTTATGACCACAGTGGACCATCTTCTGATGGATACTTCCAGCAGGATAATGTGCCATGTCATAAGGCACGAATCATCTCAGACTGGTTTCTTGAACATGACAATGAGTTCACTGTCTTCAAATGGCCTCCACAGTCACCAGATCTCAGTCCAGTAGAGCACCTTTGGGATGTGGTGGAACAAAGATTCTCATCATGGATGTGCACCTGACAAATCTGCAGCAACTGGTGATGCTGTCATGTCAATATGGACCAAACTCTATGAGGAATGTTTCCAGTAGCTTGTTGAATCTATGACACGAAGGAATAAGGCAGTTCTGAAGAGAGTGCATAGTTAAATGAATTTTTCTTCAAGATAACTCTTATTTAATATTTGTTTTTAAGTTTGCTGAAAAAACATCAGTTGTGCCGGTTATCTTCCTACTGAGGGTCGTGGGGTCACCAGACCATCGCAGGGCCACATGTTGTTGGTTCTGTGCTTCAGTTTAGAATCACTAATTAACTCGAGAAACAGTACATGCTTTTGTTTTGTTTTGTTTGTTTTTTTGGGATGTGGGAGGAAACCAGAGGAACTTGAGAGAACCCAGTTGTGGCAGTGACTGCGATGTGCTTGACAGTGTAATTAAATCGCTGTTGTTGTTGTTTAGTGAAATCAGAACCCTCATTAAGGCGAGCAGTTTAAAGTTTACACTGACGATGTTGGTACTGGTCACACTGGGAGACTAAACACTACTTGAAGGAAAAAAATACAAGTCAAACTCCAGGAAACTGTCAGCATTGTTCCACTTATCTGATGATGCTACATACTGTGTTTCCAGACACCTCAGGTCCTCGCTGTGTGTGTCTTTTATTAAAGTCTGGCATGTAGCCGAGCTGCTGGCTTTCTTTTCACTGTTGGAATCAGCTGGGAGCCTGACGGAGGTACAACCTTGTAAGCGTTGCATCATCCAGGACTTTATTTGCACTTCTGAGTCACTGAATGGAATTCACGCATCGCGTTTTTGATATGATTGACAAAGCGGATTCTTTTTGTTCCCCAGTTTAATTGTTTAAAGGAGGCATTTCCATCGTCAGTCTTCTGTCTTTGCATTGGAAAATGTGTTTTTTTAAGGAATTCTTCCATCACCAACTTATCAAATTTGATGTAATAAAGTGAAATGGTGTCACATCGTACCATTCTTGGCCATTTGCGACCAGATGGAGGATTTATGGACACAGATTGGTTTGAATTAATCACTCGGACAATAACGAGAAAAGAAGAAGAAGAGTTGCCTTACTGATGTGTGAAATCATCCTTGTAGCATAAAACTGCTGCTTGGTCAAAACGTGTCAGGACACAAATGTATTCTCTCTGCATCATTGACCATTAGTCGTTTGATGCAGCGACGTTAAAAACACGAGGCTGAGCTGCAGTGCAGGCGGTGAGTCCGGCGCAAGGAACAGTTACAGTTCAGTGTCGGTTCATTTTATTTCTATGGCGCTAATTCACAACATACTTTACACTGAAGGTAAACAGGAAGGAGAAGTGCAGCGATCTTACCCAGTTTCTGGGGACACAGTATTACCATGATGGAGCTCACCGTGACTGTGGATGCTTGGCTCTACCGTGTGTTCGTTGTGTTTGTGTAACGACTGGGAATAGTTTTGGCAAATTACAGGGTGATATTTACCCTCGGTTCCACCGTTGATGTCTGTGCTTTTAGGACAAAATTCAGTTATCTATGAGACAGGGGGATAAGATAATACCAAAGTAAAATCGTGTCCAGAGTTGTTGGTTTCCATAAAGTCAGTGTTTTTTCTCTCTCAGGAGACAGACAGATGGAAAAAACTGCATATGCAGTTCTGTCTATTTCCAAAGAACATAAGTAATTATAAAATCCCCATATTGTAGAATAAATATATAAAAAAAACACTTAAAAGGATTTGTGACTGATATCCAAGTCCAATACAGCCTGATTCCATTATTGTGAGTGTGTTTGTGATTCTATTAATTCCAGTAATAATAAAGAGGCCATACTCTTATGCCAAATTATATAAAAACATGTATAAATATATTGTGATGAACCCTCCTTTACTCACACTGTGGCCCCGATCGTACACTTCCCGCTAGCCGCTACCCGAAAATTGCAGGTTCAGGAACATCCGCTAATGCAATCTTCCGCTCGCTAAAGCGGCTACCCGTTATGCCAACTCCCTTACTCACATTGTAGGTGTGGCAATGGGCGTGTCTTTTGCACTTTCCACAAACTGTGTATCTTGCGATCGGGGGCTGGTAGCGGGTAGTGGGTGGTCTGACTACCTGCAACCCTCATGGCGGCGCGTACAAGAATGCGTCCAAACGGCATCAATGTGCGTCCACCTGGTCACATGTGGACGTGCACAAACAGCTCTACCTCTGAAATCAACTCTTGTATAAAAACCGTGATTTGGCCTCAGTTGAACCCCTGAGAAAATAGCAGAGATCGTCTTAAACAGTTTGCTCGCCATTTAAACCATAGACGACCAGAGCGTGTTTACTGGAAGCGCACCAACTATCTGGGACTTTCAGGTAGCCGATAGGAATTGTCTGTGTAAAAATATTTTTATGTATATATCAGTGCAGAGGAGGAGGAGGAAGGAAGAGGAGGAAGCTCTACAGCAGAGTCCCAGATGAGCTGCACATGAGAGCTGCTCCTGATCTGGTATCAAAAGAACGCTCCATAGCGGTTAGCGGGTAGCGCAACCTGCTCTTAAAGGCAATGGCTGCTGACACACTGGTTGGTTTAACAGGTGGAACGCCCTAACCACTCCTATGCATAATGTAGTGGTTAGTGCAGGTGGGATAGCGGGTTTAGAGAGGTGGAAAGATTGCCGTTCTTTGCAGGGGTAACGCCCCTCCCGCTACCAGCTATCCCTAAATAGCGAGCTTTAGCAGATCTGGAGGAAGATCGGGACCCTGTGTGCCTGTGCGTGTGCAACCGTGCCTTCCTGTGCACCTACATTTACAAGAAGAAGAGTGAGTGCAAGTAATAATGATAATTAGTAAATGAATACAAAATATTTAAAGTGAAACACACATAAAATAAACAAAATAAATACAAACTAAAGACAGTTATGAGATGTATCATAAATTATGTAGCATCTTCTTTTAAACCTCTCTCCCCCACGTTAGTCACAGGTCCAGTCAGGACTGACGGTGTGGTTATTTTTTTTTTATTATTTATTTATTGGTCGGTTTGTAGATCCTAGAAGTGAAATCTATGATTTTAGAAACAGCAAATTCACATTCAGATGTGCAAAAGTGTGGAACTCATTCATACTGCATAGGTTTATGAGAAAAAAAACACTCACAAACTTTTCAAAAGGAGTTTCTAAATGCATTTGTCAAGTCAACCATGAGTTTCAGTTTACGTCTCTAAATATATATAATAACAAAACACTATATATAACAAAACACTGCACAATATTTCACATAAATGTAGTTGAGTAAAATTCAGGCTATTTACCTCAAAGGTGCTGTAGTGAATCAAAGTGGAAGGTATTGGAAATAATAGACAGATGATCTCATGCACAATATCTGCAAAACAAACTAATAACAGAAAATTAACAAGTTTAATGCATTTAAGTCTTCGAGTTAAATCAACCCTTTTTTCTCTCACTTTGAGGAAACCCACAGGAGGTGTGTTTTTCACAGGAGAAGTACTCAGCGTAATTAGTCAGTAAATGTGAATGACGATATTGAATCAAACGTAATTATTCTCTTTAATGAGATAATCTTGTTAATAATGTGAGCTTTGAGCTTCATCAAGCTTTATTTGAGCGCGTATCTCGAACGTTCCACTTGGCGGCTGAACGCATTTGTTGGGAGAGATCAGTGTGGCGAAGAAGCGGCGGTCTGAGAAACGCTCCCCGGGGGGAACTTTGAAGACCACCATAAACGCCTGATACATTAGTTTAATCAGCGATTTAAAAGAGGTTTAAAAAGTTCCAGTGGGCTCTTCCTGTTGCCTCATATTCCATCCCAGCCTTAACGGGAAATGGTGTGCACTCCATTGTCCCGTTTTTTTTTTTTTAATGCAAAAGAAAAGCAATGATGAATGTGATCTATTTTCATGGAAAAGTGAACCCGGTGAGCTAATGACATTCAACAAATGAGTTCTCCCCAGAAAAGCAGAATTACAAATGCACGCGGGCCAATTTTGGGTTCTGATGACTGTTCTGTAAACAAACATTATGTTTCATCCACTGCCAAAGCTCTGTGTATACTCTGCACGCCATTCTTCTTAAATGCTCTCAATGTTCTTCTTGAATAACCGGAACAAACTGCTCGTGCCACATGTACATCATCAATCTCTTTGTCCCAAATCGTCATTCTCACAATAACAGAAGCTGTGAGCTTTTCAGCAGGTCGAGCAGGACAATAGTTCCTCGAGAGCAAGTAGCTAACGTGGTCGTGAAGACAAGAAGCAAACCTGCTGTCGTTTATTTGAGACATTCGATTCGCTCAACCAGATCACTAGTTATTTCCATGCAATGGTAAGGTGGATAGGATGCTGGTCCCCTTCGTTTGCACTTCCCCGTTAGTTAAATTAGAGATTACAAGTAGGGGTGCACGATAACTATCGGGCCAATAACAGGAAATTATGACGTCATCCCGATAACTCAGATATCGTGACGAATAGCCCCGATAACATATATTTTTTATCAACACAGCAGTGCCTCACTCCCTCTGAGCCTTAAATGACCGGCAGTAAATATTGTGTTCAAGTGACGTCGGCATAATCAGAAAAACGATTTCTCGATAAAGAAAATCAAGAATACGCCCTCATGCCAGAAAACAACTCGTTAACTCGGTCATAATTTTAGTAGTTGCTGACTTGAATTGATATTTGCAGTATTTCCCCTCATGTTACACATAAAAAAAAGAAAAAAATAGAAAAAGCTGAAAGAACGACAAGCAAATGAGGGAACGTGGGAATTTACGTTACACCTTGAATGCAGCCTGCAGCACAGCATACTGATCACAACAAACATGGCGGCATGGAGCTTCGTTAAAGTTTCAGAAGAAGATAGTTTGGTCGTTATTTGTGACGAGTCCTCCGAGTGAATTCTACGAGGAGGGAAGCACAAGTTTTAATATGTAAAACCTGATCAGCCACCTACAACATAACAATCGCTACCATGGAGTTTTGAAATCGCGCTAACGTGAGCTAATGGAAGCTAATGCTAACATGCGCAAGCCAGCAGCAGTCTCCCCTCTCCCTCATTCTTCCCATCTAAAGCTTCCATGAGATTAAAAAATAAAAAATAAACTGAACCTCATTTACTTTAATTAATTTAAATGGAACCACAAGCCAAAATCACTGAAATGTTAATCTTTTTCAGTGTTTAATTTTGATGGATGTATTTCCATCAGTTAGTCAGGAATGCCCCTTATTTAAGTTGATGTGAGATATCAAATAGGTTTGTTTGATAGCTTTACAAAAATGTTTAAGAGGCTTGCCAATAGTTTTTCATTGGAAAAAATAAGTATCTGTTCATTTAAAAAGTCAAAACAAATTTTGATTTTATTCATAGTATTGATGTAATGATTTTAGGTATATGTGTGTTTTATCGGTATCGGCCTTTAGGAGCTGAAAGTTATCGGTATAAAAAACAGGTTATCGTGCATCCCTAATTAAAAGAAACCAAAAAAGGTCAAATGACATCCTTCACCATCTCGTATCCCATCCTAGCCATAACAGACAAACATACACAACTACATATACTGAGGTAACATTAGGGGATGCAACATGCTTACATTTCCAGCAGCATGCAGATGACTCATATTTATCTATTTAAAAGGTTTTCTACCCAAGTGCCATTAAGGGACCCAGTTCTGCACAACAACCGTCCTACAACATTTCCAT
The DNA here is from genome assembly GCA_018398805.1 of Hirundichthys speculiger. Classification (NCBI taxonomy): domain Eukaryota; kingdom Metazoa; phylum Chordata; class Actinopteri; order Beloniformes; family Exocoetidae; genus Hirundichthys; species Hirundichthys speculiger. The sequence goes on along the minus strand of JAGFBZ010000739.1, from coordinate 795,521 downwards.
GTCCATCCTCCCAGTGACATATGAGAATGATATTCTGTGAAATTAGAACGCTGCGATCCTGATGACGTCCAGTTCGATAGCAACAGTGCAAATCTTAAAACACTCAGTGCAAAAACAACAGCGTTACACCGGTATTATCTTGATCAGTAATAACAGTGCAATGCTAATTACATCCTGTCGAATAAGAACTGTGCAATAACATGCAGAACACGCAGGAAGAGAACAGAAAAGGTCATAGCTGGTCCTTCAGCTGTGCACGTCCACTTATTCCACCAACCCTGACGACTACGATCCTGATTATGCACTTATGGATGTTAAATGTCGACCTATTCTGTTAGATATTATTAAATAAATAATGGTGCAAATGCCTGTTGCTGAGATGCACCATGATATGATGTTGTTTACACAAAGATATAGGATTAAAGAAGGTTGTTTTAATATTCACATTACAAGTGATATATGTGATATATAAGTGATTATATATATATATATATATATATATATATATATATATATAGAGAGAGAGAGAGAGAGAGAGAGATGGATACATAGATAGATACAGATATTTAGTGATTCCAGGATCCCAAACACCCAATCCAGTTATCTCAAAATGTTCTTCTTATTTCATCTTGAGTGTTATGGACTGTACTTTTTAAAAGTGAAAGCACACAAGATCACACAAGCACAAAAGTAAAAATCCCTTTATCTATACAAAGAGTTGTCTTTGTTGGACTTGTACAGTATCAGCAAAGCTTCACATTTTAAATGCACTTAGAAAAAAAGATCTAAAGGTCTGTGAGAGCTTTGTTTTTTATTTATTTGTTTTTACTTCTGTTCATATGTTAAATTTGGCATGACACCAAGGAACTTGTTTATTTGTTTTTTTTTTCATCTTTTTGAGCAGGATTTGTCCTTTAATCTGGCACATTAAACAAGTGTCAAAGGTCACCGGCTCAGTACTGTCTGATTGAAGGTTTTCCTGTCTCACAGAGATGCTGGAAAAGAAGCCCATTCATTTATTACCTCTGGGCTCGGCTACTGTAATTCTTTATGATTAGGATAAAAAAGTGTTCAGTTGATCCAAATTGCTGCAGCGAGAGGGCTGATGAGCATTATCCAGGTAGATCACCTTTTTACCTGCTCTTCATCGGCTCCCTGTGAAATCTAGAACAGAGCTTCAAATTATTCCCTTCACATATAAATCACTCAATAACCAAGTTCTATTATCCCTTAAAGACCTAATAGTACCATATTATCCCAACAGAGCAAACTTGTGGTTTGAAGAGGAAGAGGAGACTTTAGATATCAGGGTCTTCTCTTGTGGAACCAACTCCTTGTTTAAGTTTCTCTCCTTTCAAATGAGGCTTCAAACTTTTTCAGGGTGCTTCTTCAAACAACTGAACCATACCTTAGTTATACGTCCGTGGGCCGAGGCTGCTGGAGGGCCTCCCATGATGCACGCAGCACTTCCACTCAACCGTTCTTTCACTTTCTATGGATTTATAAAAGCGAATCTCTGCAAAACACAACGACTCTTGAGTTCCCACTTAATTCCCTGCTGTGACAGTAAATCGTTATCATTTTTTTTTCCCAAAAGGAGCGCTTTTTAAAATGATTCCAATTATTGTTTCAAATGAGAAACGGTCATATATCAGCTGCCGCGCGCTCGCGATGACATAACTGAGTGAGTCGTTGATATATGAACCTATTTGTTGGTTCATATTCATGTCAGTTTGCTTTGGTGTGAAGTCAGAGAGACTGCAAAGCTATCTCCTCCTACTCCTACTCGGCTGATTCTGCCAACACTGGGGGCAGGCAATTAAAGTTCACATTGGAGTGGGGTTATCTCTGTGTCCATAACACAGGAACAACAAATAGAGTTTCGCTGCGAGGCTATATAAACAAGACGTGCCACGACATGTTAGCTGCCTGTTAGGAGGCAGCTATCGGCACATGGAGGGGGATTAGGAGAGACCCGCTGCCTCCTCACATCGCCACGAACAATAAAGATTAACCTCAGCAGCACCCGCCGATGATTAAGGGGCACTGTGGGGCTCCGCTGCTGTTTTTGGGGAATAACTGCCCTCATGGAGGATGAAGGAAATAGTTTTAAAAGCCTAACTAATGAAGGGTGAACCTCTGGTGCTCTCATTCCTGGTCTTGTGATTGCATGGAGATGTCATGCAACATCAGCAGCAGGTGCCTCCAGCGTTGTCTAATGTCAAAATTGGGCAATTTAGATTCAATCTCCCACACGGGGCGGTTGATCTATTCTGCGCTCAGTTGGGAGGATGTTCCTTCTGCTGGAGATGATCGTTCCCATCAGCATCCTGGGACAACGTCATATTTAAGAAGCGGAAATCATGCAACTTCTATGTTTATGCAAAGTGCACGGCTTCGTGTTGCGTTGCGTTGACTTCTGTGTCTGCATGTTGTATTGATCTTTCTGGTCAATAAGGGGCGCCCAAATACCGCGGGCGTCACCGGTCGCTACCGCCACATTTGGGGGATTTTGGTGTCATGTAAAACCTTCAGTTACGTGGACTCCACTGACTGGGGAGGCACTGATTTAGCCCGTGGGTAAGGACAAAACAAGCTGAACCTCACAAAAAATGACAAGTTAGTTATGTTCTTGTGAGTTCAGTGAGGATCAGATCAATGCCGACGGCGACAAGAGGTGATCATGTCTACTTCTACTGGAATAAGTGGGTGAAGCTACAGGAGAGAAAAACACGCGTCTGCCCCCCCTACGCTGGACTCACAAAGTCGCGTTGTGTCGCCTGCGTCCGTCGCCGTAGACTTTGACTTCGGGTGACGTCGTCCTTTGCCGAACTGAGCTGTGGGCCAAGTGCGTAGCGTCAACTGCATCAAAAGTCTCCTCAACACATGTGTTAGATAATTGGGTTGCAGCTTTACGGCGAGAGTTAGCCAATAAAATTGAACGCAAACGGAGGCGAGACTCATTCAGAGAATGCGGGTTATTCGCGTAGCAAGCAGGAACAAATTTGATTGGTTGGTTACAACATAGAAGACGTTCAATAACAGAACCCCCGCCCTGTGTGTGAATCCTGCTTTAAATGTCACGATACAAGCCTGTATTTACTTCACAACGACAAATTACAAATATTTGCATCAAGAAACAACGACATTTTCGCTTCAGGACCAGTTTCAATGTTATTCCCAGTTTTTTTTTTTTTTTTTAACACGACAGCAAACCAGAGATCTTTAATAGAAAAACTAAGAAAATGAGCTGCATAGATTCACTGCAGTTGAACTGGATACTCTGAGCTACAACTGCATATGAGCAGATAATGTTAAAATACATCACACTGATTAAAAACTTTATCGTAAATAGGGCTGTAGTGATACACTAATCTCGCGATACGATACACGATATTTGGCTCACGATATGAGCCAAATATCGATAATATCGATATTCATCTTACAATACATTTACATCATTTTCTGAAAGATTTTAAAGGAACAAAGTGATTTTGGTGACATCTTGTGAGTGTTCTAATGACCTTGTTTGAATTAATTAAACTGAAAGCATCAATTACACATTATATGGCTGACAGGCAGCTTGCAAATGCTGGACAAAATGAATCAAAGATTTGTTGAGAAAAATAGTTTCATTTATTTAAACAGTGCAAATGTTGCTTGCAAGCTTTTAAAGGTTGGACACGGGGGTTTTGATATGAGCTTAGAATATTGATACTCATGGCTGAAAAATACATATTCGATACTCGATAAAATAGATATATATTGCAGAATCGATAAAATCGCTCAGCTCTAATTGTAAATATTAGCTAATAAATAAGCAACAGGTTTAGCTGACTTACCAATGTCCAATAAACCTCGTCGGTTCTGCACCTTATTTCTTTCCCTTTCTTGCAAATAGAGCAGCAACAGCAGTGTTGACCTACCGGTTCCCTCTTTTTCTAACTTGCTCCTTTTTTGTCGTGTCTTTCGTCAGGAGCTGCTCACGGAGGTGACAAGACAGAGAGTTCATCCAGAGGACCGGATTTACCGCTCTGAACCATCAGCCACGAGCTTGAGCTCTGTAGCCATCAGCCAAGAAGCCGCTGGTAGTAGCGGTTACTGGTAGACTGACGGTTACAGGGAAGCTGAAGCACAGCCACAGGTAGAAAACTGGTGTTACGTACCCGGTCCGTCTCTATAAATAAGCCCAGTTTCTTCACAGGGCTCTGTTGACTAGATAGATATAGACTATATACTTAATATAACATTAAAACACCTGTTCTTTTTAAATTAATCACATTGATTTGGTTATTTTGTTGAATAATTTGAGGTATTCATCATAAATAGAGCAGCTTTGAGATATGTTTTTCTCATGTTAATAATAGATTTCAAGCAAATCATATTCCTAAATACAGTGAGTCTGTGTGTATGTAATTAAACTTAAAAAAAAAGGACAATAGTGATTGACCAGAAGAGAAAACGTTCGGCGAGCTCCATGATCTGCCATGTGGCAGTTTAGCTCACATGCAGTAAAACTTCATGTGCCAGATCAAATAACGGGGGACTCTGCACAACTGGTGCATATGACTCCAGCTTCCCAAAATACTGCTACTTTAAAAAAAATAAAATAAAAAATAGAAGCCATGAATATATACAGTCATGCATTTGACAAGTACAAATAAAATGCTTTGAATTTGCTTTTTCATAAATACTTTCCTTGGTAGGAAATAAATCATCACCGGTGGCCGGCAGGGCTTGTTTTGGTGGGTTTTTGGGTTTTATTCAGCTATGAATGCCCAACGACTGGAATTGGCTGCACCTCCAGACGGAGAGAGGTGAGTTTGAGGGTACGTCTGCAGCTAACGGTGAAATGAAGAGCTGTGTCAGGGATTAGCACAGTCTGTGCTCGCGTTGCCCACTTGCTCAAAGAAATGCAGCATCAAGTGCTTTTTCAGGGTTTTTTTTTTTCACTCTCTCTCTCTGCCTGAAGGCTTTCCCCACAACTGTCATGAACAATTTTTAATCGGTTTTGACCAGAGTCCTGTGTGGATACATACTGCTGAACAGTTTGATTGCTAGTTTTTTCCTTCCAGCAGGAACGTGCAGCCTGCTGCACTGACTGTGGCTGCGGTGGAGTTTAAAAGCAGCACACAACTGTCACAGAGAGAATATTCTGTGAGAAATGTTCATACTTTCAGGACTATTTCAGGTATCGTACTTTGGTTTTTAACTTATTGTTCGGTTAGGTTGCTGCATTTAAAAAAAGGAAATGTGGCATTCAGTTTAGGAATTGAAAACCATTGTTAAAGTTTAGGCATTGTAAAAACTAGGATGAGTTTAGGCATTAAAAGCTTGGACTTAAGGAGAATAATCAATATTAATAACTAGAAAATCACTCGGAGAGTATTGACCTCCGCCAAGCGCAACAATTCCCCCATATAGCGATTTACAGATTGAAAAAAAATCTGTGTTCTGGATCAGATCCGAAAATATAAGCCTTTGAAATTTTATAGAGGTTTCCATTGTCAATCCCTGAGTCAAATTTCATGAGTTTTGGACAATAATTAACGGAGATGTTGAGAAACAGAATTTCGGACCCATTGACCACAATGTTATTGAAAATTTGAAAGTGATCCAGAATCCAGGATTTCTTCTGGATCACACCCAAAAAAAATCGGTTCTTCCTTTTGACATTTCTGATAACTCCTGAAAATTTAATCAAAATCCATCCATAACTTTTTGAGTTATCTTGAACACAGACAAACAGACAGATGAACGCCAGCAGGTAATAATCTCACCATGTCTGTCAAATACAAACTTGTGGCTGATGAGTCCCACCTTCCCTTTAATTAAAATCAAAAATAAAAATAAACAATAGTGTGAGGAAACTACTCCCTCACTTATTTGTTAAATCTTTATTTTCATTGAGTAAAGAGAACTGAGAAACTAACAATTTCCGAAATTCTTAGCTGAACAATTAAATGTAATATTCAGACGGTTGTGGCGTTAGAAATGTATGTTTCTCAGGAATGCATGAATCTCATGTGGTCGTCAAAGACTTGATGTGTAAAGAGGTGCGTCTGAGAAATAATCCTTCCCATGTTCTGCAGGAGGAGGTGGATTCTTCCATTTCACTGGTCAAAGGAAGAGGGATGAACCTGCAGGTAGTTCAGGTATCTGCTGCGTAATATTTGACTGATCTGTATATTTTAAATGTGTCGTATTTTTGATAATGCAGATAAAAATGAAATGAGGCTTTGTTGGTGTGAGCAAGCGAAAAAAAAACCTGTTTTTTCTTTGTTCTCCAAGAAGAGCTCCCTGCCTCTGCGATATCTTATCCACCGCATTTCACTATAATAGAAAAAGTAAAAGTAACCGTTACAAATGACCGCCTGTGTTTGTGTTTATTGTCTCTTCTCAGCTGGCAGGCCAGTTTTCTGCACGTCTAGCTCGCTGTGCTAACTATGCTAACAGAGTTTACATCTTGGCAAATTCTCGCAGGACTTTTAACTTTAACAACAAAAAAGACATCACGGAAGTGCTTGATGTGCCTTGGCTGTTAAGTCTTTGTCTTTCGCGGAGCGTTATACCTCAGATGTTATCGTCTCCAACACAGAAGATCCTAACAGCGTCAACACCTAGCTTTCAGCTTGGCTGAGTTGAGTTGCTGGTTCCTTTTACGGATGAGACCAACAATATTAACTCCAGAGCCATCATCTTTCCCCAAGATCATCAACAACATCCTAATTGCTGGATAAAATGTACGCATTAAGCCCCGCATGCTTGATTTGATGTTTCTTTGAAACTCTGCAGGCTAATAACAGGAATGACTGAAGCTTTATCCCATTTATGTTTTCAGAGTATGGACCATCAAACAGGTTATCCAATGAAGAGTCACCTCATTCTCTCACTCTGACATTAAAACCAAATTTGCGGAAGTAATTGCAAATATGTCCTCAGATTTAGCAACACAGAACTGCTTTAATGAGCTACTTTTCTCAGCAAGCAACACAGCAGCGTAATTCACTACTTTGTAATGGCAATCATCGTTCGATCTAACTTGTTACTTTTAAAAGTAACATATACCCAAGAATGCGATCTTGAATCTCTAATTTCAGTGGATTTTAGCTTTGACAGATGTTATGGTTACTGTTATGCACTTGAAAGAGACGTGACGGTCTGGCTACGTATGAAGATCCGCCGCTGTCTTGCTCTGCAGAACCAACAGGTTTGTTACCTCGGCCTCTGCTGTAAGAAACGTGCGCTCTGAGTTACCATCCAGCCCAACCTTTATTTATTTATTTATTTATTTGTCTTTTGAACATATATGAACTATACAGTCCTTTTCATAATAATATGAATAACCTGATACCAGAGATTCATTTATTAAAAGTCGCCTTTGAATGTACTCCAGCCAGCAATTACATTGCATTAACAACTTAATTAAAGAAGCACTCATTGCTGTAGGAAGGTAATTACTAAGAAAAATAAAATAAAACATGGATGAAAAATAACATACTCTGTAATGGTTTTAATGTTTGCTGGCAATTTTTTTTAACCAAGTAAATTTGGTGTAAAATGGAAAATCGTTTTGTCCTTTATTTTTGAGAAAAAAAATGTTGGACGTAAATTGTCAAGATGTGAAGAAAACTAAACTGGGGAAAATATACGCTTTTATTCATTGATTTACATTGATGTACGAACCTGTAGCAGTCCCTCATGCAGCTGCCATAAGACCCTAAACGACAGCAGAGACAGGGAAGTTCAGGCCAGCCCTTCTGGGTTTGTCTCATGGGAACAACTTGATACTTTTTAATTTATTTATATTTACTCAGCATTGTGTTTCACTCTGCGGCGACTAAATAAAGCACAGTGACCACAGACGAGAGGGACTTGTTGGTGACTGTGTACCGGATAGTACCGTTACAGTGGGCACACTGCTCCAGCTCACTGGTGCTAAAACTAGAGGACCTCTAGAAAATTCGACGCGAAACTGACCTGACCCGAGCTATTATCATAAGTCCAGGGATCCGAACCCGAATGGAGCCGCAATATTTGGACCCAGAACTGACCCGACCCGAGTCTTTAGTTTCCGACCACGAACTGGACCGAGTTACCCGAATAGAACTGAGACAGTACAGCCCATAGTTGCTCATGTTAAAGTTGTCTAGCGTTGAATAAAACTTGATTTTCTTACCTAAAGTTGTCTTCTTCTACCCGGTTCAGTTGCTACATAGGCTACGTGACGTAAACAACAATAAATCCACGTCGTTATTTTCTTTGTGGATACATATGCTATTGGGAGCAACTGCTAACGCTAATAGCCTACACCGGTCAGGACGTGTCATGAATATGTTCTTTCATCCAGCGTTGTCATGTTGGTGATCCGTTGTGCTTTACAGCTGCCGGGCAAACCGCTAATAACACGCTACGGCAACACGATTGTTTCATGACAAACACACCACGTTAATGAATAATTAATTAAACTGCCCTGAGTCCTGACATTGGCTGCCACCGCCAATATCTTTACCTCTCTGGAGTAAACATGGACCCAGCCTGTCAGAGAGCACCGACCGGACCCAAGACTAACTGTACTGAGTCCGACCTGAACCCGGAGTCGCGTCTTTTTGACCCGAGACCCGACCCGACTCGGGTCGGAACCTCGGGTTGTTCCGAAGACCTCTAGCTTGAACATCTCGCCCTGCCAAGATATTTTTGTTAACTGGATCCCCTTGAGATGTGGTTAATCCTGTTGGACCTTGTGGGATGGCGATGCGGATCTAAGGGCTTGGGCCACTCATGCCATACCCGCAGCATCATCTTTCTGGGTCCCTCCTTTTTTTTGTTGCCTCTGGGATGTGTTGCTGGTGGAGGGGCTGCCCGGGGTGGATAGTTCCCGTTAGGGTTAGGGTTAGGGAAAACTGAGTGTACTGCTGGAAGTCTGCTGCATGACACTGGTCCAACATTCCAGCACCAACCGTCATCCAGCTTCAAGTTCCGGTTGTGGTCACTGATGGATGCTAGGGAAGCGTTGGGGCTCAGCATCACTGCTCTGCGTCTGGATGCTGGACTGCTTCATCTCTGGTGTGCATACAGGCTAATGGACAACATCACGATACAGTGGTACCTCTACTTACGAACGTCTCTACATACGAAATTTTCAGGTTACGAAATGCTTCAACGGGAAAATATTGCCTCTAGTTATGAAAGAAATTTCAGGATATGAAAGGCAAAAATACAGTAGCGCTGCTACTCGCAGTTCCCAGAGTTTACTGAATGTAAACATACTTGCCGGCTCTGTATCTCGGTTTGAAAGCGGTGCGTCCGAACTCCTCTGCCATTGGGAGCTTCTTTCTGGCATCCCATTGGCTAGGAGGGCATCTTGTCTGTATGAGCGTAACCCAGCAACCACAGGTAAACAAACAATTTTTACCTCCTAAGGAGGTAATGTTTTTGCCGGCGTTATTCTGTCTGTCTGTCTGTGTTCAAGATAACTCAAAAAGTTATGGATGGATTTTAAAGAAATTTTCAGGAGTTGTCTAAAATGTGAAAAGGAAGAAATTATTTCATGTTGGGTGTGATCCGGAAAAAATCCTGGATTCTGGATCAATTTCAAATTTTCAATAATTGTTGCGCTTGTGGAGGTCTGCGTCCTCCGAGTGCTTTTCTAGTTCTAACATGTATTTCTTACAGGTTTTCATGTCATTTAATGTATTATTTATAATTTAAAAAAAATATGTTCAAATTTTGGGAGGCTTGGAACGGATTAGGGCATTTACATGGAAAACACGTCTCTATTTAAGAACATTTTCAGGTTATGAAACTACTTCTAGAACCAATTAATTTCGTAAGTAGAGGTAGCGCTGTACATTCACCCGTATACACCGCAGTGCAGACAAACGCACACATTCTACACCACGTGTACTGCACACACCACACCATCACTGTCTGTTCTGTCCTTATCTCTCCTGTCCTTTTGTGCTCTACTGTCACTGATTTCTTTTAGTCATCTCAGGTTTTTGGGAATTAATAAAACATGTCAGATCGGACTGTCAAAGGATGGCCGGTGGAGGACATACTCACTGTTACTCACACACAAGAAAACGTACATGTGCTGCAACATTGAATTACGTAGATATCCGGGTTTTGCTAGATTTTGTCACTAACCATTAATATATATGTAGACAGTTGTCATACATACAACACATAACTTTATCCAATTTTTACGATCCTGATGCCCTTTGTTTTATTTTTTTCTATTCTGGAGTCCAGCTTTCCCTCGACATTTCACCATCACCACGTCTTAAAATAAATTGTGCGAGTGTGTTTATTCGTGTGCGTGGGCTGGAACATGCGCGCGTTAGAGGAAGGGAATCTTCCAGGACCCGTCTCCAAGGAAAATCCCGTTCCACCGAATGATTTATGAGAGCCGGACCACATCTCAGGGAATGATGTATACATTCTTCTCTGGAAAAAAAGAAAACAGGCCATGACCTCCAGTGTGTCTTACATTTTGGCATTTCACTTACAACACACTTACCAAATGTCATGCATATCGGTGCACGAGCCGCAGCAGGTCGCGTTCGTTTTCCCATCACCGTGGTTTGAAATACAGAGCTGGAAATTGCCAGATATTCCACATTTCTGGTTCCTCTCTCTTGGGCTTCTTTTAGAAAAGAGAACTGCCAAAAGGAAACAAAGGGATCCTCTTAAACTGGATGCCACAGAAATAGAAAACATGATGATTTTTTTTCTGTTCTCAATACGAGGGCTGACAGTGTAGATGTAGCTATTATAGAAATCCAACTTATCTTTACAGAAACACATTTTGCTCAGATGTGAGGACATGGCAGTTTAAGCTTTATGGGGCTTCTTTTTTTCCCTGCTTAATTTATTTAATATTTGGAAGGAAATCTGTTAATGAGTCTTAAACAAATTTGATTGTTTATGGCCAGTGTGGACTGGACTGTAATGGCCTATATGGCTGTTATGGATTCACAGCAGCGTGTTACTGTATTCATGCTCTATAATAGCTTGTTCTTTTTTTTTTTGTTTTTTGTTACCAGTGATAGATAATATATCATGCATCCTCTGACACAGTGACTTCTTTCTCATTTGCTCCATTTTGTTTACAGCCGAGTTGCTCCGGTTGTCTGCACAGACGGGTAAATGTGAAATGATGTTGGGCTCTGGGGAAAATGCTGCTTGGAGAAACAGAAACTGACCCGAAGAGGAAAATCTGATTTAGGGAAGATTTGCCTTCCAACCACACTGGCTCTAAAAATTTAAAGACAGAAGCAGGAGATTTGTTTTTTCCTTTGTTTAAAAAAAGACATATTATAATTGTGTGGAACTTATTATTTAAGGTGTTGATTTAATTTTCTTATTTTTCCCTGTTTTTTTTTTTTTTTGCTCGAGCCTTCTTGGCTCAAGAAAAAGGTGTGAGACAGTTGTGTTGAAACAATAACAGTTTATGCACTGTAAAATAATAAAATGCTAGGGCCTCATTTACGAATGATGCATAAGCAGGAAACAGGGCCTGAAAGGTAACCTATATAAAAAAAATAAAGAAAAAAAATGATGGGAGAACGTGCATGGCTGTACGCAAATTCAGTTCTGATCCTTGCACATGAGCACTTTATATACGGGGGACACTGGCGGTGCAGATTGAACCCATGTTCATCTCACGCTTTTAATTTAATTTCAAATCAGGCTTGTAGATGTGTTCCTGCAGGAGGGCATGACTATTCCATCAGCAATCTGCACAGTATGTATATCATGCTGACATCATCAACCTATATGCCAGAGCAGTGGACAGCACTGAGTGAGGCATTAATTGTGACAAGGTGTGCAGCAATCCGTCTTAATTGCTGAGCTAAAATATAATTAGTGTGATGAAGCTTGTGCATGATGCTGCATAATGGATGCACTGGCACTCCTTTAGGATTATGTCAGTGGTAGGACCAGGATGGAGAGAGTTTTTAGGGACCTACGATGATGACTGGCTAATATGCCCATTTAGGGTGAATTCCAATTCCTCCCTTAACCCTCAATCCCAAAAATGCGCGCTCCCGTAAAGTGCAGGTGCTGTCCCGATTCTTAGAAAGTCAAGCTGAGGGAAAAATTGGAGGACTGTATAACCCTCAGTATTGAGATTCTCCGCCACCACCCTTGGGAGTAAGGGCTACCCAAGACGCCAAGACGTTTTCGAAAAGGATGGCACAGAAAAAAAGCTAGCTATGAACGTAAGTATTTTTGTAGTTAATAAAGATATAAATGTTAGGAAACCATCTTACTGTCTTCGTTATATATATTTCTATTATCTTATTCTTCTCCTTTTTCTTCGTCATTGTCGTTTTCTTGACAGACTGGACGTAGCTTTGGCGTAAGGCTGCCCCCCACATTCTGAAGACGTAACTGCACTCAAGGGGTGTCCCATTTCTAAATCACGAGATAGCCCTTACACTTACTTTGGAGGGCCAAGATTGAGGGTTAAGGGATGAATTGGAATTGGCCCATAGATTCCCAGCTGTGCTCTGGATCTATGGGTGAATTTTACTTCCTCTCTTAACCCTCAATCTCAAAAATGCGCACTTCAACGAAGTGCAAGTGCTGTTCCAATTCTCAGAAAATCAAGTTGAGGGCTGTATCGCCCTCAATACTGAGATTCTCCGGCACCACCCTTGGGAGTAAGGGCTACCCAGAAGGCAATTTGTGTATTTTCACTGAGACATCTTTAAAAAGAATGGCGATGAAAAAAGCTAGCTACGAATGTACGTATTTTGTAGTTAATAAAGATGTAAATAAAATAGATTAAAAATTTAAATATAAATATCTCTTCTTCTTCTCCTTCATCGTCGTCATATTCTTGACAGACTGGATGTAGCTTTGGCGTAAGGCTGCCCCCCACAGTCTGAAGACGTAACTGCAGTTAAGGGGTGTTATTTGTGACTCAAACATGGTCCTGACCACTTTAGTGGCACGGTGGCCGTGCTCGACCCCTGGCGCTGCGTGTGGTGGCTGCCTGCAGGGTTCACAAAGTGCATAACACTGAACATTTATGGCAGAGTGTGTGGAGGCCAGGGGCATGAGGTGAACCCACCTGTACCAACTTCCAGGTGGGCTGTCATTTATAAAGGAGAAATTGCTTGGAGGTGTGCATACGCACAATATTATACTTCAGGATGTTTTTTTTTTTTTTTTCAGCTTTTGGGCGCACGGAAACATTTAAGGATTCAGTACAGTTTTATAAATGAGCAGCACGGTGTCTCTGCTGTCAATACTTTGCTTTTGCAGTGGTCGTTTTTAAACGGTCACATTAGAAAATTATATTAATAAGCAAATATGTTCTTGTACCAGGTCCGGCATTCCAGCTGACTGCAGGTTTTGGTGGTTTTTAAATCACTTCTATTGGCCTGCTGGGGGCTTTGGAAAGGGGTGATTTGAGATATATCTTGAAGGAGGAGCACATGAAAACAAGTGTCTGTTAACGTCCGTTTATCTGGTTTCTCGTAGCTGGGAGAAGCAGCTTAAGCAGAGATGATCGAAGCATTGATCGACAGGTAAACACCTGAGCAGTTCACACCTGGACGTGAAACTACGAGGATGAGAATCAGCCCCTCCAACTCTTAGAAGACGGTTCTCAGGTGTTAAAGGTCAAGAATGAGTATCCCAGGATGTCGTTCATGAGAGATATTCAATTTCAATTCTATTCAAATTTATTTGTATAGCATCTGTTACAACATCACTTGTCTCTAGGCGCTTTACAGAGACCCAGCACATGACCCCCCGAGCAAATATCATTAACTAAAATTATAATATTAAATCCAAATTAAGGATAATGGCAAGTAAAAAAAACTCCCACAGTGGGAGAAAAAAAAACCCTTTAAGCCAAACAGTGACAAGGAAAAACTCCACTTTAAGAGGAAGAAACCTTGAGCAGGACCTGGATCATATGGGGGGACCTTCTTGCTGAAGACCAGCCGGGTAAAGAAAGAAAAAGAGAGGGAAGACAGGACAGAGAGGGGATGGAGGACAGAGAGAGGAGAGCACACTAATGACTTAATGTAATGACTATATAAACAGATGCAGGTAGCAGCACTGAGGTGAGATAGTCAGAGGACTAGATCACCGGTCACCACGCCAGCCGACACCCTGAACACATCTACACACACACACAGGTGGAGGTAAACGCTGGGATGGACAGAGGATGAAATATAAGGACAACAATGAAGGACTGAAGGGTCCTAACATACTTCCACTGAATGAGTCATAATTTCAATGTAATTCAGTCAAGTCAGCTTTATTTATTAAACACATTTAAACCAAAGTGCTTCACGGAACAAAAAATAAAGCTGTCATGTTTTGAGGCAGGATGAAGGACCTAAATGCAGGAATGCAAAAAACAAAAGCTATTTATTTAACAAAAGACAAAAAAATCCAAACTAAACTATCCAACAAAAACCAGGGAAACAAGCAGAAAAACCGGCAGAGAAACTCACAGGACACAAGACAACAGACCAGCACAGACAGGGGAGATGACAAGACTTAAATACACTTAAATACACAAACAGATGAGAGGCAGGTGCAGACAATCAGGATAATAAGAGGGAAGGAAGCAAAGCAGAAAACAATGGAGACAAGACAGACATTCAAAGTAAAACAGGAAACAGAGCAGACAAGAGACAGGGAGAGATGTCAACTTGACACAAAACTCTGAGACTGCCATGGCTGACCTAAACCATGACAAAAAAGCATCGAGAGATAAATTATATGTGATAAGATAACAGAAATAAAGTCTAACATGACAAAAATCAGTATATTAAAAATATTTAAAGAAAAGTAAAACCATTAAAAACTGGATCGAGCACTCAACCTTGAAACAAAAACCAAGGAGAAAAGATGTCCGTAATAACTAAATCCTAAAGTGAGCACAGATCTTAATTGAAAGGCTGTTCTATAATTCAGGCGCAGCAACAGCAGAAGCTCGATCAGCGCTTGTTTTAAAGCTCGTTCTGACCACCAGGGTGTCAAGAACATTTAATAAGGATGCATGGACGAGTGTAGAGGAATTAGTTGCTGGCCTTTCATCTTAGTTAGCAGATTCTGACACCTGTGTAAACTTTCTCTCTTTTTTTTTTTTTTTTTTTTTTTGGACATACAAAAACATCAGACAAAATAGGAGATTAAAAAGAGAGCAGTTCTTACATTTTCTTTTATGTTTCCAGGCATCATGGATCAAAAACAGCTTCATTACATTTGTTTTTTGCTCCTCAAAGACTCAACCTTTTTTTAATGGAGTAGAAATGGTCAAAGGCGGATTTGAAGGGATTTTTTTCTTCTTAACTCCTGCTTCTACGCTGTATAACATCATTAAATGATTTGAGGAATCTGCGGGAACTTCAGCATGTGAAGGTCAAAGGTTTGGGTCAAAGCTATAGGCCTAATGAGGAGCCAAATATGTTGTTATGAATTGTAGTTCACTCTGTGTGTCTGAGGGTTTCGCTGTGTTGTTACCTGAGGGCCAGGTATAAAGGTAGCTGCCTGTTATTGGTTAGCAGCATTGCCAAGTGTACGATAGTTATCGTATTTGTAAGATAATTTGGCCCTCTGTACGATGTACGATAATTTGACCATTACAAATTATTGCCTGCTGCAACTGTCTGCCGGAGAGTTTTTCGTGAACCCTGAAGGCATCTGTTTCCATGTGACGTGTTTCCAGGCAATCGTGCTTTGCTGAGCGTAAGATACGAGTGTTTGTCTCAGAACAACTAGCATGATAGGCTGAATGGTCAGCTTCGCCCGCTCCATGAGAAGCTCACAGTCAGGACCATATCAGGAAGTCGAGCGAGCGAGATTTAAACAGAGTTTAAGTAGAAGAGAAAAAGCAAGGGAAAAAAATAAGTCTCCAAAATTGTCTCCAGGCCTCATCATTTGGCTCTTAGTTCCCACCTCTCATTTGTTTTTGGGGGACACATTAGTCTAACGCAACTGTAAATTGGGGCTGATGTGGTGCCGTTAACTCATTCCGTACTAACGCCACAAAGCTGTGAGTGCCTGTGGGACAATAATTATCACTAGAGTGATTATATTTGACTATAGCGCATCATTGGGCTTGTTATTTTGGTCATGACAGATGTACGATAATTTCCCTCAAAATACGATAATTTTGAGTCTTCTAGTACGATAATCCTACATTTCCCACCTGGCAACGCTTTTGGATTAGGTGTTTGACACGGAAGGGCAAAAGGTTTTTGACCGCTTTGGTGCTAACTGCTGGCGTTATGGTTGTTCGGATCAGTTAATGGAATAAATAAATATTTTAACCGCATCAGAAGAACATCGTTCCAGTCATTTTTTGATTAACACGCAACGGTAACGTTTAGGAAATGTGAGTTAGCGAAGTGCGTTGACCAGGTTACTCTTGGTTAAACATCTCAGTAGCTTTAAGCATTATCCTTAGCTCCTTCAAGTTGCTTTTACAAATTACAATATAATGTAAACAAGTGCTCTGCAGACAGGATAATTGTCCTCCACCAGTTGTCCCTCTGCATTCTTAAAAAAACAAAACAAAACAAAATATGCCCAGACCTTGGATTTCGTCATTTTAGTGGGTTGGTAAATGTCCTGCGTGCTATCATCACTTTCCGCCATGCTCACATTATGATGCCGATGTTACAAGCTACATATTCACGCGAGACACAGTCGCGAGTCGCTCGCAGACTTAAATGAAGCTAATATTACATATCCCGGTAATCGACCGCCATAATGAGATGAAGTCAAACATAAACGATAATCACGTTATCACGTAAAATTTTTACTGCGCTTTACCGTAATACCGGTAACCGTTCCATCTCTACGCCAGACCAAAGACCAAACAAAACCACAGTTAGTCATGACTGAGGAAGAAGACGGTGTGGGTGTGTGGTTAATTCTGAAAAAAAAATGTGACAACTTTACGGTTGCAGACTTAAAGAAACGTTTGCGGGATAGAATGGGATAGAACAAAGACAGGAATGCTTTACAGCTTGGCGTGCTGTTCAGGTTTTGTTGTTAATATTTAGTCGTATGTAAGTCACGGTGGGATGATAAGGGTCCAGAACAAACAGCATTTGACGCTTTGGAGGTTAAGCCTGGCTACAAGTACAAGTTAAACCCTTACAGCTCAGAGGAAATGTGGCTCGTTCTCATTTTCATATATTTTTTTTGTTTCGGCTCCACGGCTGCATTAACCGACTCTGACCCGCGTGGACCGAGCCTGAACGGGCTGACGTTCTCTTCATTCCACGTGCTTCTCCTTCCTTCATCAGTCGCTCCAAAGGAGACCTAATCAGGAGCTAATTGAGAAGTTTAACAACATCCTCGGCTCATAAAGCGGGAACTGCAGCAGACTGGAGATGTGAGGGCTTTAAAAATTTACACGCCACTCAGCTGGAAGGTAGCTGGAAAAAAGCACGACTGGTCCTCGACGCGTTAAACATTTGAGTGGGCTTGATTAATCCGGGTCTCAGAGAGTTTCTGGGTGCAGGGAAGTCCATTGTTTTTTAATGTTCATTGACATTGACAACACTGTGTTTATTAGTGACTTTAATGCAGATGGTTTCACATCACAAAAGGAAAAAAAGCTGAATTTCTCGCCCACCTTTCTCTCTTAAATTGGCTTTGCACTTTTGCAGTTGAAAGAGCAAATTTTAACGGGACACGTGACATTTTTATTTCACTCCTGCACATCATTTATTAAGTCTATTAAGTCTTAAATGCATCTTTTCAACATGATGATGGGCAAAGACAGAGAAGAGATAAGCAGGTTGTCAGCATGAGGCTGTATTGTTTCATAGTAATTAAAAAGAAGCTTCCAGCTCTCTTTAAAGTGCTCCTTAAAAAAAAAAAAAGTTTTATCACAGCATCAGATCCATATCACAGTAACTGGTGCTAATTAAAAAAAAAGTAAAATACCCGTTGTTTTCCTGCCTGGGTTTTATTTTTTTTTACCTTCATTCTTATGAGTCATTATCACACTTTACTTTCCTTTTTAATTGCAGTGATTCAAATTTGGAGTGAGACCGCAAAGCAGGGAACCCGGACCCCGCGGGGATGTGGGATAAATTGCCAAATGTGGATTGAATATTGATCGAACATGAAGTGAAGCCGGTTCTAATATTGCACGACGTGATATTTAGAGTTTGTATTCTTACTAAAGAGCGCCTGAAGTAACTCTACAAAGACGAAGGCTCGGTTTAATAAAAGGAAAACTGAAGTGCAGTTTTTCCCCTAAAAAAATATTTTATTTCTCATCCTGTGAAGAAACTAGGGCCACAAAATAAAAAAAATTAGAGTTGTTTTAAATCTGCTTTTATATTAATTTAATGAACCTCCATTTTTTCCTGCTTCATTGTGATTTAGGATGTAGAACACGGTAAACTTGTATTTTTTAATATAATAATCATTTTCTGATCATTTTTAAATATTTATTCAGTTCTTTAGCACCACGGAGCTACTTCCCGGTGGCGCAGCTGCAGCCATCGAACTCCACATTTGAAGGCCGATAGTGTCGCAGCGCTCGGGTCTCTGAAGACCCTCTCAAAGCAAATCTGCGGGTGATTCCTTCTTTTCTCCGGCTGGGACGGACGCGTCGGGACATCCCACGATTCCCCGAGCGGCTGACAGCTGGTGGAAGTTTGGCAGATATGGTAACAGCACTGAAATAAATAAAGCCTGTGGAAATAAGTGAGTAACAATCCACCACCGTGTTCCTTCCTTCAAATATAATAAAAGCACAAGTAAAATGAGAATTTCTGGATACATTTGACAACATAACACAGTAATATTAGTTTACTAATGGCTCGGTTTGTGCTTTTTGACCTTCAGAGGTAGAGGTGGGCGGATCGATCCAGATATTCGATAATATCGATACCAACGCTGGTATTGGTATTAAATGATACTCAAGCTTTTTTCTCTCCCACAACACTGACTGAGTAAGAATTCAATGAAGTCTATGTCTGGCACGCTGTCGCTGCGTCCTCACCCCCCTCTCGTCTTTTGACGTTGCATCATCACGTGGCTCAGCGGTGCCAAACAAGCGTGCAGGTAGACTCAGTCTGGCCCCTCCCCCCAGGCCCGCCCACTCAGAAAAATCATTATGAACAGAACAGTTCAACTCCAAGGAAATATTTACACAAAAATGTCCATTGTGATAATACAGTGATCCCTTATTTTTCGCAGTTAATTGGGACCGGCGCCCCCCCGAGCCTAAATAATGTGTTTAAAATATGTTTAAAAACCCCAAAAAAGTAGTGAGACACTGCAACGAAACAAGAACACAACACTGTGGTCTTTCTGTTTACCTTCACAGCCTCTGGTCTCTGAACCGTAGTAAAGAAACCGCTGGTATTGTGCTATTTTTGGCTCGTAATTAGCGGCTAACACGCTAACAACAACAAAACAAAAGGTCCGGTTTTCTCTGCGTTGAACGGGCACTTTATTCTGGCACTGCAGGAACTTGTAACATCGCACAGGTTGTATTGTTGGGCTCCCGGTAAAAAAAAAAGTATCGGTATTGGCATCGGTATCGGCAATTCTGGTCCTGTATTTACTTGGTATCGGATCGATACCAAAATCCCCAGTATCGCCTCACCTCTACTTCAGAGGGGAACAGCTTCACAGTCAACGTCCTGTAAAGATGCAGACCCTCAATTTGACCTCAACTCACCTGCTAAAGTTGTAGGATGAGAAGTTTTGCATCACAGCTGTTTCTAAAATTGACATTTTAGTATAAACAGCTGTTATAAAATTTAAAATAAAATCTAAAACAGGGCTTCTCTACCTTTTCTGCTTGTCAGGCTTGATGTATGTTTCTTTCAGGAGGTGACTTGACACTGTTTTTTTTTTGTTTCGAGGTCGCTTCACCGCTCGTGAATACACATTTCATGATGAAAAACAAAACCACCCTACAGCTTTTTTTTTGCGACTGCAATGCTCAGTTAACACGGAAGCATATCGGCTCGAATATCTATGAATCATTTCCATATATATTCAAGTGATATATGGTCAAATTGTTCCCATATACCAGAGAAAGAAATAAACCACAAGCTCAGAGCGCCTGTTTGTCCACCGGTCCTTCATCATAAGAGATAAAGCTAAAGGAAGAATTCTGCTAAATGCAAAAGAGACACTAGATTAATTCTTCACTGATACTGTGTGTGTGTGCGTGTGTATTCCTGCACAGTAAACCGAGGTGGGTTTTATGTATGCTGCGTGTGAGCATTTATCACCTGAGCTTGTCTCTTCATCATGCTGATGTTAACTGCAGACTTGCATTAGTGTTAATTAAATTGTCTGTACTCCGTCTGTTTTAGCGGCTTCTACAATCAGTTTTATCATCGCAAAGCACTGAATTAACATCCGATATAAAAAAACCCAAAAAAATCCCAGAAAACAAAAAGAAGAAAAATTAGCTGTGTAGTAAGTAATCAGTTTCTGCTATATTACACTGTCTGTTAAATGTTTACAGTAATTAGCTCTGCAATTACCTGTGAATGCATTCAGGCATCTTCATTCAGTGCAGCAGCGTTTACTGCACAATAGCTTTTCCTCGGTACCGCCAGATAAGATGTGTGAGGAATCGGGTCAGAAAGCAGGGAGATGGGAATAGATGATTTAGATTCAAAAAGAAACTTATTCAGATTTCAAACTCAAAGACTAATAGACAGAGGGAGGGGCTTCATGGTGTTTCAGTCACGTGTCATTTAGAGTCGTATGGATGAGGTCCGTGCTGCAAAGGCTACTGTGACCAAGACAAACCCCCCACATCTCATAGAGTCGACCAGGTCAATGGCACACTGCTATCAGATGGTAATGACCCCCCGCCTGGACGGGTGGGGAGCCCAAACGGCTCCCAAAGACCAATCCTCCCAACAGCTGGTACGCCTGAGACGGTCAGAGCTGAATACCTCCAGAAACGCCGGAATGCTGCGCAGAACGTGAATAAAACCAGGATGCAATGACTTACCAAACCTCATCAACCCGTCATTTATCGCCAGCAGAACATGGAGAACACATCAGATGTTGAAACTGAGACATTTCACCATGGAAAAAATCAAACGAAGCGCGCGAGGCTGAAGCGAAAACATCACATCGTCTCAGGAAGCAACAAGAGCCTACACAGGTTGCCCCATGAACGAAAATCAAGGCCTGTGATTGGCTGCTACGACGGGCATTACTGTGGCGTCGGTTGTCTGTAGCTGATTGGCTGACACGCATCTCCCATCTCTTCCTCTCTTGCTCTTGTGAGACAAAGCCGAGTTTAACGCTGATAAACTTGGTGTTTCTGTTCCGAATATCGCTTGCTTATTTCAGTGATTTAGTGCCGTTTTTAAAGTTAACTCATTCACTGCCGTTGACATCTATAGACGTCATCTGGGTCTAATATGTGTCACTGGGGTTGCTAGGCAGAGCGTCACAATAAATATCAGAGTTTTGAACAATTCCCCCGAGGAATTGCGAGTGAGAGAAAAGATGGCGCAGGGGCCGTGGTTAGGGCAGGCGGCCCATATACAGAGGCTAAGTCCTCGTGGGGCTGGTCGTGAGTCCGATTCCCGGCTCAGCGACCCTTTGCCGCGTGTCTTCCCCGTTCTCTCTGCCCCCCTTCCTGTCTCTCTACTGTCAATAAAGGCCACTAGAGCCAAAAAATCTTTAAAAAAAAAAAAAGAGAGAAAAGATGGTGCAGCACATTCTGATTATGGCGGAACAGAACAAGGTAGAATCAAACTTTTTTTTTTTTTTCAAAAAAAGTGGAACTTCTCGATAAGATGAGGGGGTACTCCACGTCGTGGTTTTTCACGATTTGTGGGAGGGGGGTCACAGCTCCAATTAACCGCAAGGTGTGAGGGTTCACTGTTTTTCACCCCTTGACCACGGACCACTAGGGGTCCACGCACCCCTGGTTGAGAATCACTGGTGTAGATGATTGGTGGACGGAAAAAAAATAAAAAAGACAAAAATAATAGCAATAGTCAAGATAACCTAAATTAAATGGTAAAATTTACTATTATTACTCTCAAGTCAGAGGTATTTGGTTAAGATAATTGATGAAAGACAGATTCTGGTTCAGTAATGTTATTGGAGGGAGATGATCGATTATCTAAAGCAGCCATTCCCAAACTTCAGAATACCAAGGCCCGATTTGAAATGTGAAAAATCTCCGCAGCCCACTGAAACCTTTAATCACAACTGTGATCAACATACAGGACAAGGAACCATGATCCGATATTAATGTAAGGGGTCAACAAATAAGGTGACACTTGTCATATTAAGTTAAGATGACAGTAGAATAACACTTAACTGGGTTGTTTTATTACTTCTTGAGGTTTTTTTAATCATGTCATGAATATTTTACAGTAATTAAAAACATATTTAAAAAAGATCGAGGATTAAAACACATTTGTTTAATTCTAATAACCTCTCACGGCCCACCTGCAGTACCTCGACGGCCCACTAGGGGGCTGCGGCCCACACTTTGGGAATCACTGATCTAAAGAAATGTGGTCTGATGGCAAGTTTTTCCAAAGAGATGAATGTATGGTGCTCCTTGATTTCCAGCTCATGAAGATAGTTTCATTGGCAATAGTTAGAGCTGTGAGGAGAAGTTTATTCTTAGTTTTGAGATCCAGATTGAATTCTGATAAATTTCCTGCAGCTCATTCTACTGCTGATTACGGAGGAACGTAAGGAGGTAGAATCAAACTTTTTTTTTCGAAAAAGTGGAACTTCTCGATAAGTTGAGGGGGTACTCCACATCGCGGTTTTTCCACCATTCGCAGCCCCCATTAACCGCGAAGTGTGAGGGTTTACTGTATAGATGTAATATTCAGTGAGCAGCTGTTGTTGAATGAAAATGTTTTCTTGATATCAGAGGGCAGAGGAAGGTGGGCAGACCGGAAGGAAGGCATCTCAGGTAACTGAGCTGCCAGGTGTGGTCTTCTGCTGGTGAAGCCCATCCGCCCCAACGTTGGTAGAGATGCTGCTCTGCATGTCTTGGTTTCTTTGAACTTGCTGAGAACTAAAGACTGAATTTTGTATGTTGAGGCGGTACACAATCTTTTTTTTTTTTTTTCTCCAGGACAAAGTTTCTGTGAAGTTTATTAATAATTTGTTTTATCCACATTAGATCAATTTTCATAATTCAGCAAACTCGCCCCTATCAGTCATCAGCAATAAAGCTAAATCATTAAGAAGGTAAGGGATTTGGAAGATAAACGGGGGGCATCTTCGTGAATGATGAGTTTGACAGATCAAGTACCTTCCCAGCTCACTTTATTTCTGTTAATAATGGCGTGTTAATATACTGCAGCCAGTTCATTCACTTTTATCAACTTCATTCCCACAACTTGGTATTTAACTGTCAAGGTGTCCTCGATCCGACGCCTCCAGCTGTGCACCCGGCAAATAATATAAATAAAAATAACTCCAGACAAACTTTTTATTTTTCAATTTGTAATTTGATGGAACGATGATAAACATTTATTGGGACATGACGCCTGACGGAAGTGTCAATCACTGCCAGGAAATATAATGACTTCCACCAATTCAGTTCAGGCTTCCAGATCCTTTTGATAACGTCGCGGGAATGATTTAATTTGGCGAAGCTCGGGTGACACCGCTTCAATATCCGGACGCCCGCGCCGTAAATTCCCGACCCTGAATCTGCCAGCGGAGACGGCCCCATGGAGAGGCGGCCGGGGTGCTGCGTGGGGTCTTGGCAGGTGCGTGAGGTGCTGAAGGGGCCTCGCTGAGGTGATTAATCAAGGCTGACAATTGGGATGGAAATAAGCTAAACTGGAGGGCTCGTCTCAGGAACAACGGGGCTCTATTGTCCACAGGGCTTAAAGTTAAAAAAAAAAAAACCTGAGCCTGAACTTTTTCCCAGTGGATCCAACACATACACATTTTAGGAAATTTGGCAAACAACTTTTTGGCATTGTGCTTGGTAATGTACAAGATGACTTTCAATTTAATTGTGAATTTTAGAAAGTAAAGGCTATTAAGTTATAAGTGCAGACATGTGAAACTCAGTCAAGCCAATTAATCTGATTTATTTAACAACCACTGAATTCAGTAAAGGGCAATTTGTACAAAAAAAAAGTTGCAATTTGTTTTGTTTTTTTTAATCATTTTTGTTCAAAACAATGCTAAATTAAGTTATAGGAAATACATTCCATGTGGTCTTGACTCCTCTCTTTAATATATTTGCAGAGGCAGTTATGTTATTAGATGTTTTTACTCTGAATGCATCATCATTAAAAAGTGAACCATTACGTTCAGTATTTTTTCCATGTTTTTGGTGGTTGCTTCATCAACATTCAGAGAAAATATACATCCTTGAAGCTGATCAGACAGACAAGGCAAGTTTATTTTTATAGCACATTTCGTGTACAAGACAATTCAAGTATTCAGGGATTTCAGGTATTTTTACATAAAACACGGACGTTTCTTGAACTCTGGAGCTGTGACATGTGTGTTCATATAACTGGCATGCTGATTGGAAACGGGCAGTTTTTTTAAACATTTTTATCAACGGCTACTTTTTTTAACACAGATGTTCGAGCGATTGAATGATCGTAAATTAAAAATCATGTTCCGCAATAAACGAGCACAAGCATATTTTCAAGTCACAAATAGATGAGTCATCGGGGCCGCTACGTCCGCTAAGTCCCGGTGGGGTCATCCCTATGTTCCCACAGCCCAATGATCCCACAGCCCTATGTTCCCTCATTTCTAAGATTTTTCTCAAAATGCAACTCTAAGTCAAGTCATCTTTAGTTTTATGTCGCTTCTTTAGAGATGATTCAGAGTAATTTCAACCTAGGGTCTTTTGCACCATGACCTTACCCCACTAATAATGTCTGGTATTTCTGGTGTACTTACAAACTTTCTAACACCTCATTTTATGAGTACTAACACTATTTGTACTACTGTAGAAGTTTGGTAACATTCTGGACATTATTAGTGGGGTAATATAACATAGCCGTTTGGTAATGTTAGTGCCTGTGTTAAGCCATTAGGTTAATAGTGGTAACTCAGCCACTGATTGAGCATGGGAAAACTAGGGATGAGGGAACATAGGGCTGAGGGAACATAGGCATGCTCCCGTCCCGGTTAACAGCTTGTATGTTGGGGCGGGTGAACAGCCACTTTATACCTGCCGTCTCCTTTGTGAAGGTGAAGAGCTTTGTTGCCACTAGTTCCACAGACTAGCTTCTTGGAGCACAACACATAAAAACAGGTACCAGGCTCCTTTAGCTAATGGCTAACCGTCCCCGCCCATTTCCTCTGTCCAGGCCCAGCGCCACCTGAATTTTGCCTCCATTCTTCTGATTGCAGGATAAACAACCATCGGCTCACCTCGCCTCCGTTCAAGACCACCCAGAGATAACGTGTTTCTCTGTGTGTTGTTTTTCTGAATCATAGTCAAACGTCGGAGATCCGACATAGTGCCAGAATACTTTAAGCCCTGTGTCCAGTACACAGAATTTATCCTCCAGGATGGCACATCTGCTCCACGTCCCACATAACGCAGCAAAAACACAAAACCAAAAAGATAATCGCTTATGAGAAAGACAGTTCCTCTATACTTTACATAAAGATGGCAGAAAAAGATCAATAATGAACAATAACAGACTCTAAAAGTTCAAATCTACATTGAACTGACCAAGATAAAAGGAAATGATGCATCCACTTCAATTCCTGTGTAACAATGGTGTCATATATGCAAATAAAATAATAAGTAAACTGATTCTAAATCACATCTCTTGTATCTTAAAATCCCAGTTAATTGGATTAACTGAACCAAATTGGGTTATAAATGGATTATAACAAATTGGGTTTAATTGGAATTTAACTGCATTGTAATTAGATTGAGACATTTATTGAGCTTGTTTGCTTAAACTTTAAAAATACCCCAAGATGACTTCTGTCGTGATTCTTTGCATACAAATGAACTAAATCAAATTAAATTGAGAAAAACAAACCCCGAACAAAACAAATTAAAAGAAAAAAAAAAAAAACAAGGGAAATTAGTGATTGTGTTTCATAAACTGAATGAAAGTGCATCAGTGCCTCGTCAGTCAGGTGGAGCTTTTCAGTTTGGGGGACATTTAAAACCTGCTCTCCTCAGATAATCACCCACTGTTCTTTTTATGGGCCCCATTATTTGGAGCATCACTGTCACAGTGACTACGTTGTAAAAGGGATAATGGATTCATCCTGCATAGACAGCAGCCCCGCCCAAACTCCAGCCGCACAAATCAATTTAAAATCTGAGGAAGACGGCGTCGCTGGGATGATGCGACGATTCTGGGGGTCACTGGGGGCCACAGCAGGGGAAACGGAAACAACAGCCGATGGCAGTTAAACACAATGACGACAGTGAAAGTTCTTGATTTTTTTTCTTGATGTATAAGTCACACCGGGCAGCACGGTGGACTTCCTCACAGCAAGAAGGTTCCTGGTTCGAACCTCGGCAGGGGCCTTTCTGTGTGGAGTTTGCATGTTCTCCCCGTGCTTGCGTGGGTTTCCTCCGGGTACTCCGGGTACTCCAAAGACATGCATGTCAGGTTGATTGGTGGTTCTAAATTGCCCGTAGGAGTGATTGTTAGTGTGTGTGGTTGTTTGTCTACACGTGGTCCTGCGATGGACTGGAGACCTGTCCAGGTGGACCCCTGCCTTTAGACCTGAAGAGAGCTGGGATAGACTCCAGCAGATCCCCGTGACCCTGCATAGGAATAAACGGGTATAGATAATGGATGGATGGATGGTATAAGTCACCATGAAGAAGCTAATAGGAAAAAAAAAAAAAAAAAGATAGTTGAAGTTAAGAAAGCAGCCCATCGTTCTGCATCCCTGCTGGTCTGAAATCCTCAGAATTTTAATTCTATT
The DNA here is from genome assembly GCA_018398805.1 of Hirundichthys speculiger. NCBI lineage: Eukaryota > Metazoa > Chordata > Actinopteri > Beloniformes > Exocoetidae > Hirundichthys > Hirundichthys speculiger. Next base: position 768,608 of record JAGFBZ010000739.1, on the reverse strand, counting down.
TCATTTTTTTTCTTTTCTTGATAAAGGACAAACCTCTTTCACGCTTTAGCACAGAACTTTGGATCCAGAACGACGGTGCACAGTTTCATATAATTACGCCGATAATATTCTACAAGTATGTGGATAATAGAGCACAGACTCTGACTCGTCATGTTCGATGGGAGAATCTGAATCTTTTGTGACCTGCTTGGGTTTCACGTGAACGCTCTCGTATTGTTGGTTTAATCACCGTCTCGTGATTGGCCCTGCGTCTGACTAGAGCACGGTTTGGAGGGGGGGTTGCTTTGTGTCTCCGAATTAAAAAAGATTTTCTGAGTGTTAAAGCAGCATGAAATTGGTTTTGTTTGCAGATGCTTCCTGTGACCGACGCGTTCTGGAGGAGGGAGACTGGAGGTGGGCGACGGAGGTCCGGCTGCTCATGAGCAGGCTTTTAATTGTCCCGCTTCTTGAGAAATGCAACCTCTATGTGCGTTTACGGCGTCCGTCTCAATTCGCTTCATTTCTCAATTCTAGACAAATAAAATGGACAACAAATAAAAAATAAAGACATTTGTTTTGAACCGTCTGACACGATGAGGTGTCTTGTTGGGTTTATAAAGCTAAGAAAGTTAATAAAGTGAACACTGCTTGCTGACTGTGTATTTACGGGCGCCCGTACGAGTAATACGATAATACACGATTATTGCATGTGAATGTTGAGAACCTATTTGATCAAAACTAGATTTTACTTCAGATTTTACTACTTTTAAAATCAAGTCTGAGGGAAAGAAAATAAAAAAGGAAAAATAACCTATTCAGTGTCTGTTATTCATCAACAGATTCTTTATAATTTGGTCTGAGATACGACTGTTTCCATTTATTACCTCAAATCCAAATGTTTACTGAGCCTTTACTCGCGCTCTTTATCTAACTAATACGTCTAAAAACATGCATGAGTGCCACCTCAGAGTCCGACCGGGCCGGAGGTTCAACTCCCAGTTGTGTCGGGCGAAATCTGAAACAACCACGTGGGTCGCTCCGCTGTGGTGACCCCGAACAGGGAGCAGCTGAAAAGGAAGTTGGTTTCGCTCTCAGACCAGTCAGTCCTCTAGATCTCGAACGTTTTGCTCTCTGGACCAAAATGAAAGAAAAGGAGCACCAGAACTATTATCAGCAACAAGCCCAGTGAGTGGTCCGTCAGTTCAAACCCATGGAGAAGGCTTTTTCTTTTCTTTATGAAATTTCCTTTACTATTTAACACAAAATTACATGATGGGGTGACATGTTTTTCACCAGTCACCAGTCTGCTTTTCTTCTCTGTCTTTTTTTTTCTTTCTGGAGACAAACATGTTGTGACTGCTGGAGTTCAGCATATGTGTATTCGTGTGACAGCTGGCACAGTTTGAATAATTGCTTTCTTCTGTATCTTCTTTTTTATGCATAATTGGACTGTTTCCTAGTCAACAGGGTTCACTTGCCTGTGTTTTCTGTGTGTGAGTGTGGGTGTGTGTGTTGGCTGGATATGTTCAGACGTGCATGTCTTTGAGGTGTGTGCGGCGGTGCAGACAACGTGTGGGTGGATGTACTGTCAATACAGAACACACTAAACTGGCGGATTGTAGTGAGCTCATCATTATCTAACGAGGCTATCTGCTCGCTGTTTTACTAACAATATGATCCCAAAAAAATCAATACAATATTGAAACCTGGAAAGACATCCTGTTCCTGCATCTACACGTGCATCTGCATAGCTTATTCTCAATTAACGCGGTTCAAGTTAATGTGCAGGGAATGTCTTCCTCCAAAAACTGGGGTGATTTAAGTAGGAATGCTTCAGTTTCCATTCTTATTGTACCTGGACGCTGGTGTTTGCTTAACGTACGGGTCGGTTGGTCGCGATGTAACAGCAGCTGAAAATGAAAGTCACCTGTTCTGATTTCCCGCTAAGCCACCAGTAAAGGCAGCGCCTGATCGCCTCATTAAAGAGCCATAAAGCAGTTTGACACTCACAGGATGCCAATCCATCACAGCTAGGCCACTTCTGATGGAGGGAAACCTCGAGGGGAAGAAAGCTGCAACGGTTGGGAGAAAGGAAGGGTGGAGGGTGGGGGGGGGATTCAAGTCAAACTGAGCTGTCGTCTGGTGAGCTGAGATGCCAACACCCCTGAGGCGGCAGAGCTGGATCCAGATCCAGTAGCCGACTAACATGTCCCACAAACTCATGAGCGAGGCAATTAGTGGGAGCCCCTGTGGATAGAACATTCTTCTCTCAGTGATTAATTTCTCTCGCCCTCCCCAGCCCCCTTCTCCCCTTCACTTTTATTCTGCGTTTGCTTCCTTAGAAATTCCTCTTCTTGCTTGCCAGTCCTGTGCCTCTGATTCAGCCTTCGACATTACCATTATTTTCCATTCTCAGTCAAAATCGAGAGCGGCGTTTTAAAGCAGCAGATCTCCTAATTATGCGAATGGCTTCTGCGGGGTAAAAATCAAAATGAAGGGAAAGAGAATAGAAATTAATTCGGGAGACCCATTCAAAAAAAAGAGCTAATGGACACGATAGGAAAAATATTTTGAATGTACTTGGTAAATGGTCCTCCATTTGTATAATTATTATTTTAAGCATTGTTGAGGTACTGCAAAGCCCTTTGGATTGTGTTTCTCATTTCAACAGTCACACAACTGCACTACAGGACTTATAAGGGTGAGTATTGGCAAGGACCTCGCAATACGATATGTATCATGATACTTGGGTCACGATACGATATTATCATGATATATTGCTATATTCTACCCAGGTAATATCAAAATTAAAAGTAGAGATGAAAATCAAGTTGCTGTATATGTTCATCAGATGATATTAAGTCAAAACTATTTGCTTCAAACACAACCTATTTATTGTTTATTATTAGTGTTTTTGCACATTTAAGTAACCATTACAACATACTGACAGCACTGGAAAAAAAATCGATATTAGGAGCTGAAAAATCGATATTATATTGGGCGGCCAAAAATCGCAATATATTTCCAAATTAATTTTTTTTTTCACATGAGAGAAGCACTTATATTATGGATCTGCTCTCTATACAGCAGTGCGATTATTTTTACACTGATATCCCAATAAGCCCACTGAGGGCAATGTGGGGTTCAGGGTCCTGTCCAAGGACACTTTGTCACATGACAGAGCCAGGGGTCCATCCGCCAACCTTCCAGTTAGAGGACAACCACCTCCCACTATGCTTCTTTTTTTTTTTTTTTTCCAAGCATTTTCCATCTGCGCTTGCATGGCTTTAAACCAAACTCTTGAGTATTATGAAAGGAGAGCCCCACACGCACAGTTCTGAGTAAAATCACGTGTTATTCACCTACTGTCTTGTCAACAGAAACTCTTAAACGCTTGAACCGCTCTTTGTTTGCATGCATGCCACTCCATCTTCTGTAGATCTCGTGTTTCCCCCGCAGCTAAATGCCACAGTGGTTTAAACAGATGTGTGCGATTGTGAATGTTTTGTTCTTTGTCTGTTTACTCGGCCCACTCTACAAGGAAATAATGAAAGATTCATTATGTCACAGCTGCCCAGCTGGCAGTGCCAGATTTGTCCAAAGGCAGCTTCGCTTCGGCATCGGCGAGGGGAAATAACTAGGCAAATTAAAATAAGACGCTCGTGTCCCTTCTGCAGATTGAGTGTGAGAGTTATGGACGGTGAATAACCCCGAAACTGGTAAGACAAATGGGGTACTTAAAGTTAATTGAAGGCCTGCATTTGATACCAAAAATATCCTGCAACCCGAGGGATGAGAGGTAAATACACCTTCCATGCGTCTTTGCGTCGACGCCGTAAGATGCCAGACTGCTTTGAAAACAATGAGCACCCCGTTTCCCCAGGCCTGCACATCTAGTGATATTAATAGGTGGCCTCCATTGTTTCCTGCAGTGGGATCTTGTTAACCTGCGCACCACACTTCATCAGTCCCGAGGAAAGAACCAAAGTCGTTCAGAGCTTACCGTGAGGCCAGTGCTGATAAATACATAAATGATGATTCGATGAATATATAAATATTAGGGCTGGGCAAATTGACGCGTTATTATCACATTAACTCATTTATTTATTAACGCCGACATTTATTTTATCGTGCGTTAACGCATGTAGCTCACATGCTTTTGTTTTGAAAAGTCTGTTACTGGCTGCTGCAGAAACTGGAAAACACATTGTGGGTAAACTTAAGGAAAAGCTAAAACAGACATGGAGAACGGTAAAAATCCGTGAACTTTACAGTTCAGGTAGCAACTCAGGTAGCAATATTAACAATTCTGTCTATAAAAAAAATTTCTGGACTGCAACAAATCTTTCGCGTCATTCCTCCATGTTCCATCAGATCTGCTCCGATGTGTGTTCACTGTCCTGCTGTTCTCTTACTGGTTACTGCAGTGCGGCTCCATCTAGTGGCACAGATGTGTAATGACAACAGAAGTCCAGTCCTCCATTATAAAACAAATTCAGTTCTGTGGCCGTTTTTTTCATTTCGTATTTTTGATCCAAGTCTAAAATTGAAATTAAAAAAAAAAAAACAGGCTTTTTTTTTGTGTTAAAATGTTTAATTTTGTTGGATTTTGTTTGTAGACTTTTTTTTTATTTTTTATAAAAACAGGATGACATTAATGCCCTGGCAGTGGCAATAAGCTTTATTTTGTTTTATATTTTTTTAAGATGAGACTTACACATTAAATATGTGTTACTGACAAGTGCTGATGTTAAAAGTGTTTGAACAACAAATGTTATGTTACTTTAGTTTATATGGCAGCAGAACATTTAAATAAAAGTGCATTTCACACTACTTTTGAATTCATTATTTGATTTTGCGTAGACAATGCGATTAATCGAGATTAATCAGGAAAATCATGCGATTAATCACGATTAAATTTTTTTTTATCGTTGCCCAGCCCTAATAAAAAGAAAAACAAAACAGCTCTTGAACAGGAAAAAAAGGAAAAAGTGCACTCAAACATGCATAGAAATGCAGTATTTTCAGCAAAAGTGGAGTAATCTGTGATTTTTATTCAGTTCAATGCATTTGAAGCATTTCATTCAGTCTACTCTCATCATTTAACAATATTCCATGTATTATGTAAAAAGGATTGTGTTTTCAGGACGGTTTGCTTCAGTCATTTTCCTCAAATGTGCCAAAGGAACACCGACTCCAATGGACTGTTGCAATCAGTCGAGGAGGGAGTTCTTCCCTTGAGCATTGCTGCTGGCGGTCAACTAGAGAGGAAGTCAGTATTTTGTTTAAATTGCATCTGAAACTTTTCCCTGCTCCTGGGTTTATCCTCGACGCTCATTTTCCTGTCTTCCCAGCAGGTCACAGCGCTGCAGACGGAGGACAAAGATGAGATGAATCCCACCCTGGGTGAGAATGTGGAGAGTAGTGCACATTGATGTACTGATATTCAGGTTTTAATATTCTGCTGGTTCCTGGGGTACCAGCACCCCAAAAGAGTTCATGCTTAATTTACTCTCTGCCTTCGTCCACGTGTCGTGATCCAGTGGCCCACTTCTCTTATGCATTTCCTGTTCCATTAACATCTGACACAAACCTCATTACAGGTAACATGCAGTCTTGAATAGATTAATTTATAAAAGTAGTCTTCACATGACGTCGATACTTCCGGGTTATGAGCCTTCTGGCGTTTTGTAGGCCATACAGTTCATTCATAAACACCGTTCCCATGCAGTGTCTAGTAAGAGCTTTACTTCCATTCTGCACTAAACTGAAGCTGAAATCACCATTGAAGAACGATTTCTCAGAGTACATGAAGGACCGAAGAATTTAACAGAATAAACCACCCAGACCTTGTTGCAGCTCATTATTCTGAAATGTGTTCAGACCGTTTTGTTGAAGGTAAGAAGAATAATTTCTCTGACTATAATTTTGGATCTACATTCAACATATCTCAATTAACCACAGACAGACTTCACTAGAAGGACCCTAACCCTGGAATTAATCTCAACAAACCTTTAGTGCAGCCACGACGCGCCCACCTGACCAAACGTAGCCAACGTCCTTCCCCCAGCTGCACACAAGCTGGTTGTGAGCCCGGGGCTCCAAAGTGTCGACACTTCCTTTCGTGAAAGATATAATTGTAGCTGTCAGGTCACGACGAGCGCTCTGGATCGTGTGCCCAGTCCCTTTTAGCCATCTGTACTGGCCGATTCCACCAAATGGCTTTTATTTTCATCCGCTGAAGGAGATCGGGGACCTAGCGTTTCCACATGCTTCTGCTTTTTTTTTTTGTTTTCCTTTTGCCTGCCTAATGCAGTTTGAGCATCACTTTGTGATTATTTTCGTCCATTTCCGACAACTAATGCCAGAAATCTGCGAATACACGACTGCACAAACACGAATCAATGACACGGTACTGTACTGTGAAGCCCGACGCACAAAATGGTGACGTTGGATCAAAGTGCCCAGATGTGTGACATCGGTGAATTGTCTCTATATATACTGTATTTCCAAAAGTATTGACTCACCTGCCTTGACTCACATATGAGCTTTAGCTCCTCCCATTCCTAATCAATATGACGTGGCTCCACCCTTTGCAGCTAGAACAGCTTCAACTCTTCTGGGAAGGCTGTCCACAAGGTTTAGGAGTGTGTTTATGGGGATTTTGGTCAGTTCCTCCAGAAGAACATTTGTGAGGTCAAACACTGATGTTGGACCAGAAGGTCTGGCTCTCAGTCTCTGCTCTAATTCATCCCAAAGGTCTTCTATCAGGTTGAGGTCAGGACTCTGTGCAGGCCAGTCAAGTTCATCCACACCAGACTCTTCCATCCATGTCTTCATGGACCTTGCTTTGTGCACTGGTGCACAGTCATGTTGGAAAAGGAAGCTCCAGCTCCAAACTGTTCTCACAAAGTTGGGAACATGGAATTGTCCAAAATGTCTTGGTCTGCTGAAGCATTCAGAGTTCCTTTCACTGGAACTAAGGGGCCAAGCCCAGCTCCTGAAAAACAACCCCACACTATAACCCCCCCCCCTCCACCACACTTGGATCAATGCAGTCAGACCAGTACCGTTCTCCTGGAAACCACCAAACCCAGACTCTTCCATCAGATTACCAGATGGAGAAGTGTGATTCTTCATTCCAGAGAACGTTCCTCCACTGCTCTAGAGTCCAGTGGTGGCTGCTTTACTCCACTGCATCTGACGCTTTGCATTGTTCTTAGTGATGTCTTGGATGCAGCTGCTCCAGCATGGAAACCCATTCATGAAGCTCTCTGCTCTGTTGTTGAGCTGATCTGAAGGCCACATGAAGTTTGGAGGTCTGTAGTGATTGACTCTGCAGAAAGTTGGTGACCTCTTCTCACTATGTTCTTCAGCATCCTCTGACCCCGCCCCCTCAGTTTACCTGTCCTACCACTTCATGGCTGAGTTGCTGTCGTTCCCAAACACTTCCATTTCCTGATAATACAGCTGACAGTTGACTGTGGAATATTTAGGGGGAAATTTCACGACTAGATTTGTTTCACAGGTGTCATCCTATCACAGTTCCACGCTGGAATTCACTGAGCTCCTGAGAGCGACCCATTCTTTCACTAATGTTTCTAGAAACAGTCTGCATGTCTAGGTGCTTAATTTTATACACCTGTGGCCATGGAAGTGACTGGAACACCTGATTCTGATAATCTGGATGGGTGAGCAAATTCTTTTGGCAATATAGTGTTTTTCTCGCTACTGTGTTTTTCCAAATTTGGCTGACTGCAGGTTCACCCTTAAAGTGGCACCTAAACCTCTGATGGCAACAGCAAACACCTCTTCGCAAACCAACCACTTTGTGAAGTGGCTGTGTCGGGCGGCATAACTCAGTGAAAAAGAAACCAAAGGAGCCATCATAAAAGGAGAAAGCCCTGCACAGCATGTAGCCCCGGCAGATTGAAGGAGTGGGAAATATCGAGAAAGTCCTACTAGGAGCTAGAAAAGGTTTCTCTAAAACATAAAGAATCATAGCAGTGTGAGGACAGGCCCTGAGCACATTGTTTTTAGCAATTTGTCTATAAGCTCAGCCTGCCAGTCAGTTACTGAGCCGTAGCGACTATCACGATCTTAATCACACTGTTCGCAATCAGTGCGTTTTGTTCATAACAGGATTCCCATTTACCAGCGCACAATTCTTTTTGTGAAAATGCATCATAGCTTGGGTCATCACGCCCAGCTCTGCAGAGATCTAAATAAATTAGCAATTTGAAAAAAAAAAAAAAAAGGTTTGGTTCCTTCTGACTTAACACCTGTGATGCATCCATCAATACTGCTGAAAGCATCCAAGCAAGGCCACAGACAGTTCACCCGCTCTTTTCTTTGCAAGGCAGATACCGACGCTCTTATTAAATTCATCTGCCAATGCTGCTGGAGGAGAAAATAAGAGACAGAGTGACCTCCTGCATGGAATCAGTCAAAGTCATATCGACCATCCCTGCCCTCATTTCAGCTGGATGGCTAGAAAATGATTAGAGCGCCGGAACTGAAGTTAATTCCCGGCGATTGGCCCTCCGTAACGAGAGTGCGACATAATCGATGCAAATTATCTAAAACTCTTGTGCCACCAAATCCAGCTCGTCTCATAGGAAGAAGCTTTATCTGGGACCGTCACTCCAGGAGGAGTGCATTACAGCTGTGTCATCCTGGCGAGTATGATGCTCCCTGGTTTTTATTAGCCTCTGGAAAGTAAAATACACCACCAAGATGTAGATTAATTACAAAATCAGAGATTGTTCCACGCCCGAGTAAATAAATGCGAAATGTTAAATTGACCGGTAGGAAGACGGTTTATTTGGGCTCCGAGAAGATTACCCTCCAGTAACGGCAGTCCTATAACACAATTAATAAAATGAAATTAAATTTTGAGCATAATCATAGGCTTGTAGTGTTATAAAACTGCTGTGGTAGCTCTGATAGAGCGAAGGGTGGAGAAGGGGCTCATGACTATAAATGATTCCACTGCAGAAACCTGGAAACTGAGCTGTACAGCCAACGTGTTAGACGGGACCAAGACCACGTTTCTTTTAGAGTCAATCAGTGTGTTTACATGGGAAGTTTAATTCCTCTTTAATTCAGAATTAAAATTAAATCCGATTTAAAATGATTAAAAATTACCATGTAAACACCTAATTCTGAATGAAAATGTCCATTCCAAAAATAAACTTAATTCCGAAGTAAATCGCTGGTTTATTCTGATTTTAAATCTGAATAGAATAATTCCGCTGTCATGTATACACTAATTTCGCTTTAAATTAATTCCGGTCTTTCTGCGCATGCTTGTTCCCTTGCCCGTCTGTCGCGATTACGCTTATATTCTGCGCTGGGCTTGTTTTCGAAAACAAAACAACATCGACATGATGTTGTTGTGCTGCTGCTTCAAAACTAAAATCAAAACAAATCCAAAAAGGATGCTAATAATGTAGTCCTCCATGTTGTTGCTAATCGATTAAGTTTGTTTTCTTCCGGTAGACGTAAATACGTAAAGACGTCCGCCCCCCTATCCAATCAGAACCCTTCCCAACCCCCAGACCTTAAGCAGAATTGGATTAAACTGATTAAACGTGTTTTCCATGTAAACCTTAATTCGGAATTACTATTTCCATGTAAATTTGAAGGAAAATAGTTTAATTCGGAATTAATTCGGAATGATTAATTCCGAATTAAAAAACATCATGTAACCGTGGCCAGTGACCCGCAACGTGTTCATAATGTTACCTTCACTGCACTGCATGAGAGAATACACCGTTCCTTCTCAGTTCAGAGAAACTCTATACAGTGATCCCTTGCCAATTCGCGCTTTAAGTTTTTGTAATTTGCAGATATTTCAGAAATATATAATATAATAAAAACTCAAGAAGAAAATCGCTGAAACATCACAGGATGTTATGCGTGTTCTCTCACAGCAAAAAAATGTTGTGAGTCAGCCTGGCCCCTTTAAGAAGGTGGCCTTATGGGTAATGTAGTGTGTGTGTCGTGGAACGGCAGAATGAAAACGGGGTTAGATGAAAAGTGTAGTGAGCATCAACAGCAGCCCAGCATGTAGATTTACATTCTCTGTTAACCGACAGGAGCCCAACAATACAACCTGTGTGATGTTACAAGTTCCTGCAGTGCCAGAATAAAGTGCTCGTTCCATGCAGAGAAAACCGGACTGTTTCTTTTGTTGTTAGCGCGTTACCCGCTAATTACGAGCCAAAAATAGCACAATACCAGCGGTTTGTTTACTACGGTTCAGAGACCAGAGGCTGTGAAGGTAACAGAAAGACCTCAGTTGAGCCTTTGTCTTGTTTCGCTGCAGTGCCTCGCTACTTTTTTGCAGTCTTTAAACATATCTTAAACATTATTTAGGCTTCTATCTATATCTTATCTATAAAAATAAGGGATCACTGGAGTATGTACCAGTACAACAAAGTAAAATGTAATTATTGTCAGGCACCAAGTAGCTGCAACGTAATCTGACGAGACAATTAAACATGATGGCGTAACGTTGGTTGTAGTTGTGACTGACAGGCTCAGATTGTAATGTTGAGTTTGACATTTTGAGAAGCATGCCAGGTGTTATGATTTCGTTATGTGTGTAGAGTTTACTGAGTTTCCTCTCAGAAAGGGGGGGACGTTGGGGCCTCCGTTCGTTTGCCGTAAGATTGGTTTGGGTGACGCGAGGATACGTGACAGCCTGAAAGCAGATGTTAAGGCAAAAGCAGGACAGCTGGCAGCTCTGCAGCATACTGTCTCTTTCTGCCCATTAATTTTATTACGTCTAGTTTCAGAAACTTCCTGTGTCTTTTTTTTTTTTTTACTCATCATCTGGCTAGCAGTGAATGAAAGCTACTGAAATTAAGCTGTCAGCAAAAGCAATGCCATTTCGTTTTTAATTCCTCACTAATGTGTTAATGGTAGCTTTCCTTGGGCACTTGTAACTGTCCTTGTCAGCATCATAACTGATGACTCATGTCTGCTCTTTACAACTTCATCAATAGTGATGACAAAAATTCCTCACCGCTCCAGAACTCAAGCTTTTGTTACAACATCATATCACCCAGAAAAGAAGAAAAAAAAAACAGTCAACTGACTGTCCACACTGCTGCTTGAAGGTATTGATGAAAATCCAGTTGGATGGCTTACCAACTCCATATGGGGCGAACACTGGCGTGGATCAGTAATCATTTAACACGGTCTGGTTTATTTCTATTGACACAGACGATGGCCACAAAGAAGGGCTATAAGTCCACCAAGAGTTTAGATCCAGAGAGGGGAGGCAGCGGTGACGAGGGGCGCTAATGGACGCGACCTTGGAAGACTCAACAAGAGCGTGGTGAATTAATGATGAAGTTCTGCAGGTGTGTTGAGCTTCAAAGAACTCTACAGCTGAGAGGAAACGTGAGAAAAAAGCTAGTGGAAGCAGACTTGATGACCACCGGTATTTAGTATGTGTTGAGATCGCTGCAATCGGACAGAGAAACAGCTTGAAACTGTGTTTCAGATCAAAACTGAAGTTAATATGCGAAATTGCCAAAAAGTACAAAAATGAAAAAAAGTGTAACTGTTTGAAGACATGAGTTCAAGCTAAAAATGGTAACATATACTGTGTCCTTGCGATCTGAAGATGCAATGAAAAGGTTTTATATTTTTGAGTACCAGTAAAATTTTTGCCTTAACTAGTTGGGACATTTTAAATTTAGCAATTTACTGTTAAATCAAGCATCAATACCAGAGTTACTGTTATGTCTACAATCTTTCTCTTCCACTTTGAAAACCTTGTTTCAAGTAACCACATAAATATACTCTGCTTTCTTTATTTCTCTTCCTTTTACTTATTTTTGGTGAACTAAATTTATTTGATCATTGTCAGCGTCTTTCATTTTTTACTGTGCTGGAGCAAATCTGTTTTCAAGTAATTTGATCGAAAATCCAGCTTTTTTTTCCTCACACTTTTTTTTTTTAACCTTTTGAATTTCTACCAGATCTAAATTTGAAACAAGACTGAATGTCAAGTAAAAATATCTTGCTGCGTGGACAGATGATTTTACCAGCACTGAGTAAATTTCAGCCAGGATTGAGGGGTTTATTTTTTGTATTTTACATAGTTTTCTGCAGTGTATCTGCGTTTGGACTGTGGAGACAACAGTCCAAGGCAGGGGTGTCCAAAGTCGTTCCTCGAGGGCGGCTGTCCTCCAGGTTTTAGATGTTTCCCTCCTTCTTCACACCCTGATACAAGTGGCTGTGTCATTAACAGACCTGATGACAAGATAATGGGGGCCATTAATCAGGATCAGGTGTGTTAAAGCAGGGAAACATGCAAAACCTGCAGGAGTCCGGCCCTTCAGGAGCGACTTTGGACACCCCTGGTCTAAAGAGAAAGTGCCCAGACCTCCTCTCCCCAGCTGCTCTTTCAAGCTGCATTCCTGCAAGCGTATGCATTGTAGGATCCAAATGCATTCAAGCCAAGAGATAAAGGCACCTATCGTACACTTCCCACGACCCGCTAACCACTAGCCGCTATATTGAGTGTACAGGAACCTCTGCTAACCGCTAATGCAATCTTCTGCTCCCTAAAACCGCTACCCGTTTTGCCGATTCCCTTACTCACAATATAGGTGTGGAAATGGGCGTGTCTTTTGCCCATTCCGCAAACTCAGTATCTTGCGATCGCGCAATACCCGCAACCCGCATGTCGGCGCGTACAAGAGCGTGTCCAAATGGCATCAAGGTGCGTCCACCTGGTCACATGTGGACGACCGGCTCTACCTCTTGAATTAACTCTTGTATAAAAAGCGTGATTTGGCCTCAGTTGAATCCCTGAGAAAATAGCAGAGATCGTCTTAAACGGCTTGCGTGCTAGTTAAACCGACTATCTGGAACTTATAGGTAGCCTATAGGAATTGTCTGTGTAAAAATATTTATATGTATATATCAGTGCAGAGGAGGAGGAGGAAGGAAGAGGAGGAAGCTCTACAGCAGAGTCCCAGAGGAGCTTTGCACGAGAGCTGCTCTGACCTGGATGAAAAGATGCTCCATAGCGGTTTGTGGGTAGCGCAACCTGCTCTTAAAGGCAATGGCTACTGACCCACTGATTGGTTTAACAGGTGGAATGCCCTAACCACTCGCAGGTAGCGCAGGTGGGATGGCAGGTTTAGGAAAGTGGAAGATTGCGTTCTTTGCGGCGGAACGCCCCTAAATAGCGACTTTAGGAGATCTTGAGGAAGATCGGGCCCTTAATGTCTCCAGGAAATCCTGGTCATGCCAAGAACCCCTCTCCAGGAGGCATCCTAACCAGATGCCTGAACCACCTCAGCTGTCCCTCCTCAGTGTGGAGGAGAGGGGGCTCTACTCCGAGTCCCCTCTGAATGATTGAACTTCTCATCCTTTCTTTAAGGGAGAGTGAGTCACCCATCCATCAGTTATCAATACCTGCCTATTTCTATTCACGGTCGTGGGGATCTGCTGGAGCCTGTATCTGCCCTGTTGACGTAAAAAGTGAGTCATCCTGCCTACAGAGGAAATTGATTTCACACACTCATATCCAGAGTTCTTTTGGTTACTACTTACAGTTCATGACTGCAGGTGAGGGTATGAGAGCACATGTAGATCATCTCTCTCTTCATTCTTCCCTCACTATCTAACAAGAGAATTGGGCTCCTCCACTTAAAATAGCACCTCACTCACAACCCAGTAAGGGCGTTCTGCAGTTTTTCAATGAAGAAACATGGTCTCAGGTTTGGAGGTGCTGATTCTCATCCAAAGTTACGAACGGAACTGTTGACAAAGGAAAGTCCAACTCCCCCTATAGAGTACCTTAAAGGACATGGTGGGATGCCTGCTCCAAGTCCACAAAATACATGTGGGGTGGTTGGACAAGCTTCCATCCAGAGCCTTGGAGAACTCAGGGTTAGGCCTTATCCAGAGCCCTGATGCTGTGGAGCTTGGCAAACCTCGGCCCCATCCAAGTCCAGCTTGATGGCCTCCCTCACCAGAGGTGTCAACCACCAAGTTTGAGGATTCCCGCACCTTAGCACCCGATGACACTGCAGCCACAGCATCAGTCAGCTGCGTTGACGATGGAAGTGTGGCCCCGTCCTGCTGATGAAACCACCAGGCGCTGAACAGCTGGCAGCTCAGCTCTTCTTAAATCCAATGAAGCGACTACAAATTCAGCCATTGACCTGCGGTCCAAGATGTCCTGGTGCCACATGTGTTGTCACGGAAACGTACAGATTTGAAGTCATAGAAGGTTTTCTTGCATCTTATAAAACCTTCCCGACATTTATGGGAATGGAGTTTGTCATTTTAACCACTGTTTAGTTTTGTGCTTGTTTTATTACAGTTACAGCGGTCTGTGGGTGCTATTAGAAAAAAAAAAAAACTCCAGTACAGAAGTGACTGAGGACCCAGGCTCAGCACACGAGAAATAACGAAGCAAGCCTTAATTAGAGACGACTGAGGCAGGGGACCGTGGAGCTGAACGTCGTGAAAGCACCGTCAGAGCTTCGGGGACGACTCCTCAGCATTCCAGCAACGGGATGAACTTCAATTCAAAAGGTTTTCTTGCCAATATTTCTAAAATCCAATATGTCAGGCTGACAGCTCTGTCCCCCTTAAGGTTGGTTTGAATCTCGGATAAAGTGCTTGAACTTTTGCAGGTCATTGCGTGATGGCCAGGTGCTCCATGTTGCAGTCAAAAGCTTCTCGTCAGTGGAGGCAAGTCAGAAAATATATTGCCGAGTTGAGCGTGCTTTCGTGTTAAGACTTTTAATCAAATGAAATACTCACCTTACCTGCACAGCAGCTAGAAAGAAATGTTGCAAGTAAATGGTGTAGAAACGTGACAACTGTTAAACAATGTTTATTCGGGTAAAACCCTTTTACTTTGGTTATTGTTTGTCTCTATTTCCTTTTTTTTTTTTTTTTTTTTTGATGTGTCATGGTCCATAAAGGTCACCTTTAAACAGATCTGCGTACTGGTCGGCGTGTCGTCATTGTGCTGTCTGCACTTGTGTGCACTTTATATATAAATCGTGTTGTCTTGTGTAGCATTTTGGTCCTGGGGAAACGTTTCACTATGTACTTAGGTATGACTGAAGTAACAAACTCCACTTGACTTGAGATCTTGTTTTCTTTGTTCATCCCAGTTTGTCTCACTTCCTGTCTTGTTTGAATAAGGTCTTTGTTCCTCTTTGGGACAATTCAACTTGATATTTACCTCCGCCAAGGAGGTTATATTTTTGCCAGCATTTATCTCGGTCTGTCTGTCTGTCTGTGTTCAAGATAACTCAAAAAGTTATTGATGGATTTTGATGAAATTTTTAGGAGTTGTCAGAAATGTGAAAAGGAAGAACTGATTTAGTTTTGGGTGTGATCCGGAAGAACTCCTGGATTCTGGATCACTTTCAAATTTTCGATAACATTGGGTTCAATGGGACCAAAAATGTTGTTTCTTAATATCTCCGTTAATTATTGCCCAAAACTCATGAAATTTGACTCAGGGATTGACAATGGGAACATCTATCAAATTTTAAAGGCTGATCCGGATCTGATCCAGAAGGAGGATTTTATTGCAATCTGTAAATCGCTATATGGGGGAATTGTTGCGCTTGGCGGAGGTCTGCGCTCTGCGAGTTACGAAGTGATTGATAATCTTTGGTGTCGAAGAATCTCAATTAATTCCAGGTCACTTCAACTCGGTGAAAAAAAAAATTTAAATTAAATAAAAAAGAATAAAATCTCTCTCTGAATGAACTTGCCTTCCCCTTTAAGAATGTGTTATTGTGGTTAATGTGGTTATTATTAAGCTGTTTTTTGGGGAAAAAAAAGATGCAGCTGAGGAAAGTGCGGAGATAGAGGTGATTAAATCACTCCTAATTAGCAATCAAGTGTCCAGATGGGTCTGGGTTTCAGAATAATTGCTATATAAACATTGAAGACAGCGTTCAGACCGATCACAGCCTCTTTCACATTTCCAGGTGCAGAGCATTAGCTGGCAGAGCTCATCTCCAGTCACGGCCTTGAAGGGCAAATGCCACGGCCTTTCACCGTTGCCACAGCCTCGCCGTTATTTTTCTACTTACTTAACTTCTTCTCTCCATGTACTCTGGTGAAAACTAAACTCACTGATTCAGTCAATGCTGGGAATTCTTTTCCTAATTTATATTTTGACCATACTACGAATTGTGGCCAACAATATAAGTCCAGCATCAGCTGTGAAGAACTATTAAAACTGACACTTAATTCCAAAGAAATCCTGTACACACTGAGAAAATCAACCGTCTCAAGAAAACATGGAGGTGATTTTAATCTCCTGGCAGCACCGCGTCTCAAAAAATGTTCTTGACTGGGGAACAGTCAGGACAGAAAACAGGCAGGTCCCTCACCTGGATTCTTTTACTACGAAGCCACGCTTTTGTAATGACGAGGCTAATATTTTTGATTAATGTAACATTGCAGAAAATTCAAGGAGACATATGATATCACCGTCTTCCAAATACAAATCAGTTACTGGTTAGCTTACTGTTAATTACTGTTTAAATAAGCCAAACTAAGGTGCAGTAAACATGTCATGTGCAGTCGTGCTTCCTGAGACTACAGACTGGGACAAAGTGGCATCACAACTTTTTTTAAAATAATGTCACCTTATACACCTTTGAACTTATCACTTTCCTGTTTTCTTTTTTCTTCATCTTCTTGTTTTTTTTCTTTTTGCGTGTCCTGATGGATATGCTTGCTTCATTTTTCTTGTATCGAGTTTGAAGCACCGCAGAAAGCCGGCCACGGGCAGTCTGGGCCCTATTAGGGGGGGTTCCAAACGTATCGCTGCAGTGTCTATGGAGGTTTCAGGTTGTGTCATTGAAATAGATCGATACTGGCCGCATCTTGGGGGTCCCTTAACACACGAGGCAGTGACAGCTAGTGGGGGCCCTATGCGAGGGGGTTTTCAACATATCGTTGCAGTGTCTAAAGCAGTTCAGTCATTTTGTCATTGACAAAAGGACCAATGTCACCGCTGTCCAGGGGCCCCTTCCAGCTCGGGGCCCGAGGCAATTGCCTTCTATGCCTACCCCGTTGCGGTGTCTCTGCTGACACTGACGGTTGGGTCCGGTTGGGCCGGTTCTTACGGGTTATCCCTTCCTGGCCAGGCTGCTTGGGGTTGTGCTTTTGCATGTATCCGGGTCGGGTCTGGGAGCCCTGCACATCACTAGATCAGCGAACAAGACACAAGGGTCACATGCTGGGTCTCATGGTAGAGTTGGAGGTGCTCTCTGTGGTGGGTGGGTTGCGGCACAGTAGGGTGTCGCTGTCCTCCTTGCCACCCCCCGAACCACTCCTGCACTCCAATTTTAATGCAATCACCTGCCCTTATTCACTCAGTCGGGGGGGGGGGGTCACACAGCACCACTGGTAGCGCTACTGTTTTCTACTTTGACATCCACGGCCTGCCGTGGTATTTTTTCCAACTGGATCCCAATGAGAGGTGGTTACCCCCATGGTTGATAGGGCCTGTGACTTGCAAATTAATTTTCATTTTTCATTTCATGTAATTATATCAAATTTTTTTTCAATATTCTATCTATAACTGTTAAAATAAAGCTGCCATAGAAGTCTGAGACTGTTCATTAATTTCTTAGTATGACAAGTGCCAAAATCAGCAGGGGATCAAATACTTATTTCCTCCACTGTATATATCCAGGTTTTGTCAAATGTGACACCAACCATCAATATATGCGTAGAAAAAAAAAGTTGTAAAAAATAAATTAAAAAAATTATATTTGTAGAGCACAATTCGTACACAAAGCAATTCAAAGTGTTTTACAGATACGAAAAATCACAAGAAGGATGCCCTGTGCAGTGTAACATTGTCCTGATGAAAGCGATAAGGTCTTCCTTTAAAGAAGACGTTGTCTGGAGGGGAGCATGTGTTGCTCTCAGACCTGTGTTTACCTTTCAGCATTGATGTCCCCCATTTCATGGACACTAATGCACCCCCCACCACCCCTCCCCCACCATCACTAATGCTGGCTTTTCACTGAGCACTAACAACCAGCCAGATGGGCCCTCGCCTACTGGAGAATAGAGAATCCATGGTTTCCAAAAAAGAATTTTTAACTTGATCGGATCACTGAGAAGTTTTCTACTTTGCCTCGATTAATTTTATATGAGCTGTGACCCCGCAGAAGACAGCACCATTTCTTCTCATGATAGAGCTTCAACCTGCATTTGTGGAGGGCTAACTGTGTGATCAAACAGTGATGTCTGAGGCCTGCACTGATTTCCATCACAGAGTCTTACCTGTTTTTAGATGCAGCGCTGCCTCAGGGCCCAAAGATCACCCAGTAATGATTTGTCAACATCGCCCCATGCACACAGATATCTCAACAGATTAATATTTACCGTAGTAGATTTAATATGCAAAGTCTTTGCAGT
Source organism: Hirundichthys speculiger (assembly GCA_018398805.1). Taxonomy (NCBI): domain Eukaryota; kingdom Metazoa; phylum Chordata; class Actinopteri; order Beloniformes; family Exocoetidae; genus Hirundichthys; species Hirundichthys speculiger. The sequence continues at coordinate 750,182 of JAGFBZ010000739.1, read as the reverse complement.
TTTACCACGGTGGAGTATTATCATGAGACTGTTTCACAATTTCCAGTAGGTTGATGAACCTCTGCCTCTCTTTATTTCTGATAGACCCGAACTCTTTTATACCCAATCAGCACTGATCTGTAGCCAGTTAACCTAATAAATTGTAAAATGTTTTTCTAGATATTCTCTTTTTCATACCATCTTTTGGAGATGTGCTGCTGCCATCAAATTCAAAATGAGCTAATATATTTCATTATTCACTAAATGGTAAAACTTGACAAGTTTTCCATGTTCCGTTTTCATTAAAGTATGAGATTAAGAAATATTTGCATTCTGTTTTTATTTATTTTTTTTTTTCTTTTACAATATTCTAACCTTTTTTTGGAATTGGGGTTGTAATAATGTGTTCATGTTTGGTTCCAGTGATTTAAGAGTTCCTTCTCTAGATGCGTCACTTGGCTTTCTCATGTCTGTGTATTATTTGGATTTCTATCTGGCTTTATTTTTTAACTTTGATATTTCTCAACTCATATATATATATATATATATATGTATATATATATATATATATATTTTTTTTTTTTTTTTAAATCAGGATTTATATTTATTTTCAAAAATTGAAATAAATTTTGCAAAAAACAAAACATATTTGAACACATAACAGTCAACAACACAAATTGATATAAACACAAAAAATGAAAAAGTTTCATTATAAAATTTTTATGACTCTATGACCAACCCGCTCGATGGTCACCTTGAGATTTAAGGCTCCCACAAGCCCTCCTCAACATACAAGGCCATTTCATTGGTCAGGAAGAGCTCCACCCCATCCATGACCCCGACGACCTCCACCTCCTCCATGATGGCAGCACTGACCGTCTCCATCTTGGTGACTCCATCACTGAAGCCTGACCCGCAGGCCTTCATGTGGGTCAGCCTTAGGTGGACACCCAGCTCCAACCTGCAGGTGGCAGCCTCCCTCCAGAACTGCAGGGTTACATCTGTTTGATCCTGATGCATCCTCATTATTCTCATCAGGACCTGAGGTTATTCTTTTGATCATTCCTTGGTACATAAAAGGACAGATGCAGCCATTGAGTCTCCGACTATGAAAACAAGGAGTAAGACCTCGATCGTACACTTCCCGCTAGCCGCTACTCGCTAATTGCAAGTTTAGGAACCTCCAATAACTGCTAATGCAATCTTCCGCTCCCTAAAGCCGCTACTCGTTATGCCGACTCCCTTACTCACTTTGTAGGTGTGGCAATGGGTGTGTCTTTTGCCCTTCCGCAAACTCGGTATCTTGCGACCGCGGGTTGCGGGTAGCGGGTGGTCAGACCACCCGCTACCCGCAACCCGCATGTTGGTGCGTACAAGAGCGCGTCCAAATGGCATCAATGCACGTCTACCTGGTCACATGTGGACGTGCAGAAACAGCTCTACCTCTTGAATTAACTCTTGTATAAAAAGCGTGATTTGGCCTCAGTTGAACCCCTGAGAAAATAGAAAAATATTTCCTGAGAGATCGTTTTAAACGGCTTGCTCGCCAGTTAAACCATAGACGACCAGAGCGTGTTTACCGAGAGCGCACCAACTATCTGGGACTTTCAGGTTGCCGATAGGAATTATCTGTGTCTGTATCTGAGTCCCAGATGAGCTGCGCATGAGAGCTGCTCCGATCTGGATGAAAAGACGCTCCATAGCAGTTAGCGGGTAGCGCAACCTGCTCTTAAAAGCAATGGCTACTGACGCACTGATTGGTTTAACAGGTGGAACACTCTAACCACTCCTATGGATAATGTAGCGCAGGTGGGATAGCAGGTTTAGCAAGGTGGAAGATTGCGTTCTTTGCAGGGGAACACCCCTCCCACTACCCGCTATCCCTGAATAGCGGCTTTAGGAGATCTGGTGGAAGATCGGGGCCTAAATGCCTTAAGGTGCGTTGCCTCTGAAAGTCACTTAGCTCTGACCTTCCAAAACGTCTCTGGCTCCAGTAGCCGTCCAATTAAAAAGCATAAACCTGTGTCTTACTAAGTCAATATTATGCCATTTTTTACACTGATTCCTCTTATCGGTGTGATGGAAGTCCTGTCATGAATATTTACATCACTCAAGTACGTATAAGGCATAAAAGAACTACGATTTTCCAACTAGGAAGTGTTGAACTTTTCAAATCACTTCTACATCTGACTGATAAAACCTGAAACTTGAGAGTGAGGCCTTAAAATTGGGAATTAGATTACATGCCAGCGGGTGACATGAGTGTTTAATTCTTACATGAAGGATGTGGTCTTTATATGCACTCATTACTTTTTTTCATTACATCCTGTATTAGAAAAAAGGGTCCTACTGCTGAACTGAAACGTCTTACTTTATTTTCTCTCATCACCATCCTGCAAATATTTTTTTTTCCCAGGGACTGTCGTTTGCGCTAACCTTTAGGCTAACTTGCTGTGAATCACCCCGGGGGCGAGATCAGCATGGTGTGAAGGATGATAGTTGGATAATTAGGATGTGGTAATGCAGAGGAAATGCTACCACCACCCCCCCGGCCCCTTCAGGCCCTCTCAGACGATGACTGACACCCTCCTCTAATAGCGTCAGGCAGTGGCTTGACTTTTGCTAATTTCCCACTTTTTGCCCACACGGTTTATGGACAGTTTAAGGCTTGAGGATCGGAGCAGGAGTCCATATTAACTGCAGTTCCTGCTGAGGGAAAACACATCCACAGAACAATTATCCATATCAAGGAATTAATTGGATTAGCATATATACTTTTTTTTTTAATATCAGAACCAAACTCAAAAGGAACATTGTCAGACAGCTCTGTTAACACAACAATACGCCTCTTTATTTACCTCCAGGACCTCTGTTTGTGATGTTTGTGGTTGTTTTGAATGCTGGCTAATTGGAATTAATTTGTTTTGAGAGCACAAACCTCTTTGAAGCTTTTGAGTTCTTAACCGTTAAAGTTGTAGCTAAACATATTCAAGCTTTTTGAACATTTAGACCTCTTCATCGTGTTTACAGCCCAATTCTTCTCCTTGCTACTGCACTCAAGCACTTTAAACTATTCCTATCATGCAATATTTACAGTGAATGCATTAACGTGAACGTTGATGATTGTTGTAGCAGGATGTTCGTTCACTGTCATCTGTTTTTTTTTTCTTTTCTCTCCTTCTCATAAACCAAACGTTTGTACTGAAAACAGTCGAGCCAGTTTGGTGGTGGTGGTGGTGGTGGAGGGTCCTTGGACTTGATAGCTACTCAGACCTACACAACAGCAACATCAGGCGAGTGGATTTGGTAGTTCTGGACCAGACCAGATCAGATCTGGATCAGAACAGAGACGACAGTCGAGGGTGAATTTGGACCATTTCTCTTTCCAGAAACACATTTGTCGGACGTCTGGAATGAACAGCTCTCTCTCTCTCCAAAGCATCTCTGTGTAGTCAAGATCTGGGCTCTGACTGGGTCACCCCAAAAGGTAGATTAACTCTTCCTGGATCCATTTTCTGGTGGATTTCCTTTCATGTCGAGGATCATGTTTAGGACATTGTCAGATATTAATTGGTAAACCTGGGAATTAGTTTTCCCCTCATGGATGGCTTGTGATCCAGGCCCTGAGGCAGTGAAGCAATCCGGGTCAGGATGCTTCCTCCATGTTTGATTTGGGAAGATGCTGGTAGGGCATCTATTATTAAGATTTTTTCTTTTTTTTTAAGGAAGTACCGACTTCTCTGGTGTTCTGTCATGGACACGCTACGCTAGATTATTTATTTGTGGAGAGATTCATGAGAGAGATCATGGACCTCTTTGCTGCATCTCTGATCAGTCTTCTCCTTGTTCCAGATGAAAGTTTAGAGGGACGGCCAGGTCTTGGTAGATTTGCAGTGGTCTGATACTCCTTCCATTTCAATATAACTGCTTACACAGTGCTCCTTGAGATGTTTAAAGCTTGGGAAATCTTTTTGTATCCACATCCAGCTTTAAACTTCTCCACAACAGTATCTGGGACCTGCCTGGTGTGTTCCTTGGTCTTCATGATGCTCTCTGAGCTTTAATCAGAACCCTGAGACCATCACAGAGCAGGTGCATTTATACGGAGACTTGATTCCACACAGGTGGATTCTATTGATCATCATCAGTCATTCAGGACAACATTGGATCATTCAAAGATCCTCACTGAACTTCTGGAGTCAGTTTGCTGCACTGAAAGTAAAGGGGGCTGATAATATTGCACGCCCCACTTTACAGTTTTTTATTTGTTAAAAAAGTTTAAAATATCCAATAAATTTTGTTCCACTTCACAATTGTGCCCCACTTGTTGTTGATTCTTGACAAAAAAAATAACATTTTACATCTTTATGTTTTAAGCCTGAAATTTGGCAAAAGGTTGAAAAGCAAGACACTGTATAGCAGGGATCACCAAATGGAGGACCTTGGTCCGGATCCGGACCAAATAAAGGTTCTGTCTGGACCATAAATACATTTATTGGCTGCCTAATACGTCCATCAAATATCAATGCACTCCCACCCCTCCCTCCCTCCCTATGGTTCATGTAGTTGTGAATCGTGTGAAGGCGTGGTTTCGAGGGGTGAGCTGAAGAGGAGGAGGCGGAGCCTTTGGGAGGAGGGAGGGAGTGTATATTTTCAAAATCTCACTTGAGTTGGATTGCTGGAACCGTTGTTTCAAAGAACACCTACCCCACCTTTAATCAAAAGCGGGAATATCAAGCGCCACTACGAGACCAAACACACGTTTTTTGATGAAATCTTTTCACCAAAGTCTGAAGTGAGAGCGCCGAAAATCAACGAGCTTCGGGCCCAGTACGACAGTGTTACATGGTAAACTAGAAAAGCACTGGGAGAGCGCAGACCTCCACCAAGCGCAACAATTATTGAAAATTTGAAAGTGATCCAGAATCCAGAATTTCTTCCGGATCACACCGAAAATGAAATCAGTTCTTCCTTTTCACATTTACGACAACTCCTGAAAATGTAATCAAAATCTATCCACAACTGTTTGAGTTATCCTTAACACAGACAGACAGATAGATGCCGGCAAAAACAACCTCCTTGGTGGACGTAATAACTTCATTTTTCATGTGGGGTAGGTGTTGGTGGTATAGTGGTTAGCATAGCTGCCTTCCAAGCAGTTGACCCGGGTTCGATTCCCGGCCAACGCAAAAACTTTGCAGATTTTCAGATCATGCTGATTTGCAGTTCTATTCTCTGGTCATCATGGTCATCCCTCCTCCACTTGTGTTTGGGGTTCTGACTGGCGAGGTGATCGGTGACCTGGTCCTCTAACCATCTCATCCCAGTGCTGCTACCTCCATCTGTTTATGTTTATATGGTCATTATATTTAGTCATTTGTGTGCTCTCCTCTCTCTGTCCTGTCTCTCCCCTCTTTTCTTTCTTTACCCGGCTGGTCTTCAGCAGGAAGGTGATCCATATGATCCAGGTCCTGCTCAAGGTTTCTTCCTCTTAAAGTGGAGTTTTTCCTTGCCACTGTTTGGCTTAAAGGTTGCCTCTGTGGAAGTTTTTTACTTGCCATTATCATTGATTGGATTTAATTTAATAATTTTAGTTAACGATATTTGCTCGGGGGTCATGCTCTGGGTCTCTGTAAAACGATTGACATTGTAACAGACGCTATACAAATAAAATTGAATTGAATTAAATACGTTCATAAAAAGTTGGCCTTCAATACCTTTTCAGCTGTTTTAATTTGACACCATTGTTGGGTTAATTGTTTTCAGGAAGGGAAAGATGAAAATATGAAGAGAAAAGGCACTTCTAAAAATTTTATTTGCATCATTTCAGGAAGAGGCACTTTTGATTTCATTATGAAGAAATATTTTTATTAGTTGTAATGCAGGCCTCAAGTTCACTGTTAGCTGCACGTGTCTCAATGTGAACACAAAAAATCAATGTTGAAATGACATGGAAATATATGATGTGCTCTTGATTAACATGGACAGGTTATGTATGCCATGGTATGTGATGCAAGAGATGTGTGGTCTGGACCTTGTGACAGAAGAAATTTTAGTGACTGGACCCATTAGAATTTTAATTGATTAACCTTGCTGTATAGCATCGATAGCATCGGGCCTCCACAGATAAGCAAAACAAAGCAAGTTTATTTGTAGAGCACATTTCCTGTACAAGACAATTTAAGGTGCTTTACATAAAACATTTGAAGCATTACAGAAAACAGGAGGAAATAAAAATAAGATAAAATAATAAAAACATTAAAATCATATAAAAAAGAAAGAAAAAAACAATAAAATGAATCATAATACCTAAATAAATCAAAATTAAAAGAAGCTAGACAAAGTAAAAGACACCGTGCAGATTTCATGGATAGGCAAATGAAATTAAATAAGAGCAGGATGCGCACATGACGGCTTTAATTTTAACGGTTATTATTTTAACTACTGAAACAGATGTGAGTGAAGGTTTACAAAATAAGGAAGACTATTTTGTACTTTCTGTTCATTATTATTATCCTCCGCCAAGGAGGTTATGTGTTTATCTGTCTGTCTGTGTTCAAGATAACTCAAAAAGTTATGGATGGATTTTGATTAAATTTTCAGGAGTTGTCAGAAATGTGAAAAGGAAGAACTGATTTCATTTTGGCTGTGATCCAGAAGAAATCCTGGATTCTGGATCACTTTCAAATTTTCAATAACGTTGCGGTCAATGGGGCCAAAGATTTTGTTTCTCAATATCTCCGTTAATTATTGCCCCAAACTCATAAAATTTGACTCAGGGATTGACAATGGGAACCTCTATCAAATTTCAAAGGCTGATTCGGATCTGATCCAGAATGCTGATTTTATCACAATCTGTAAATCGCTCTATGGGAGAATTGCTACGCTTGGTGAAGGTTTCTAGTTTGCAGCGTCTCTGTCAGTTTATATCCGGTCTTAACTGATCTAAACTGGGTTATTGCAGGTGATGTAATATTACCAATTTGCACTCTTTTCACACATTTCTGCAAGACAATTATGGATTTTTTTTTTGTCTGTTAGTTTGAGATCTGAGCATATTTACTTATAAACTAATCAATATTTAATAATTTTTCCTTGTATGAATCTGTCTACTGATCTTGGGTCTTTCATTAAATCAATGGTAAATTGCTGCATCAGTTGTGTTCCAGCCAGTCATTTTCCTGCCCATTTCTCTGTTGATATCACTTATTATTTCCTAACAATGCAGCCCTTCTCCATCTCCAGGTTTATTCTTTAATATAATTTGCTGATGTTTCTGCAGTGCTCCACACTAAAATACCCCCTAAAATGATCACAATGGAGTCTAGCGTCCCTTCTCTCAGATCTTTACCTTTTTATTACTGTGCATGACATGTCAATACATCTAATTCCCCTTTAATCCTTCTGTCATTGGGGGCATCTGTTGGTTAAACTTAGGTCTTTCAAGCTGTAGGAAAAGTAGAGTTTTCACTTGAATACAGCCAGTCTTGTCAGGAACGCAAAAATGACCGATCATAAGAGATAAATAATCTCTATAAAAAGTGGGGGAAAAGTATACCTATATACTACATCTTACTATTATTAATTCAATATTATTTTTGCTGTCATTTATTTATTGTTGAAAAAAAAATCCTCCCTACAATGTTGAATTTCCCTTCTGGGATTAATAAAGTATTTTTCATTCATTTCATTTTATTTTTTATTTCATTCATTCATTTCATTCTTTCATTTCATTCATTCATACCTCATTAGATCCATGTATCCTCAATGCAAAAAGAAATGAATAAATTAAATACCAGATCTGGGTGCATTTTCCAAAAGCATAGTTAATAACTGTTTGCAACTTATTTTTTTTAAAGATTGTTTTTGGATCAAGAGGCCTTTATTTAATGGGAAATGGGAAAGACACGCAACAACGGGATGCAGGTCTAGAGTTGAACCTGTAACCACTACAGGAGGACTGTAGCTTTCTGTAAATTTCCCACCCGCCGAAACCACCGAGCTCTCCAGTGGCCCCTCTGTTTGCAGCTTAAAAGGTTTGAATGTGACGCAAGTGCTTTGCAAATCCTTAGTTCAATGTTTGTATTGTTAACTTACATACATTGTTAAATGACAAGAGTGAGATCTGCTGAAATGGTATTAAAAAAGAGAAAAAAAAATCCACTCAAGTGAAGGGGCTGAAGTACCAGAATACAATACAGCAGATTGTCAGAACAGCCACAGATATGTTGTGATCCCACAGTCAAATAGTAACTACGAGGAGGCTGCAAAGATGCTGGCCGCATCCAGGTACCCGCAGAGAGTGAGGCAGATCCTGAAATAATGTCAACAGCATGGGAAGAGCAGAATCCAAGCCATCAACACATATGCACAGCCTGTAATCAGATCCCCAGCTGGTCTAATATAATGGCCACAGGAGGAAATGGAAGCCACTGATGTGAAGACGAGAAAACTCATCACAATACATGGAGGGTTTCGGCCCAAGCCCAGCACTGCGAGAGTGTAGGCTGAGCAGAAAAAGGAAGGCCGGAAATAAGCCACCAACCAGGATGAGACAGCAAAGATCCAGTTATGCATCCGCAATATGTGAATTTCTAACTGAATGTCTCAAACAGCAGAAACCGAAAGAGGAAGATGAGAAAGTGGAACTATCAAGGCAGGCAGGACAGACTAAAGATGCTGCTGATATCAAGAATTTCTACCGATAGCTAAAAAGGCCGACATAAAGATATCACAGAGCTAATACAGTGGTACCTCTACTTACGAAATTAATTGGTTCTGGAAGTAGTTTCGTAATCTAAAAATTACGAAAGTAGAGACGCATGTTAATGCCCTAATCTGTTCCAACCCCCCCAAAATTCAGACATATGTTTTTTTATAAATTATAAATAATACATGAAATGGGATGAAAACCTGTAAGAAATACATGTTAGAACTAGAAAAGCACTCAGAGAGCGCAGACCTCCAATAAACGCAACAATTATCGAAAATTTTAAAGTGATCCAGAATCCAGGATTTCTTCCGGATCACACCTAAAATGAAATCAATTCTTCCTTTTCACATTTCTGACAACTCCTGAAAATTTCATCAAAATCCATCCAGAACTTTTTGAGTTATCTTGAACACAGACAGACAGACAAAAACACAACCTCCTTGGCGGAGGTAAAAATTGTTTGTTTATCTGGGTTGCTGGGTTACGATCATACAGACAAGGGGCCCTCCTAGTCAATGGGATGCCAGGAAGATGCTAAGCGATACCCAATGGCAGAGCAGCTCGGACGCACCGCTTTTAAACCGAGATACAGAGCCGACAAGTATTTTTACGTATGGTAAACTCTGGGAGCTGCGAGTAGCAGCGCTACTGTATTTCTGCTTTTCGTATCCTGAAATTTCTTTTGTAAAACAAGAGGCAATATTTTCCCATTGAGGCATTTCGTAACCTGAAAATTTAATATGTAGAGACGTTAGTAAGTAGAGGTACCACTGTATTGAGAAGAGTAATAGTAACCAGAGTCTACCACTCCAATCTAGACTCATGCATGTACCATGTTTTTGAAGCCAGCTTTTGAACTTTTGCCAGTGCTGGGAGTGATGTATGACCTGAGCGTTTTTTCAGGCATGCGTTTTTACTGAAAGAATTTACAGCACTAGAAATTAATAAATAAATAAATCTGGGGTTAAATGTTCTGTTATTTCATATTTCAGCTTTATTCCCCCTGTAGCTGCCGCAACTCTTCAGAGACAGCGACAACGCCAACAAATCAAGCACCTGAACCAAAGCAAAATTTCATATTGCTGGAATTTGATGTTTATGATGAAACGGTTAAAAAGAATAAACACCGAACCTTAAAATAACCCTAGGGACATTACAAGGGAGGTCCACGGACAGGTTCTGACCAGGGTTCTTCTTCTTTTTCCTTTCAGGTGTTCCCTTCAGGGGTCGCCACAGTGTTAGTTTCCACCAACTAACTTCATGTCCTCTTTCTCTACATCCATAAATCTCCTCGTTGGTCTTCCTCTAGACCTCCTGCCTGGCAGTTCCAACCTCATCATCCTTCTGCCGATATTTCTCTCAACACATCTAACATGTTCTGTTCCTCTGATGTTCTCATTCCTGGTCCTATCCATCCTGGTCACTCCCAAAGAGAACCTCAACATTTTAACCTCCAGATCTGTCTCCTGAGTGTCTCAGTGCCATCGTCTCTAAACCAAACAACACTCGGACTCTTTTCTCCACTCATTCCAACCTGGTTGCAGATGTTCCTTCACCTCTTTTCCACTCTCTCCGTTGCTCTGAACTGTTGACTCTAAGTACTTAAAATCCTCCACCTCCTTCACCTCTTCTCCCTGTAACCTCACTGATCCACTCGTGTCCCTCTCATTTACACGCATGTACTTCCTTGCAGCTAACCTTCATTCCTCTCCTTTCCAGGACATACCTCCACCTCTCTAGATGTTCCTCCACCTACTCCCTGCTCTCGCTACCGATCACAATGTCATCTGCAAACATCACAGTCCATGGAGATTCCTGTATAACCTCAATCTGTCAGTCTGTCCGTCCATCACCATAACAGACAAGAAGGGGCTCAGAGCTGATCCTTCATGGAGTCCCACCTCCACCTGTGACTCCTCTGTCACACCTACAGCACACCTTCATGTTTTAAAGTTCTCGTGCAGGTCCTGCACCCCTGTAACAAACATCTCTGCTACTCCAGACATCCTCAAACCGATACCATAGCTCCTCTATCGCACCCTGTCATCTGCTTTCTGAAGGTCTACAAAGACACAATGCAGCTCCCCCTGACCTTCTGTACTTCTAAAGCCTCCTCAAACCAAATATTGCATCTAGAGGTACGCTTTTTTTTGTCATGGAACCATACTAATGTTCACGGATGCTCACTTCTGTCCTTCGTCTAGCTTCTACTATTCTTTCCCATAAATTTGTTGTGCGGCCCATCAGCTTTATTCCCCTGTAGCTGCCGGTAACTCTTTCAGAGACAGCGACAGCGCCAACAAATCAAGCACCTGAACCAAAGCAAAATGAGTCTTTGAAACTAATAACACAGTTATTCTATCAACTCAGTTAGGACATGAGGTGGTCATCCTATAGTGAGAAAGTTACCAGTTTGAAGTTCTGGGCACAAAGCCATAGTAACATAGAGTTCAGCATCTAGCCTGAGGACTCAATTTGGATATAATTATCTACTGAAAGACGATTATATAATTAATGAAAAAAGTTTTCTACATCAGGACTCATTTGCTAAAAATGCTTTTATTCTCCTTTATCATCCTCAAGCAAGTGTAAAAAAGAAAATATCAAGGATATTATCATTAGTAGTAGAAATAGATGTAGAATCAATTAAACTTAACCCCGAAGCAAAGCTGCAGGAAGCAAGACGCCGGGGTGATGTTCTCTAGATTAAACTTGTAGGACAACGTGACACCAAACAAGCCCTCTGCAGCTCATTCACTGCTATGACATTTCAGGACACGCCTTATGAATATTTTACGTGAATCCCAAAAAGCCATCAGCGAGGAACTCTGACAGCAGCACCTTGTTTACTCATAGATGATTGTAAGCAAGAGAAAAGGGGAGCGGACCCTCCGTACGCCCACCAAACCCCTTCGTCTCTGAATATTCTTTCAAACATCTGAATGCCAGATGTTTGAATGCTTTGCTCAGACCTGCAGAGCGTGCGAGTGACATTTGTAGAAGCCTGTGAGTAAGACCATGGGTCAGGGACTACTTGCAAATCAATCTTTTAATCTCCGTGCAGTGTTTGATAGCAGGGATTTACTGAACCAGGACAATTAAGACTATGTCAGCAGAGTTGACAGGTTGTCAAGACACACAGAAATATACTTAATTGACTTTCAAGTGTTTGCTTGCATGCATCACATAAGATGTCAGAAGGCAACATTCCTGGGTCTCTAGAAAATATAACTTATATATATATATATATTTTAGATGAATATGAGTGTAGAAACTGATAAGGATGTTTTCAGATTAAAGCTTTTCAGTTCTATTGTCGGCTATTTCACCGTTGCAAAAATAAATGACCCCAATGTTTTCCACAGCTGTTATCTTGTCAAGGTGGAAATATATGTAATAAAATATTTCAGACTAAAATGGGACACAAAGCCAGGAGGGATCTGTTCAAGTTTTTTTTTTCCTCCTTTATTCTAATGTGGTAAATATTTATCTGCCTCTCTCAGCGACACCAGTGTTGGGACTCCAGTGGTGGCTACCGCTGGTTCTTTTTAACAACCTCACAAAAAACCGTCAATTTGTGTATTGATAAAAAATAAAGCTGCAGAGTAGAATTTATACACGTTCTTCTGCCTTCACCTAAGAGCTATACAGTCTATACAGTGAGTTGGGGTGTGAACAAAAATCGATTTGGCAATATTACGCGATTTTCGGCTGCCCAATATAGTATACATTTTTCAGCTCCTAAATATCGATTTTTTTTTTCAAGGATTCGAGGAGTTTTAAGTTTCATATGATCTGTTCAGATCAGTTTTTAAACTGACACGATAGGAGAAATTATTTTTTCATATTTTTGTGCATTGTCAGTAACTCAGGGTACTTTATCCTTCATGTTCTCACTTACAGTGGTTACAATCCTGTCAGTATGTTGTAATGGTTACTTAAAAGTGCAAAAACACTAATCATAAACAATAAATAGGTTGTTTTGAAGCAAATAGTTTTGACTCAATTTGTCCTCTGAATGATCAATATCATCTGATGAACATCTACAGCAACTTGATTTTTTATCTTTACTTTTAATTTTGATATTAACCGGGTAGAATATTGCAATATATCGTGATATCGCGACATCGTTATAATATCGTATTGTGACCCAAGTATCATGATACATGCCGCATTGCGAGGTCCTTACCAATCCTCACCCCTAACAGTGAGCTAAACATATGGCTTCAGAAACGACTTTGTCGGTCACTGATCCATTTTACTTTGTAAAACTGCAAGAACAGAAACAGAACAAACATCGTTCAGCTCCGTGTAAAAACATACATTCCTAATAAATTCATATTTGATTTGACTTACAGATTATGCCTTTGCCAAGCACAAAGGTTGAGGGAGTAAACAGACTCGACCCAGGAGCGATATGTTTTTGGACTCTGCCGCACCTTCTAGCTCCCGCTTAACGCACTTCCTGTTTCCCACATGAGCCACTAGATGGCAGTGTAAGATTAACGACGAACTCAAAATCACTAGATTCTCTTAAAGACAAGGTAACCAGATTACCCATGGACTGAAACGACTTAAATCTGTTAGAAAATAATCCTCCAGAAAAAGACCAAACTAATAACACAAACTCAGGGACAGAATACAATGTTAACATCTATTTGACGTAAATGACAAAAGATGAAATGCTTTGTAGATTGTATTAATGCACCATTTTGCATTGTGCTTTTTCATTAAAAAAAAAGAATTTTTAGGCTTTTAAAAAATGCAAATCCTAATGTCAATGCAAAGAACCATTAACTATGAGAAGATTAAGCTCTGCACTGATGTTCTTTCCAGAACATTTCATATTTCCTGCTCATTGGCTCTTTGTTTTCAGATTCGCCCTGGCCGCATGCTGGCAACAACACATGGCAGCCAAGTACACAACAAAGAGCAACAGCATCTTTCCTGATGATGTGTTGCTCTACGACCCGCACCACACGGAGAAGGAAAAAAAAAACATCAAGCGTACTCTTCCAGTAAATCGACAGTAGTGTTCCAGGTAGCTGACAGTTTTAAGTACTGTAAGTCTTATCAGAATCTGCAGCTCCTACTGGTATCAGCGTGTCCTCGCTGAAGCCTGTTGTGTAGCACAGCTGCTAACCTGCTTTTAAGGCTGGCAGCACTGGATGATCTCCAAATTTGAACAGATTTTATAAATATTGGTGACCGCAGATTTAACTCATTAATTAATAGCCTTTCTTTAATGCAGGTTGAGATGAAAGATCTCATTAACAAGGGGGGACCTGGCCGAGACGGCGGCAGCAGACCGCATCAAAAACAGGCCCTTGTTCAAAGTAACAAGGACTTGAAGCTTAAGTTAAGATTGTAATTTATTCAAAGCATTAGGTGCCAAAAACCTGAATGCTTTCTTGCCCAGGTCAGTTCCGTACTTTGGCAACAACAAAGGACAGACTCAACTGATTTCTTATATTATAATCCTCTGAATGTACATGCACCTTAATTCTCAGAGTGGTGGCAGGGAGAGAGGACAAAAACAACCAAACGAAAAAACAGTGATAAGAAGAGATGGGGAAAATCCTGCCTATAGAAGGTAATATTAGCCTACTTTGTTGGCTGTCAATGAACAAACATCTGGTGGTGATGCTACCCAGTCTGCTCACTCTCATTGGAAATATCAGTACTGACATTACAGACTTTCACATTTACTTTATTTCACCAACTGATCATTGGTGATAAGTTTGGAGTTGGAAGGGGGAAAATCAAGCTCGAAATTGGGTTTATTGTAATACTTAAATGTCAAATCCCAATTGTACTCTCCAGAAACTGAAGTTACTTAATTTCATAGAATTTAGGGTGAATTCCAATTCCTCCCTTAACCCTCAATTTCAACCCTCGCCCTTAACCCTCAATTTTTGGACGTCAATCTTAACCCTCGAAAGTAAGTGTCAGGGCTATCTTGTGATTTATAAATTGAGTGCTGTTACATCTTCAGACTGAAATGTTGTCTCTGTATTCCCTGAAATGACACAGGGATAACACTGAAAAGAGCAGCGTATATTCCCTAAATAATATTAGCAAATAACACAGCAGAGGATACATTATTCAGTCCTCCGTCGCTACACAACAAGGTCTACAAGTAACGTGAAGCCGGCCGGGACCACCGGTCCAGCAGCAATTATTGTAAAGTAAAAAAACAAATGTTACACAACAATGATGTTTATCCATGAAAAAAGTCTCAAACAAAGACAATAAGATGGTTTCGTAACATTTATATCTTTAAGAACTACAAAGATTCTTACATTTGTAGCTAGCTTTTTTTGTCGCCATCCTTTTCAAAGATGTTTTGGCTAAATTACGCAATGGCTTCTGGGTAGCCCTTACTTCCAAGGGTGGTGCTGGAGAATCTCCATATTGAGGGCGATACAGCCCTCAAACCTGTCCTTCAATTTGGCCTTCTTAGAATCGGGACAACACTTGCACTTTTTGAGATTGAGGGTTGAGATTGAGGGTTAAGGGAGGAATTGGAATTCACCTTAAAACAGGAGGCAACTTGCCGTCATTGGTGAGTTTGGATGTGGTATCAGATGTTGATCATGTCCACCAATAGTGGCGGTTTATCAGGTTAATTTGTCAGTAATTTGTACAACTCCCCAATTTAAGATACATTTTACAGATAGTATCACGTATCAGTGGGGAGTTTTCACAAAATTTCATAGCTAGCATAGATTTCCTGTCTTGACTCTGCTCCCCTGCTCATCTCTGTTTGGACCCTGCGGTGGTTTGATAAACCTTTCCGTGGTGCACCGAGCAACAGTGCATTCTCACATTCACCCTTATGATCCAACGAGGTTGGCCACTCAACCTGACATGCACGTTTTTGGACTGTGGGAGGAAACCGCTGAGGCCAGAGAAGACCTACACTGAAAGGCTCCATTAAAGTTTTTTTTTTCTTTTATCAGGTAGCCATTTTGCTGTGAGGCAACAGAAGTAACCTTATTATCATGCTGCCCTAAAGTGTTTATTCATCCACTCACATCCATTTTTTTCCCACCATGCACATAAAGACAGTCCATAGAAAGCTGTCCCTTCATTTCCTACTTCAGCCTCGGGCCTGAGCGATGTCTCTCAGTAACTTCTGTGACTTACTGGCATGACTGATGGAGCCCCAAAGGAGTCAATAACATGCAATGTTATAATACCTGCGTTTTTCAGAACCATCATATGACCACACTCCCCTTACTGAAGGCAACGTTTCTCAATTTGATCTACCTTTTTATATCTGGTCGTTTGCCTGATGTGGAAAATTAAAGAATCAGAAACAATCGCAACGCTGTGCACCCCTTCTGTGCTTTTCTGGAAGCGTTGCGACCGGAGCAGGAGCGTCGTTGGTCCGCCTACTGGGTCGAATGTGTTCATTTGTTCTGGAAGATATCTAGTATTTGCTTTTAAGTGATCGTGTTTACAGGCGGGCTAGATGATTTATGACATCGCTTCCAACACTCAAACTGTCTCAATTTCTGAGATACCGCATGTAAAGTGAAGTCAATTACATAATTAGGTAGCCTGGTGTTTTATCGGGGGGAGCCATTGTGACAAATGGTTGCACTGGCTTGGTCAGTCATTTGACCTTTAATTATCTTCCCTCAAAACTTGATGAGATAAAGCTTTGCACCTGAAAGAAACATGCTGGCGTCTATCTTTTAATTACCCCAGTCTGTGAATGAAAGGGAGGGGCGGGGTTCCATATGAGATAGAGGGGGGAAAAGGACTCAACATAATGAGAGTCTGAAGTATCTCCCCAAATGTAATTATTTCCTATCAACTATCTCCTTGTTTGTTAGACTGCTGTGTTGATTTATTTTAATCTGAACAGTAAACAAATGAAGTAAGCGCGTAAAAACAAATTCAGTAGTAATTACGTTGATGTTCTAGACATATTTTTTTCATAACAAGCCTGATTGCTTTCAAAGGATTTTGTTTCAGTGGGAACTTTCAGTTGACTCATGTTTTTTTTTTTGCTGTATTTGTGTACTTTGAACAAAGACAGTGAGTGTTGCCAAACCATAAACAAACCAAAATAAAAATTTTCAAGTATGCAATTGACATTGTTAGTCCATCCATTTGGAGACAAGCCATGAGGTCTTCCAAACCTTATCCATGTGGTCTTTAATTGCTTAATTTAACTAAGTGGTATAAAAGCCTATTTCTAACCAAACATATGAAAGTATAGAAGGACTGAAAATAAAGGTGAAGCTTCACACAAAATAACGTTTAGAGACCACTGGAAACTAGAATATCTGTTACAGTACAGTGGTACCTCTAATTACGAAATTAATTGGTTCAGGAAGGAGTTTCATAACCTGAAAATTTCGTAAGTAGAGACGCTTTTTCCATGTAAATGCTCTAATCCATTCCAAGCCCCCCAAAATTTGGACATAATGTTTTTATAAATCATAAAAATAAATCAAAACATGTAACAAATACATGTTTTAATTAGATTGCTGCACAATAAACATAAAATGATAGTTGTACGTACATAATGTAAAAAACAAAGAATAAAGTAAAGAATAAAAACTAGGTTCATTTAGCTTTTAACTGCTATCGTCGTCACCTTTTTCCTCTCAGCAGTGGTTTTTGCCTGATGTTTTGTAAAGAATCGATCCAAGGACGTTTTGTCGGCTTTTAACAATCCTTCGAAAATGTGCAAGGCAAACATCATCATAGTGAGCAATAGTGTGACTAGTGAACATTTTTTCTGGGTGATTCTTTCCAACAAATTACAAAACTTCATGGAATTTTCCTAAAATCTCAAAAGGGATGCCAGGAAGATGCTAGTCGAGAGCCAATGGCAGAGCAGCTACAAGTATTTTACCTTCGGTAAACTCTTGTTTATCGAACGTAAACAAGAGTTTTGTTTACTGAAATTTCTTTCATAATAAGAGTCAATATTTTTCCGTTGAGGCGTTTTGTAACCTGAAAATTCCGTATGTAGAGAGGTTCGTAAGTAGAGGTACCGCTGTACTTGTAATGTGCCAAT
This sequence comes from Hirundichthys speculiger, assembly GCA_018398805.1. Lineage (NCBI taxonomy): Eukaryota > Metazoa > Chordata > Actinopteri > Beloniformes > Exocoetidae > Hirundichthys > Hirundichthys speculiger. The sequence goes on along the minus strand of JAGFBZ010000739.1, from coordinate 732,450 downwards.
ATATGTTTTATATAGAAACAGCCTTCACAAAGTACGGTATCTTGTGGTGTAATGGAGGTGTTGGGATCTCAGTTATTGACTAGAAAAGCACTCTGAGATCGCAGACCTCCGCCAAGCACTACAATTCCCCCATATAGCGATTTACAGATTTTGATAAAATCCGACTTCTGGATCAGATCCGGATCAGCCTTTGCAGTTTGATAGAGGTTCCCATTGTCAATCCTTGAATCAAATTTCATGAGTTTTGGGCAATAATTAACGGAGATATTGAGAAACAAAATTTTTGGTCCCATTGAACCCAATGTTATCGAAAATTTTAAAGTGATCCAGAATCCAGGATTTCTTCCGGATCACAGCCAAAATGAAATCAGTTCTTTTTCACATTTCCGACAACTCCTGAAGATTTAATTAAAATTCATCCATGACTTTTTAAGTTATCTTGTACACAGACAGACAGACAGACAGACAAACATAACCTCATTGGCGGAGGTAATGAACCATTCAGATCAGCATTTATAAACAGTGTACAAACTTCTCTTCACGTGTTGACAGCACATGGAATCCCAAGAACTGGGAAGCTGAAATTAATCACAACATTTTTTTGGAAAGCCATAGCTATGTGATAGAAATTACTATGCAGATGAGTGCGGCAATAAGAGCATGCCTTGTTGACACTGAAGCACTATTGTGAAAATAGACATGTTCAGAGAGTAATATTACCTCCTTGGCGTAGCATGTCATTCTGAGGACCAAGCAGCTGGAGTTCTATTAATTAAATTGGCATTAGCAACGTTTGGTTTTTGTTCAGCACCGAGTACACAGGGGCATTTTAGGACTATTAAATTAGGGCTCTGGAACAGGGGAATGCTCTCGCCAGATTCAGGGAAATTACAGCCAGTCAAACCATGAGGGAAGAGGCCTCTTCTGGTAGCTCTCTGTAATTTAACATGGCTGTCAATCACTGTTTCTAAAGGGTCCCTAAATCCCTTGTCTGTTGTGAGCGGATAAAACAACAACAACAACAAAAATAAAACCCAACAATGCCAGGGATTGCCGACAGCTCTGTTTCTCAGAAAATATGCTGCAAAACACTGAAAGACATTCAAACTATAAATAAATGTTGATGAGTGAAAATTTGCTTTGAGACGCAGCCAAATCATCATTATGCAGCATCCTAATTATGTTTGTGAAGCATTGGGGGTGTTTATTATGGAACTGGTGCAGAGGCCTCCTTATGCCAATGACCTTTCATTGTTTTTTTTTACATTGATCAGCATGTATCTTAAGCTAATATGCATTAGCGTTCCTCAATCTTTTTCTTCTTTTATTCTTTCCACAGACTAATCTTGCACAGTCTCTTGATTTATCGAGACGTGTCACTGTTTGAGCTATGGTGCTCTGATCTTTAGTCTACAACCAATCGTCCACATTTAAAGTGGCTGTCATGCATATTTTACAACTTTACAGCTGACAATTTGAAACCATGTGACAGTGTGATAGGAATCTCTCGCGCTGAACCCAGAAAGATTTATGATCTGAATCTGCAGCCTCTCACGGCTTTGAGAACCTCTGCAATGAGTCACAGTCCATTGTCTGGCTGTCTGGCCTGTAACATCGGGGCTTTGTTTTACTGTCATCAACTTCATAGTCCTGCTTTCAGGGGGAAAAGGCTGTAGCTCTGCGTATGACGCAAACCATGCTCTTTGTGGGAAAGCTTCAGCTCAAGAGGTATAGTGGTCGGCTTTTGATCAAGAGTTTGCTGGTTTGATCTCCCAACTTCTCCAGATCAAATGTTGAAGTTTACTTGAGGCAGGATACTGACGCATAACTCCCCCCCCCCCCTCAAACTGTTCTTTAAAGTTTAAAAGTAACAAATGGATGCAAATAGAAAATAGTAAATTAACTCATCCAAGCAGTGTCGAGGTTTCTTTTTCCTTTGGCAGTGTGGACGCTCTCTCCTATGGAGCCCCATTTGGGTCATAATTCAATGAATAAATGAGTCTATTATTATGAAATACAGGCATTTATTATTATGAAATACCTATCCATTATTATGACATTCCCATTATTGTGATATATATGTGTATATATATATATATTTAATTATGAAATATTTCCCATTATGAAAAAATGTAATTATTATGAAACATATTTTTATTATTATTTAATCTTAGTTTAATGCATAATAGTTTATTTCAGAATGGCTTTTTTCTATCTAAGAATGTGTTTTTACATAATTGCTTCCTTTTTCATGAGAATGAGCTCTTATAATAATGACATTTTGCCACTGGGCGGGACCAATGGTTGACCTGCACACTCATTGGCTGATCCTTCTCCATTCTACACTCTGACGTCGACTAGTTTTGGCCGTGAGGTCCCGTTAGCAGCGGGCCGTGGCATCATCAAAGTGCGCTCCTAGTCCGATTGTAGCTATGGCAGCTTGGACTGAGCTACGGGAAACCTTGACCAGGTTAGCAAACATATCTCTCTCGCCCACTATCGATATTCACTGTTCTGTTGCTTATGCCTGAATGAAAGAGCAGTCAATCACATAAATGGCTCCACCCTCTCTGCTGTGATTGACACACAAATCATTCTTATGAAAAACAAAGCAGTTATTATGTAAAAGCTCACTCTTGTGAAAAACGAAATCATTATTATAATAATGGGAAATATTTCATAATAATAAACGCCTGTATTTCATAATAATAGACTCTTTTATTCATTGAATTATGACCCAAACGGGGCTCCATACTCCCCATGCTCCAGTGGGACCTTTCTTTAGGGATTCCAGCTTCCTGCTATCATCTAAAACCCGCACCACAGTTTATCTGGTGATTCTTAATTGTTTTTAAGTGTCAGTGAGGATAGATGGTTTCTGGTCACTGGTGTGGTGCCATGATGGAGAAGGCCAAAAGAGACCCTGGACAGGTTTCTTTTGCTCAATGACAGCTGGAAAAAAAAGTATAGTTTGAATCATGAACAGGATGGAGCAGATATGGACTATGGCTGGATAAAAGAAGTACCACCTTCAAATCCAGTGGAATTGATTTTCTGCTTCTCTGTAGGGACTTAGTCCTCTGCTAATATTTTGCTTGTTTCCTCTTATTTCCAATGTGCATGGGATGTTTTTGGTTTGCAGTTTTAATGCAGACTGTGCCTTAACACCACTTAATGGTATAAGGAACTATATAGTGTTCAGTGAAAATGGCTGTCGTGCAACTATTTATTTGTTTGTTTATTTGACAATGGACAATATACGTGAATAAATCTTTTAACAAATGCATATTAGTCAGTTGACATGGATCCTAAAAAAGAATAAGAACAAATAATATGACATGCACGACATTGAAAATAAAACATGCTATACACAGTAAAGTCCATTGTTGCATGATACAGCTAAATAAATATCATTAATGATAATGCAACCATTAGTTTACATGTTTGCCAACAAGCCATTTCTTGGCATTAAAACTTGTAAAGTAATCAAATATTTTTGTTATGATAAGGTTTCCCAACTCAACAGTTTATAGTAATATTATATCAGTTATTTATTATTTCTTTCTGTGATGATATCTGAAAGGTTTCTTGTCTCTTTTTTTTTTTTAGTGCGTGTTTGTATAATGATTCTGTTGGTTTCTCTGCTGCAGTGTGTTCTTTGGATCAACTTGTCAAAACAGTATATGCGATGTGAGAGAGGATTATGGTGAAGGTATAGATTTGAGCTGCTTCAGTTGAAATGAAGTCCCTGAAGTCCATCTGAAGTTTGATAAACTGAACTTTACTTTTTTACTAACTTTTTACTAACTTTTTTAACGTGGGTTTTGAAGCTGAGGTTTGAATTAATGTGTCATCCCCAGATATATATATGTATATATATATACACACTGAACCGGGCCCAGGACTGAGCCCTGTGGAACACCAGTTGTAATTTGCAAAAATGACCTCCCTAAAATGTGTGATTCCTGGGGAGATATACAATCATGTTTAATTGTGCTTTAGTTTGTAACATGTGAGTGCTGTGAAAACGATGTGTTACTTGTACTTTTATTTATTTGAGTTACTGCTATCTTTTGCAACAGACCACTTTCTCAGATCCATGGGCCTTCCACTCAATGAGCTGCATTTGATGGGAACTAGTTGTAGCGGACTTTTGAAAAATAATGTGCAAGACAATGGACATTACTCTGCAGCCACAGGGAAGGACGACCCCATTTGAAACAAGGTCCATTAACCTTCTAGATGTTTCTCTTTATTTGACATGTTCTCCCTTTAACTACAGATTGATGAATTTTCTCAGGATGTTTAGACCTCTCCCCACACTACAAAGACATGCACATTTTGGCTAACTGATGACCATAAATCAGCAGTCGGTGTGAGTGCAGATGGTATCTCTCTGTAATGGCCCTGTGATGGACTAGCAACCTTTCACCCAGATGGGATTGGTTCCAGCATCTTGTGACCCTGTAGGACAAAGCATGTATAGTAGATGGATGGATGGATGGATGAATAGATCAGTCTTGATCAATAATCCATAGACAATGACAAATGTAGTGTGCACAGACTCTGGGACTCTGCTACTCCACTACACCCACATTAACCCGAACGGATTTTTGACTTGTGTGTTCTGTTCATTTGTATTTTCAATAAATAATGGATTGTAAACGCACTGCATTAGTATTGTGCTTTTCTAGCCTTTTTACTAATGTGCTTTTACACTACTAGTCACATTAACCAATTCACAGAGCAGTCTCTCAGTCCACAGAGATAAATGAAGTTACATCTGGTGAGTCTAGGCAGTGATTTCTTTCCGACCATACATAAACAATGAACAGCACGGTGGCTCGGTGGTTAGCATTGTCGCCTCTCAGCAGGAAAGTTCCTGTTTTGAATCTCTGTGAGGACCTTTCTGTGAGGACAAAATAAATATGTCTGTCAGGTTAACTGGTTATTCTTAATTGCCCATAGGAATGAGTGTGAGCTTGCCTGGTTGTTTGTCTGTCTCTTGCCCAAGGACACTTCTGCATATGGACTGCGACGAAAAAATACAACCTGAATTTGAAAACATTAAATTTGTAACTGAAAAGAAAGAAGAAAAAAAAAAATCAGGTAAAATTTTTAGTTTTTCAATGACATTTTTTTTTTTTAAATAACTAACCCTTGAATAGATGGCGATGCCAAGGACACTTCCAGCTCATACAGATGAGTGGGGGGAAAGGCTAAAAAAGAGATATAATATAATCTCAAAGTGTTTAGGCATCCATCACTTCACAGTTGGAAAAACTGTCTAGAAATTGAGTTTTGAATGATGGCTAGTCTCCTTCTCCGTCCTCAATAAGGTATAGAGGAACTCACCTGTAACAGCTTAAAACATCGCTGGAAGTGGCAAACATCTCTGTTCCAGAGTCTATATGTAAGTCATTGAACCGTGGATTAAGTAGCTCTCTTATATAGACTTATCACAAAGTGTTTCCTCCAAGTCTTTGCTCTCAAAGGAGGATCAACCAGGTATTAACTTCATAGGTTTACTCACTTTTTTTTGCCCTGCATTATGTATGTCTAATGGGTGTGTTTAATAAAGTCATAAGGAAGTATAATTGTTTGAATTATCAACTCAACCACATTTTGTATTCCTTTACATGTATTTTTGTGACTTAGATGATCAGATCAAATATTGCTATCAGATCAAATACATATATTATCATCAAGGTATGCCGTTGTCAACATCTGACAATTTTACGCTGGTCCTCTGGCATCTGCAGGAAGTAAAAAAATCTTTCCTCTTCATTCCTTTCCTTCTCCCTCGCTGCATTTCTTTCTGAAACAGCACAAGCAAACTGAATCTCTGCAGAGCCCTAGGTTTGAGCTTAGACGATAAAGAGCATTTCATGATTGTAAAATGCAAGACTTTACAAGCCTCCAAACCAGCAAACAAGGACGATGCAGAAGAGTCACAGGGGCTCACAGTGTGTCCACATAACCATGAACAGAACTGATTCATTTCTCCTGCAGATGATGACCTCTGATTAAAAGCTAAATTAAAAGCATGACTAAAACCCGACTTTTATCATTTAAGTCTTATTAAACCAGCACTCTTAGCCTTATGAAGAGAACCTCTTTTATATTCATTACCATAAAACCCTTGTGTGTCCAAATGTAATACTTAAATTACAGTGCAGTATCAGAGAATGGATGTAGAGACTGTCCAAATGCCTCTCCAAATGTAATACTTCAATTACACTGCAGCATAGATGAATAGATTTTAGCCAAAGAGCCAAAACTAATTACTTCTTTGACTAGCATTTATTCTCTAATTATTGATTAAAAATCAACCACCTCAAGGGGTTAATGTTCTCTAAAGGCTATTTCCTTTTTTGATCAGCTTGTGGTTATTGTGAAGTGTGTGATGTTTTCCTAACAAATTAAACCCATTATTGGTTTCCATTGCCATCACATTGCAATCTTTATTAGATGTTTTATCTCCGCCAAGGAGGTAATGTTTTTTTTATTGTTTATCTGTCTGTTTGTCTGTTTTCAAGATAACTCAAATAGTTATTGATGGATTTTGATGAAATTTTCAGGAGTTGTCAGAAATGTGAAAAGGAAGAACTGATTTCATTTTGGGTGTGATCCGGAAGAAATCCTGGATTCTGGATCACTTTCAAATTTTTGATAACATTGCAAGTCAATGGGGTTGAAAATTTTGTTTCTCAATATCTCCGTTAATTATTAGCACAAAACTCATGAAATTTGACTGAGGGATTGACAATGGGAACCTCTATCAAATTTCAAAGGCTGATCCGGATCTGATCCAGAAGGCAGATTTTATCGCAATCTGTAAATCACTATATGGGGGGAATTGTTGTGCTTGGCGGAGGTCTGCGCTCTCTGAGTGCTTTTCTAGTTAGTTTATGGGTTACAATACTCCACATCTGTGAATGTTTAAGACAAACAAGACAAGAGACATGGCAAACTGTTATTAGTGTGTGTGTTTATCTATTATTGTTCCTTTGATGACGATTATATCAAATTTGATGGGAAATTTAATGGAAAATTTAGCAAATTCCAAATGCTTTACATTTGTATAACTGCAAAGCCTGAGCATGCACATTAGGACCTTGCCAGTTAAAGAGAAATGTGGTTATTTTGACGTCTCAGATGCCAGAGACGGACCTGGCAACAGGCTGGGCAGACGCTGCACCAGCTAGTTCATCTTTGATAAATTAACTGTGAAAAACAGTGTGCCAAACTCATCGCAGTTTAGACAGCTTAAGTACTGGTAGGGTATAATGAACGACTCAGTAGTCCCCAGAACTAGTCTGTCAAATTCTAATGTCCTCCAAATGTCCAACTACTTCTTCCCACAGCCACAGAGATTACAGATTTGTCTGAAATCTGCTGTAAATTCAATTTTAATGGTGCGACACCTCTCGCTGAGTCATGGACTTTCCTCTCCAATCTCTGCTTTTCCCTACTCCTCTCTGCTTATCCCAGCGCTGTCACAAAACTGTCTCTCTCTCTGCTTTTGTATTATCTCTGTCAGCAGAGAGCCCATGGATCTATCAGGCCAAGCTGGAAAATACAGATAGTGACAGGGGTAATGTGGACCGGGTCACTTCACATGCCTTAACTCGCCCGTTCCTCCCACACTCCATTCTCTGCAAAGGACAGGTTGGGAATTTATCTCTATGACTTCCACTCAGCTTTGTGTCATCTGTTTACTTTTTCCAGTTACAGCAAACAGCGGAATAGGACGAATCGACTAAAAATGAGCGCCGCTCAATTCTCCAGTGCACTTCTGTCACACTTGGAAAGGTTTTTTTTTTTCCCTGTAAATCATAAAGAACGGCTGTAAGATACCGCATATTTATACCATTTGCACAAGTATTCTTAAGATGTCATTTATTATAACAAACACTTATTTCACAAACAAACATATCAACAGCATTTATCAATTTGTCACCAGTCATTATTAAGTTATTAAGCCAGCTGGAGGTTCGAAGCGAGCCTAAATCCCAACACCACATTGTTAGTCACACGTTTGCTGCAGCCAAAGCCTTGGGGGACGGCTGGCAAAACATGTTGACTGTGTGAATGTTCAAGTTAATAAGATTATCAATATCACTGCGTCTAAAGCAGATATGACCAACGTTTACATTTCTATACATCCATGTTATCATATGGATTCTTATGACATGTGATTTATATGTTAAAAGCAAACGGCTTGTAATGTATCATGTTCATTTTTGAGCTGTACTAATTTTAATTTAAAATCTCTGCTAGCTTAAGAGTATCTTTACACTCAGCGGAATTGAGGCAAAAGCCCCTGTAATCCGTTCACGGCACCAAAGATCGAGAGTACCAAGACGAGAAAACGAGCACATTTTGCTCAAGAGGTTTCAGATTAATTTACCTCCTGGAGGCTCGCCGATAAGCAGAGTTTACGGATCATTAACGTGCACAGCTAAACATGCACACTACCCGTTATGCTATGTTTTCGCTAAGCTACATTCTCAACATTTTCTGTGAATGACCTGAACACCTCGTATTCTTCTACATACTTGACTCAGGATGGGTGTCTCTGTAAATACTATAAATACGATGCTACTGTGTAACATTAGGGATTATGTTGGCTCATAATCACTCATCATCTACGTATATTTTCCATATATGCTGCACCAATGTGTAGGTGGAGACGTGGGACCGGCAGTAAAATACCAGCTGAGTCAGAAAACATTCACAGCCAAGAAATAAGAAAGCTAACGACGCTGTAGCGTAGTGTGTAGTAACTGCTTTTCTTCGGGTGAGATGTGTTCAAGTGCATTAATTTTTTTTTCTGTTTCAAACTCTTCCAGTTTCCAAATTTCTTTCAAAGTCAGCTGAATTTGCTGAACATACTTAGTAAAATTACCAGCAGATCCACTGGGATGGAGTCATACTGGATCTGCTCAGTTAGAAACCATACAAGGACATTTCACACTCTGTGATGTCATGAATGGTCAAGTTATTAAAAAAAATAAAGCAAAAAAACCTCCATAAGTTTTCAACAACCTGAAAACAAAGTAAATTGTGTATTTGAATAGTACAATGTACTTTACTAGTTATTTTACAGCCTCTATCATATCTAAGATGACAATTCAAGTTAAAAACATTGAAGTCAACATACAAAACCATAAGATGGATATCTTAATACACCATTAGTCATGTTCTTAAACTTACAAGTGTGGCAATAAGACACGATCCTTTGAGCAGGAAAAGTATAGTTCATACATGTTAGGAGCTTTACTTGCATGGCTTTTCTGTATAGTTTTATGGATAGTTATACATAAAGTAACAGGGTTAAGTCTATTAAACAGTAACTGTTCCAGATAAACAATTCCTCCACATTAGGACTGTTCTCTTGGCTCAATAGACACAATCACTAGCCTGCGCTGGATTTCACAGGATATTCTGAGAGTGATGACACCATTTTCCCAAATAATCGACTGGTCAGTGGAAGCGGGTTAATGCGTCTCAGCCTGTTCTGCATCACGAGTACTTCAATACAGGATAAGTAATAACGGTAGTGTCCCACCGTAGGGGGGGGGGCCGATGCTACGAAACCTGAGCATTCAGTCTTACGGATGATTCACAATCGGCAGTAATGTGGCAAGAACCGCACACAGGAAGAGAAACTCGACATGGAAGGGCAACATAGTGCTGGGAGGTTTGACCAAAAATTTATATCACGGTATTTTTCAAAATTATATTGGTTTTACTGTATATCACTGTTTTTTTTTTTTTTGAAGGCACAACTGGGTGTTAACCACATTTTCTAATCATTTAGAGAGTATCTGCTGCAATAAATTGGCTTAGAATGACCTATTTTACTGTCACGAGGAGTGAATATTGTAGCCTCCTCGCAGCTACAACTTTAGCTCGGACAACATTTGCAGATTATTGTAGTTTGTTGGACGTCGTCTTTTTTAAATCCAAAGAACTTCCACACGACAGACACGGCTCCTCGTTTAGGAAGAAGTTCCTCAGTCTCATGTTGCCGTTCTGGAGCTTCCACTTCGGGACTTTCTCTGTTTGCAGCCATCACCGTTTAACCATAAACTAGTAGCGTGTTGTGCCTCCAGTGCAACTCCAAAACAGACCCTGTCAATCAACGTTCCCAACGTTGTGTACGCTAAAGTACATACTCACCGGTATTACGGTATATGAAAAATTCATATCATAAGAAAAATAAACACCGGTATTCGGTATGAACCGGTATACCGCCCAGCACTAGGGCAACAGCCATCCTGCAGGTTGTAACCAGAAAATAACCTTCTGAAGTGGCTCTGCACCACAGAGGTGCATCGTAACAGTAATATTAAATAACACTGTGCAAAAAGTGTTGGAAACTGTTCGGGGTTATTAATATGAATGGAGGCATTATTTGATGAATCCACTTCAGAGCTGTGCAGCAGCTTGTAAATTCTACATTTGTTCTTCTACAACATTTTCTATTTTCAGCAGCTGACACCATTTTCTAAGGGCCTTGGTGTAATGTAAGTGAAATGCTTTGGTTAAAAAAAAAAAATGATATGAAGATTCAATACCAACAGCTGCCTTTCCAGGAACTTTACAGTTCTGTTCATAGCATCCAGTTTTAGGGGGCGGAGTCAGCCACTGTCCTCCAGCAGCCATATTTCGTACTCTGACTCGCAACAATTTCATTAAAATGTATTAAATGCAGTTTAATTGAGAGATACTGATATTAGTCAACTTAAACTAGCTGACACCGGTTTAAGTAAAGAGCTGAAGTATTTTGAAGGTCACCCAGTGGGACAGAATATAAGTTTAAAACCAATACAGCTCAGGATTCACTGACGTCAGTCTCAATTAAGAACACGGGACGTGTTTCAACCAACTGTTTTTGTCATAGAATTAAAAAAAAGACAGTCGTTTCATTACTGAAAGGGAGGTCAAGAATAAACGAGGACGCAGAATTTCTAACTTCTCACTGTGAAAAACAATTTAACTGCTGGTGACAAGTTGCTGTTAAGAGTAGAGCAGAAAAATAACAATCAAGAGCAAGTTTATGCAAACAAGACAAAGGGCTTTTGGAAAACGTATAATAAACTGTGGTGGCAAAATGTTGTAGCCTCTAAAAGATTCAAGGATTCTGAGCAACAATTAACCTGAAATAACGAGACTGAGCGATGGTTGGATAGTTCAATGAACTTATTCTTCATTTGCATGCAAAAGAGATCAGATCTGTACCTCAGCAGGTGGTTGCAAGAAATGACAACCTGACAGTGAAAGACAGGAAGCTTTAGCAGAACGTCCGAGACCAAAGAGTGAGATAGGACTCGAGCCTGGTGCCCATGATGGCGACACGCAGGAGAAACCCAGTTAGACAGGAGGCTATATCAGAAATGATGTCCATTCATATATGGGCAAACAGGTCTCTGTGAGATCTGGAAGTCAAAGAGCCAGTTTTACCGTTAACAGATTGATGAATTACACCAACAGGAAACTATTATTATTATTATTATTACCCCCGCCAAAGGAGGTTATGTTTTTGCCAGCGTTTATCTGTCTGTCTGTGTTACAAGATAACTCAAAAAATTATGGATGGATTTTGCTGAAATGTTCAGGAGTTTGTCAGAAATGTGAAAAGGAAGAACTGATTTCATTTTGGGTGTGATCCGGAAGAAATCCTAGATTCTGGATCACTTTTAAAATTTTCGATAACATTGCGGTCAATGGGGCCAAAAAATTTGTTTCTCAATATCTCCGTTAATTACTGCCCAAAACTCATGAAATTTGACTCAGAGATTGACAATGGGAACCTCTATCAAATTTCAAAGGCTGATCTGGATATAGAAAGTGGATTTTATCACAATCTGAAATAAAGATTAAATTTAATCACAATCTGTAAATCGCTAAATGGGGGAATTGTTGCACTTGGCGGAGGTCTGTGCTCTCTGAGTGCTTTTCTAGTTACTACTGTCATTTAAATGTGAAGATCATTGCCCTTTTGAAGAACCTCATCTGTGAATCATGGCTGGGCTGGTATCGTGGGTTTTGCTTCTGTGCTGCCTTCAGGTTCAGACAACCCACCACTATTCAAGGAAAAATGAATACCGCTGCAGTGATTATAATCTCTGGATATTATCCCTAAACTGGGGATCAGTGGATTATGGACGATGACGTGAGATGATGAGTGATTAGTCATTTTACCAAAGAGCTGTTGAAAACAGAGTCAAGTTATTAATTAGGAGCCTCCAGATTGAAATCCAGACCTTCATCGAAATGTTGCAGATGGACCTGAAGTGATGTGAAAAAAAAAATTACAAACAACATGGAGTTGAAACTAAATAATGAGAACTTAAACAAAAACAAAAGCATTTGGGAACGTTTGTACTTTAAAGGCCTCCATCTGTTGTTTGCAGGACGTTATCACACTACGTGAAGTTATTATTGAGAGGCTCGCTTTTTGGAATAAAAAGACGAGTCACCGCTTTGATTTAAAAGCTTTTGAAGACTGAGCACGCTCAGAGTACGACAAAAAAAAAAAAAAATCCTTTCAAAATTCATGGTTGCCGTTCGGTTTGGTCTCAATTTGTTTCCATCCCTGTGAAATGAGGCTCGGCGCAGGCTGCTGGAGATGTACCTCGGCTGCACCGTGTGAGATTGGCCTCCTGACTTCCCCCTCAAGTGCTGATGCGGAGGGACTCGCCGTTCCATGTGGAGACAAATTGTGTGTTTTCTCTTCCCTGTCAGTGTGCAAACACCACCCCCGACAAGTAATAGTGTTGGTGTGAGTCTGAGTGTGTGTCTGCCCGTCGTGTTGAGAGGAGGGGGCTGTGCACGCGGCGATGGCCGTGGGGGGAGTTTTCTCTTTCATCAATGAGGTCAGTTTCTCAGCGAGAGCTTTGCTGCTGCCTCGTAGTTTATCTGCTGTACATCAAAGGTGACGGACGGGTGATGCAGAAACCAATGCTGCATCATTTTCAGATAAATAGTCTGTTCACTGGATGTCAATTAACACTGACGTCCAGCGAACAGCAGACTCTGTATGTAAAGGCGACTAATCTGTCCATACTAGAGATGGAACGGTTACCTGGTATTACAGTAAAGCGCGGTAAAATTTTACGCAATAAGCAATTACCGTTTATGTTTAACTTCATCTCATTATCGCGGTCGATTACCGGGATAAGTAATATCAGCCTCATTCAAGTCTGCGAGCGACTCGCGACTGTGTCTTACGTGAATATGTAGCTTGTAACATCGGCATTGTAATGTTAGCATGGCTGAAAGCAGTGATAGCACGCAGGACATTTACCAACCCACTAAAATGATGAAATCCGAGGTCTGGGCATTTTATTTTATTTTTTTTAAGAATACAGAGGGACAACTGCTGGAGGACATTTATCCTGTCTGCAGAGCACTTGTTTACATTTTATTGTAATTTGTACGAGCAACTTGAAGGAGCTAAGGCTAATGCTTCAAGCTACTGAGATGTTTGACCAAGACTAACCTGGTCGACGCGCTTCGCTAACTCGCATTTCGTAAACGTTACTGTTGCGTGTTGATCGAAAAAGGACCAGAAGGATGTTCTTCTGATGCAGTTAAAATATTAATTTATTCCATTAACTGATCCGACAACCGTAACGCCGGCAGTTAGCGCCACAGCGGTCAAAAACCTTTTGCCCTTCCGGGTCCAACACTTTACCAATAACAGGCAGCTACCTTTATACCTGACCCTCAGGTAACAACACAGCGACACCCACAGACACACAGAGGGAACTACAATTCAGAACAACATATTTGGCTCCTATACAACTGTTTCTTTATTTGCACATTCATACTTATTTAAGGTTCAGTTAAAATCAAAAGTTTATTTCATTTGAACTTGCACTATAATTTTTGTTCCTGATAATTGTTTGCATATTTTTGACCTACTATGGTTGTTAGTGTTTATTTAAATTTGCACCAGACGAATAAGCTTTGTTCCCGTTATTTATTTTATTCATTTAAAATAAAACCTCTTTCTGTGCCAGTTGTTTACCCTTTTAATGTCAAAGTTTCATTTTGATAATATTTTGGCTTCTGATGTTTTAGTACTGATGACAAGAAAATCACAAGATTTTGTGAAATTATTTAAATGTATGTGGTTTTTTAGACATTTGTTACAGCAATTAAGAATACGATAATATCACGATAATATCGTAAACCGTGATAATTTGGTAACTATAATCTAGATATCAAATTTTCCATATTGTTACATCCCTAGTCCATACGGTGTCTCAAGTTCCTAATTTTCACCGACTGCTAATGTCTGCACTGCTGTGAAATATTCAACGCAGTTTGAAGCTCATAATTGCTCTCCTAGTTGTGTTTTTACTGGACCGGTTTTCCTTAAACATACCGCTGCAACAACAAAGCGTTGCAGCTCTTCTCTGCTGGCAAACGTATAGTTTAAGGAGGTAGTTGTAAGTTCAGCAGCTAACCCGAGGGCACAGTGATGTTCTTTTTTAAAACTTGTTCATAAACATTTTTTTTTTTCATTACAATTTATAATGAGTAAAAACTTGGGGACAACACTCTTAGCCTCCGGTGTTCATGGGATTGCCTGAAGTGGTGGATGTTTTTTTTTTTTTTTCCAAAAGAGAACATTATCTGTACAACACTACAACTGTGATCTGTGGTTACTAAATGCTAGTTAAAGCAGCTTACACCCCTTCGTCCCAAAGCTGATCTGTTTTTGCATCGATTCCAACTAAATTAGCAAGCTCCACCACCATTAAGCAGCGATGCTGCCACACTGTGATAAATACCTTGAAAGAAAACACTGATTACCATCACAGTATTACTGTTTACAAGGTTATCTCACCTTGATGATGTTGCTCCCGGTATTGCGCTAATTCCTCCATCAGGGTCATCGTTAATAAACCTCGCATTGAACATTACACAAAGTGTTGTGTATCGGATGCTGCCTGCAACACGGGGGTACATTTGGGAAGTTGTTATGATAAAAGGGGGATTTATTTTTGGTAGACTGAAGCCTCGACCCTGAACAGTCTCACTAAGTGTCACGGTTCTGTGTTTTTCAGATTTAGCTTTGCGTAATAAAGGGTGAATAATGATGAGTGCACTACATCGTCTTAAAAATGCCGAGAGGAACAGCGGCGGCGTCTCCTTTGCATGAGTCAAAACGTTAAATATTCTTTCTGAACAGTTTTAAAAGTTCCCTCTGTTTGTGAGCCTTTTGTCCTGGGCTCGCAGAGATAAGCATATAGCATAATAAACAGGGTATGATACATTTGGCTCTGGTTTATATTCTAATACTAAATCTGTAGTGCAGCAATAGAAAGGAGGAAATCCGAGATAGCTCGAGGTAATCTGTGTGAAGTATGAGGTGTATTCATTCCCCTCACCAAATAATCCTACCTGTTTTAAATATAGAATAGATAACCGCTGGTGTGATGGTATTCTCCGGGAGGTGATAGATGGTGAATTGGAGCCAAAAATGAACGGGCCCTTAGTCGAGCAGAGCTAAATTCATTCCACGGGCCCAGAAGAGTGGAGTTATCTGAATCAACTGTCCTCTGTGGCTGCCTGAGGGATACTGGAGACAGCTAAGGTCAAATTACAAGAGGGGTTAGCTTGTGTGCAGCTATGGAGAGATTACCTTTGGAGTTCACAGGAGACAGACAGTTAGCCGGTCTGCTGCACGAACGCTCTGCAAAATGCAACCAAAAACAGGAGGCAAGCCATCTGTAAATACGCCAACAATGGATTTATCAAACCCTTTCTCGTCTGGGAACCACTGAAGGCTCTTAAATCTCCTAACCCCATATTTATTTACAAGAGAACATATAAAACATATCAAATTTCTAAAGTAAGGAAAAGTAACATCTTCAGGAACAATAATAATAATAATTAGTGCCAGTTCAGCACTTGGACTCCTCTACTAAGCCGTGCTTTTGTAATGGATGCAGTAATCTAGTCTTGTCTTGCTCAAACAACCAAGACTTTACCTGAAAAAAACCTTATCTGTTGTTTTAAAACATGAACATACCTTTCAGCACTGACGTTTCCTTTCCAGGAACTCTGAACTGAAAGCTGGTCCATCTCCTCTTTTGTCCTGAGGAAGTGGAATCAATTGCTTCCAAAAAGATTTTAAAATTGCAAATCTAACCGACCACAGGGACGTTTTGAACTTTGCCTCAGCTCATTTTTAGTTACGTTTGGCCCAGAGAAGAGAAGAGAAGAGAACAGTGTTTCTGGATCAAATTCACATGTGGCTTCTTCTCTGCCTGACAGATAATTTAACCTTTTTTTTGTAGGTGCCATGGCAAGATGATTTTATGTACTGTTGATGATATATTGAGATATAATAACTCTTTATAATTACAGTATATGCTGAGGGACATTCTTATAACGTCATTTCACAATTTGTATGTAGTTTTTTTTTACAGTTTGGTGAGTCACTGCCCATCTTTATTTCTTAGACGCTCTTTTTTATGCACAATCACTGACATGTTGCAAATGAACCCAATGAGTTGCAAGATGTTGCTCAAGGAGTTTATTTTTAGTGTTCGCTTACTTCATCAGACTTCACGTCCCAACTTTTTTTGGAGATGTGTTGCTGCCATTCAATTCAAAATAAAACTAGAAAAGCACTCAGAGAGCCCAGATCTCCGCCAAGCGCAACAATTCCCCCATATAGCGATTTACAGATTGCAATAAAATCCATGTTCTGGATCAGATCCGAGTCAGATCCGGATCAGCCTTTGAAATTTGATAGAGGTTCCCATTGTCAATCCCTGAGTCAAATTTCATGAGTTTTGGGCAATAATTAATGGAGATATTGAGAAACAAAATTTTCGGTCCCATTGACCGCAATGTTATCGAAAATTTGAAAGTGATCCAGAATCCAGGATTTCTTCCAGATCACACCCAAAATGAAATCAGTTCTTCCTTTTCACATTTCTGACAACTCCTGAAAATTTCATCAAAATCCATCCATGACTTTTTGAGTTATCTTGAACACAGACAGACAGACAGATAAACGCCAGCAAAAATATTACCTCCTTGGTGGAGGTAATGATGCTCATACAATTTCTAACTCATTGATGTTGACTATTCCTCGTTTCAAACAAAACTCTGTCATTAACAGGCCAAAAATCACACGAACGCTGAGACGGCGTCTGTGCTTATCCACAGGCTCACAGACCTTAAATGAATGTGACGCTCTCCAGACACTCCAAGGTCCTTCTAATGACACTGTGCTTAAGGTGTAAATTAGTTACACAGCCTTGCTCATCAGAAGACACCGGAGCAGCAAATCCAGGGGGCTGCTGGAGTTCCACCAGACATGATGGAGATTCATTCTATGAACATCACTCATTAATATGCTAATGGATGCCATTAATGCTTGACAGTGAAATTAATAGAAGCACGGCACTTGGTGGGTCATAGCCAACAAGAGCAAGGAAGGAAAGGGACATGAAGAACGAAGAAAAACAGTGATTTTAGGGGTTTTGCCAATTGAAAACAATCAATTAGCTTGTGTGTGTTTTTTTTTTGACAATTCCATGTATGGATGAGTGTATTGGTACCATTACATTTCATTTAAAAAAAAACAATGCTCAATTGTTCCTGAAATGTGATGGAATTTAAAGGAATTATCTAATATATAAATATCAGTATGTTTATATTCCAACATAGTCTAAACAGATTTGTTGTGTCTAGGGGTGAGTATTGGCAAGGACCTCACAATACAATATGTATCATAATATTTGGGTCATGATATCACGATATATTGCGATATTCTACCCAGTTAATATCAAAATTAAAAGTAGAGATGAAAAATCAAGCTGCTGCATATGTTCATCAGATGATATTGATTCATTCAGAGGACAAATTGAGTCCAAAATATTTGCTTCAAAACAACCTATTTATTATTTATTATTAGTGTTTTTGCACATCTAAGTAACCATTAGTAACCAATAAAAAATCGATATTAGGAGCTGCAAAATCGATATTATATTGGGTGGCTGAAAATCGTGATATATTGCCAAATCGATTTTTTTTCACACCCCTAGTTGTGTCATAGTAATTTTTCTTCTCTTTTACCTTAATCAGTATCACTGGTATCTTCAATATTTTATCAATCATTCAGCCAACTGAAAAGGAAAAAAAAAAACAAGTCTGGTGACACTGCGAACACAACTTTAAACACAGACCAGCGTAATAAAAGGAGAGAGCTTTCTGAGCAGCTCAGAAAGGAAAATTATAGATATGCATGTTAAAGGTAAAGGCTATTAGACCATCTCCAAGCAGCTTTATGTTCCCGTGACTACGGTTGTAAATATTAGTAAGGGGATAAGGTCCATGGGCCTGTAGCCAATCTCCCAGGATGTGACTGCAAAATAATATGCAACAGCAGGTTGGTTCAAAGGATGGTTCAGATGAAAGACAGAGAGCCATAGAAAACATTCAAAGTAATTAAAGCTGAACTTCAATGTTAAACAATGCCACTATCTGATTACATCATCTGTTACCTTCAGAACAACAATGGGCTCCACTATTAAAAGAGAAAAACTGAAAAAAATGCAAGATTTCTGGGAACATTTACGTCATTTGGTGCGACAGAACTGGACTTTTTTGGGCAAATTAAGGTTTGAAGGCAAACAAACTAAAGTGACGTTACAGTTACGTAGCTTCTTTGATACAACAGGAGGCCTTAAGTATGAACAATGAAGGAGCATCCAGGGTTCCTGGAGTTAAAACATGCTGCTCAGTGTCAGTGAGCTCAGCCACAGTCAGCGGTCATGGGAAGTCCAACAGGATAATGAGTCAAATCACATGGCTGAAAGTGGCCAAGAACAGCTTATAAAGAATATTGGATTATTCTTATATGACTGTCTGTGAGCTCTGATCTTAATCCTCCTTAACATCCATAAGAACAAAAAAAAAGAAATAAAAAGAAAACTACATTATGGTGAAGGCAGCAGACACAGCTAGAGCAGTTTAGTTAATGGCAGAGTGGAGCAAAATACCTGATGGTAGAAGCAGGCATCTTATCTTATTGAGCTGGACACACATCACTCATTAGCAGTGAACTCAACAATATGCAACAAAATATGAAGTTGACGGGTTCCATATTTTTCTTTTGTCCACACCTTTTTTTGTTAATTTTATTGTGTAAATATTGAGTTAAATTTAAAAGAGAAATCAATAGTACATTCTTTTTGTGTTAAAGGATGAGATAGAATAGATGTCTAGAGTGTTTAGGTTGTCACGACACAAATCCCAAGAGGTGTGCACTCTCAAAATGAAATATTTTGTCAGACATTTGAGAATGTGTCACAGCAAATCTGTGGATCCTGTCTTTGACATAGAGACAACGTTTTACAATTTATTTTTTTTTACATTTATGACACATATGCTGTCTTATTTTGACACCTAGATTTAATGGAATAGACCTTGTTGTTGCTGAGATGTACCTATTCATTTTTTTTAAAAATGATGTACCGCATTTAAAATATCAAAAATAGGCCTAGTTAGAAACAGCTTCAACATGGAATAAATAATGTTAAATACCATTAACTTTTGTCAGTTTTAGGTTATTTCAGTGTGAGTTCTTTATTGTCTGTGGAATGGTACCAACAGATCTGTCCACATCTGCATCCAGGAAGAGTAACTTTGATCCACAGATGCTATCGATGATCCCAGGAGCTACAAACAGCGAGGTGGTTATTCAGATAAATGATCACCTCCTCACTCACGAGCTTATCATCATCAACCACGGAGCTGGAACAGGTTGAAATGAATGGTGAAGGCAACGGGGGATGTCATTCTTCTAATGTAGCATACTGATGGATGGAAATGCTAAAGCAAAAATGGTTAAATGAAGGATTTTTTTCCCTCCACCCAACACGTTGTCACTATTTGCCACACCGTCGTGATCAGAAATGACACTGACGCACATAAAGAGACGGTGTCACGCTGGATCAGACAGAAATCTCAACTGGGACGGGACATAAATCAACTTCAGCACCGCGGACAGCTCCAGCACCGCGGACAGCTCCAGCGCGGCAGCGCGCTAAATGGCCGCTGAAACACAATGGGAAGTGGCTTAATTAGCCACCACACTGAGGCCTGCTGCGCGTGTACGGTTCCCAGACCTGATTGCTCCCACAGTTGGGTTTTTTTTTTCCTTTTTCAGGGCAGATTTAGTTTCTCTTTTTACCAGTCTCAGCAGAAAAATGAGTTAACAAGTGACCCTGAGACGCCCAGACTGTGAATTGTGCATGACGCAGCACCCAAGATACTCACCTTACGCACACGCCTCGTAACTCATAGGGTTTTCTAATTACATTAAGCATTGCCGTTTGTATTCATGCATGGATGCTGACATTTATTCCTGATGCAAACTAGAACTGAAATTAGAAAATGCCAGCCTAACTCGGGAAATGCTTCCATTGCTGAGGGATTCAAGCTGTTCAAACACAATGGCCTTGTTTCACCTCCACCGCATATTAATTGTTCCTGTAAATTAGTGAGAACCAATAAACGACAGAGTAGCCATCCTCCCTGGCCAATTCACTTCCTTCATTCTCTGGCGCTGATTTTTGATCAGGCTGGAATGACACGAGGCGGCTGGTAACGGCGCCGCTGTAACGCGCGCTGTCGCGGTCATTATGAAAACGCCAGCATCTATTCCGTTTTTCTCAGCGGCTGCATCTCTACTGGGTGGCGATTTTAGCTGATCTGCCTTCGCAGTCCCACTTAATGACTCACGGTTCACGCACGGGCACACTTCACGCGACGTAAGCGAGGAGGATTAGACATTACGCTCAACACCTTCTCAAACTAATGTGGCAGCTCGAACAGATCTGGGCTTAAATGCTGACAACCATCGTGTTGGGGAGGGGGGTTCACATACTTTCCCCCCACTCTTCATAAATAACGGCTGCATTAGGAGCCACATGACGGTATAAAGTTAATGACAATGGCGCTTCATTTTAAAGCGAGACGCAGAGAGGCTGACTGTTAAAAAACGCCTCTTGTTATTCCCGCCACGTCGCCCACCTTAGTCTATCCTCCTCTGGCAGCTATTACAGAAGGCTACTTGTGTCTTAAACATGTGACAAAGTGAGAGAGAGAGAGAGGGGCACGGGGGGGGAGGGAGGGAGGAGAGCTGCAGCGCCCCGTCGTTCCCGTTCCGCGCCGCGCGCCCGCCCGACGCTTCCTGCAGGATCTTGGATGTGCGTCTCCCTCCGCCGCGCCGGCGACGCCGAGTAGGCGGGTCAAGTGAAGAAAAACGGAATCCGCAACGGGATATTTAGCAGCCTTTCGTGGGGGCGGCTGTCCACGTCCGGGGCGCAGCCGCATTCCATCACATCTGGATCCAGATGCGGGATCATCCCGCCGGTTTGTGGCTGCGATGACCGCGCCGACACGTCTCTCTCTCTCTAACTGATCATCTAATCGACCCCCCCCCCCCCCCCCCCCCTCTTCTTGGCTGCATCTGCTGCGCGATGATTTCATTTTGTAAAGTCGTTATCTCCTGAAAGGTCAACCTGGAATGAAGTCCGGGATGAGCTGACTGTCGCCTCGACCGCTTCCCAAAGTTTGTCACTGGTGAAGAACGCGCATCGGATTTGCTCGGAGGAGCGCACATCTCTCTCTTTCTCGGAGTGTTTTTTTCAAGTTTTATACATCTAATTTTTTCTTTACATGTCTATTCATTGCGCATTTCCTCGCCGGAGTGGCCGTTTATTCCCGCTCAACTGCAGAATGACTTCTCTCACCGTTTTGCCAACTCAGTGCAGCCGAGATTCAGCGAGAGGATGGAACATAATCAGCTAAAGTTTATCTGCTGTTCCAAACCCTGGTAAGTTTTTGAAACCCTTATTTCTCTTTCTCCTGAATTTGTAGTCGCTCTTTGTGCGTTTTTGTGCACCGTGCGCACGTACGAGCGCGGGGGAACGCGACCCGGATAGCTGTTGAAATGTGCTGCGCTGTGACATCTGCGAGATGAGAAGCCTGAAGCTGAAACAGAACAAAAAAAAAAGCTCACACCTGCAGATGCACAGAAACTACGGTGTCTGGTGAGGCTTTCTTTTCCATGCCTGGTCAGGACAGACTCATCTCCCCCCCCCCCCCCCCCCCCCCCCCCCACACACACACACACACACTGCCAGCCTTTATCTGCCTTTCCAAGAAACACCTCTAATCTATATTCCTTAGGGCGTATTGGCATTTTTTGCCTGTGGGGGATCATATCTCTTAACACGGATGTCTGGACAGAACTGGCCGTCCAACACGTCGCTGAGGATCAGAAACCATCCTGCTCTTATCCTGGGGAAAAAAAAAAAAAAAAGTGGAAAAAAGTCCCACTGATTTTTTTTTAATTATACATCTCACCCTCAAGCATCACCCTCAAAGGCGAAACATGAGTCAGTGAAACCTCACGGGATCGTCAGTGAAGGCTGTGATAATGAGCCAAATGCCCTCAAAGAATGCAAATAGCAGTTTTAAATGCGATGGCGTCATTAGCGGCGGCCCGACGTGCACGTTCTTTGCAGTATTTCAAATGTGACTTTACGTGAAACCTGTGTTGAAGACTGTTTTGTTGCACCAGGGCCACAACAGGGGCCCCCTGTTCAGCAGGAGACCCCCCCAGGAGACCGATGAACTTGACCAGGAGCAGGCCTGGAAGGAACACGGCCTCCTCCTGAGATAAAAAAACAAAAAACAGAGATATTTATCTCCTTGTGTCAATCACCTGGATGTCATATGTTCCAGTTCTGCATGTTCCAGCTGTGCAGATGCCAGTCTGTGTGATATTTATGTTGGTTTGTGTCTAATGTTTTGCAGCCTGCTGCCTTTAGTAGGTCCACTGGATACATGAGAGAACACAAACTGAGCTTGAAAAGCACTGTTACAGGACAACTGTGTCTGAGCGGGGGGGCTGTCTGTGGGCTTTAGGCTTTAGGCTAACGCCAGCAGCAGGAATTACATGCCCGAGAGGAGCTCATTGTTCTTACAGTTTAGTGTTGGGTGGCTGACGGGGGCCGGATGGAGAGGAAACAGCCTCTCTGGTAGGTGACTGCAAATAATGCATCGCTAAATGTTCCTCCTGTTGCTTGTTTTGTGACTGATGGGCAGAAGAAGTGCCACTGCATTATATCTGATCATCACTGACGTCTGATTGGAAGGTGGAGGTAAAAGCAAAGTTTGATATAGGAAGGAAAAAGGGAAATGCTGTGGGCATGAAGATGAGGGAAAAAATGATTTACCGTTCAGGGTCAAGTTTTGCGAGGATATGCTCAATACCCACAGCCCATTATTTTATGATAATGAGCAAACCAATGAGTTTTACTTTAATGCAAGAGGAAGAAGAGAGAGGCTGGAGGGAGATGGGAGATGACGAGATGTGAGTAAAGGGGGGGGGGGGGGGGGGGGGGGTCCTCATTCAGCAATTTGAGCCTGACTTGGGCATTACTGAATCTTTGAGATTAAGAGCGACTGGGGCATTTAGCCAAAATCTGTCTCCGAGGCAACTGGTAATTGAATGTTGAGCCTCGGGATGTTCCGCTGAAGCGCACGGCGGACGCGCACGAGAGTGGCCCTATCAGAAACATTTGTAGTGATGTTTTACAAAAAACAAGTACAGACTGTTCCTCTCATTAAAAAACAGTCAGAGATCGTAACTGAAAATGAGTCACAGATGGAAAAAAAAACCAATGGCGATGTGTCCCGAATTTCGTCTCTAATAGCAACCATCATTTCAGGCTTCCAGGCAGCCGGAGTCCTCCGGCAGCAGAAAACAAGTCAAATTGAAAAGCGAGAAAGGAATGTGTCCCTTTAATTTAAGAGGAACCTTTGTCCCTGTTCCCACAAGGCCACCGGTGGAAGAGATTTATTTGGATTTCACTGTGATTTATAGAAGCTTCACTTTCGGTACGTTCGCCGCCACTCAGAGCTACGCAGCCGAGTAAAAGCACGTGCACGTGAGAGCTGTGCAGCCTGAGTGGGAGTTATTAAGGTGATCCTGCCGATGTTTGCTTTGAACGATACGGAATCTGAAAGATTCATAACAAGCTCACAGGTTCGGACGCTGAACCTGAACTTGCTCAAACCAAAAGACACGTAAGAAAACGTAATTTATCTCAAACGACCGCTGCAGCCGCCAAACATGGCGACGCCCAGTGTTTCTACACGAACTAGTTAAGTTCATAGTTCATAGAAATTAAAATGAACTAGTTCAGTTCATTTCAAAAAATGAACTAAATAGTTCATTTTTAGTTCTTTTTTTATTCTTTAATGTTGCAAGTCAAATTGATTACCACTGCCAATATACTACACCACCACAAACGGCAATTATTTTATCCATTTTATTTGTCGAAAACTATTGGTCCAATTCTGAATCCTTAACCAACCAGGGTTCACATTAACATTGAAGGGTTAGGATTACAGCAGCCATTCCCAAACTTCAGAATACCAAGGCCCAATTTGAAATGTGAAAAATCTCCGTAGCCCACCGAAACCTTTAATCACAACTGTGATCAACATTCAGGACTAGGAACCATGATCCGATATTAATGTAAGGGGTCAACAAATAAGGTGACACTTGTCATATTAAGTTAAGATGACAGTAGAATAACACTTAACTGGTTTGTTTTATTACCTCTTAATGTTTTTTAATCATGTCATGAATATTCTACAGTTATCAAAAACATATTTAAAAAAGATCAAGGATTTAAAACACATTTGTTTAATATTAATGATCTCTCACGACCCACCTGCAGTCCCAGAACGGCCCACCAGGGGGCCGCAGCCCACATTTTGGGAATCACTGCTCTACAGTATATTAAAAATATGAAGAAAAACTTGCTGCCAAATGGTCTTTATTATAAAACAAAACCAGGTTTTTAAGGTAGAAATGTTTTTTTTCCCCCCATTTCAGTATTTCAATCGGGCTGCTCCTCCAGCTCTGGCCGACTGCAGCTTTCAACTTCCTGCTTGTTTTAAACGTTTGATGACATAATTGTTAGCGTGACAGAAGCGGCAGCCCGTGTTGCCATGTTTGATTGATTTCCTCAGATACATATCAGGCTCGTTTGTAGTGTATTTTAAATGGGGTTCGCTGGAAACCTGGAACAGTTTTGACCGTGCGTGAACTTTGAAAGAGCGTCGTTCACAACTGACAAAATGAACTCGTTCACGCCCCCCGCTGGTGAAGGAGAAAGAGAGCGAGTTCAGTTCACGTTCACACAAAATATGAACTAGTTCGTGAACTTTCGTTCAATGAACGTGTTCAGGTACGACACTAGCGACACCGTGCAACAACGAAAAACTTGCACACCTCTTTCACCCTTTTTGTAAATAATTTAAAACGAAACGTTGCTTTGAATGCTCCTGGAGGCGTTTGAAGAGGCCATTTCCTTTGGCAAATCAAATGAAACATTAATTCAGTCACGTGACTCATCACCATCACGTTTTATAATCATATTTTTCCTTCACTGGAAACAGTTGCATTCTTTCGTCGTCGCTCTTTCGCTCGCCCTGCCAGCCTTCCATCCTGATTCGGTGGGACGGTGGAACTGTCAAACTGTCTCGAACCTGCCTGCTGTCAGGTTTCGCCACCTTTATCGGATGCTCTGTTGTTTTATAGTCAAATAAGATTAGATTGGATTTTCCAAAAGCACACTGTGTTGTGTGGCATCGCTCCTTAAACACAATGACACACTGCGCCTCTGTAAACTCCCACGGTGGGTTTTTGGGATGACAATGGCTGTTTTTATTGGTTAATCTGCTTTACGGCTCCATCTCATAAGGGAAACAAAGATAGTTTCATTTTTCTTTTTTTTTTTTAAATGATTGTTAAGAGTTTTTTCTCTAATGGTAGCAGCCATACTGAGCAAACAAGTTCGCCCTTAATGATTTAAGACCGAATGCTTTGCAGTGGAGTGTTGATGTCCTGCTTCTCTTTGTTTTTTTTTTTAAAGCTGTGGCTGACTGCTCGTTCACGTGTGTGCACGTGTGTCCTCGTACCCTAAACCCACTCCACTGAGTGCAGAGTCTCATCCTCGTCCACAGAGACGAGGACGTGACTCCCCCCGATGTGGAGACTGCGGTGCCGCCCCCCCCGAGGGGCTCCGAGTTTGGGTTCGGTGTAATTCACTACTGTTTGTTTCTGTCTGGGAAGCAGCTGCTCCGTGTCCAGTGTGTGTTTGCATTTTTTAATGACTTCAGCTCATTAAAAAAAAAAAAAAGTTAAATTTCATCACGATATGGGTAATTGGCTTCAAGCTAAAAGATGCAAACTACAATTGCAAAGATGGTCAAGTGCAGTGGCTTAATGTTCTCTAACTGTAGGTCACGACAACATTGGATGTAAATTAGCAGCAGCACAACCGAAATAACTAGAGCTGAGTGATTTTATCGATTCTGCGATATCTATCGATATTTTATTTTCCAGAGAGTATTGATTTTTCAGCCGCGGGTATCGATATTTTAAACTTCTTTCTAAACCCCCGTGTCCCACCTTTAAGCAACAATTTGCACTGTTTAAATAAATGAAACTATTTTTCTCAACAATCTTTTATTCATTTTGTCCAGCATTTGCAAGCTGCCTGTCAGCCATATAATGTGTAATTGATGCTTTCAGATCAATTAATTCAAACAAAGTCATTGGAACACTTATGAGATGTCAACAAAATAACCTTGCCCCTTCAAAACCTTTCAGAAAATGCTGTAAATGTATTGTAAGATGAATATCAATATATATCGTATCGTGAGCCAAATATCGTGTATCGTATCACGATATTAGTGTATCGCTACAGCCCTACAAATAACACATCTTTAACTTTGGCTTTTTAGATATTTCCTTTTCTTTTTAAACAATCGGCGTATTTTTACTTCCATCCTGGATCCAAAACATGTTTTTAACACCTTTTACTTCGTTTTGTTCAGTGCATTGCTTCATGCTGCAGAGCTCATCTGACACGTGTATCTCTGTGGAGGCACGATGCTAATTATTATAACTCCATGATTTTTATTTATTGGTAGAAGATACAGTTCAGGGTCAGAAAAATGCTGATATTTCCAGTAAATTCTCTACTTCTTCTTTCTTCTTCTTTTCTTTCTTTTAAATAAAATCAGTATATTTTATCAAAACTAACATATTATGGCTCGCCAGAAAACCATTTTATGAGCTCCAGAGCCTTCGTTGGAGATTCTAAAGTATATTCAGAGCTTTGCTCGGGGTGAGGGTTGGGTTGCTGTTATAGCGCAAAGAATTTATTATTAAACTCTTGTCCTGATGGACTTTGACTACATAGTGCTGCAAAATCATATTAGTCGAAGCTCTGACTGTACTTTTTTCCAGTCTTAATGAGTAAAGTGTACTTTATTTAGTATGTAACTTGATTGTACTGAACACTCTAGATTTCCATAAGTGGCACTTCCAGGATCGTCAACGCTTGCTTACTCGCTTCAAGGTGATTTTTCATGGCTGTTGTGCCACCAGATTGCAACTGCCTCTTTGGCAGACTGCCTTTGTCTTCTCACCGCTCAGTTGTAAGTATTTCCACAGAGCTGGAGTCTTCGGCTAAGGCTAAAGCAACCATATGTCCACCTATAAAAAAAAAAACACGTATCGGAGTTAATGTTATCATAACTCTGAAGTACTCATGAAAATAATCCAATCTGAATGTGTAATTAAAGAACACCATGCCCCGTTTCTTCCATTTATTCCTTTAGTGGTTGGAATAAAAGTTCTCGCTTTGGAGAGCTCCATCAGCAATTTGATCTGCATCATCTCTGGAAGCTAAAACGTCAATTTGCAAGCCCACAGAACACCACCTACGTGAGCATTTGTACTTAAGATGCATCCGTGCACCCTTTCATGTGACCTTCCAAACGGCAGCTCTGCATCGCCGTTCATGTGTTAGCGTTTTCAGCCTCGCGCATGTGATGATTATAAATGCGTGTCCGTCGGCCTGTAAACGTGCGCGTGTTCATCAACCTGCATGCGAGCGCTTTTACGGTGACATTTCTGGTCTTTGATGTCTTGGTCCCAGGACGCCACATCCTTTGTATTTGTTTGTACGACAGCCGGATGAGTGCAACTGGCAGCATTATTATCATTTCACACGGGCTGCTTTTTTTACCCCTGGCGCTGTGAGGAGAGGTATTGTTGACAGTTGGAGGAGAGGAGCTAACTGGGTTAATTAGGGCAAAATAAAAGCTCATTAGTCAGCACGGAGGGGAAGATGTAAAGTTTAGCAGTTCCTGTTTCCCACTAGGATGGTTTAAGGGTTGGCTTCCAGACATGCTACAAAATAGATCCTGTTAGAGAAATATATATATATATATATATATATATATATATATATATATATATATATATATATATATATATATATATATATATATATATATATATATATAGATATACATATACACACATATACACACAGTGGTACCTCTACTTATGAAATTAAATAATTAATTGGTTTTGGAAGTAGTTTCGTAATCTGAAACTTTTGTAAGTAGAGACGCATTTTCCACGTAAATGCCCTAATCCGTTCCAAGCCCCCCAAAATTCAAACATAAATTTTTAAATAAATTATAAATAATACATGAAATGACATAAAAACCTGTAAGAAATACATGTTAGAACTAGAAAAGCACTCAGAGAGCGCAGACCTCCGCCGAGCGCAACAGTTATCAAAAATTTGAAAAATTTTCAAAACAAAAGCACATGAGCAACATGCGTTCATGCTCGATAAAATAAATGTCGGTGTTAATAAATTAATGAGTTAATGCGATGGAAGGAGTTTCGTAACCTGAAACCTGGGAGAACTTTAAAATGAAAGTGTCCATGTTAAAGGTCAGTAACTTTCTGCTCTCCATGTCTGTTTTAGCTTTTCCTGCATGTTTTTCCGCCAATTATCTCCCGGTTCCGCAGCAGCCAGAAACGGACTTTTCAAAACAAAAGCACGTGAGCAACATACGTTAACCCGCGATAAAATACACACTGGCGTCAATAAATTAATGAGTTAATGCGATAATATCACGTTATTTTGCCCAGCCCTAATATATATAAAGACATTTATAAATATAAGTATATATCATCAGATGCAGTCTCGTAAAGTGTCGTCCATTTCATTTTCTGTCATTGTCTTCTTTCAAATGTGTTCAAGCGTGAGATATCACCAAAAAAGAGTCTCATGTTGTTTTGAAAAATGACTGTGCCAACTAAGAGGGTCTGCTGCCATGAGTGTTCCGGGCAGGATTGTGGGCACCGTAAAAGAAACCACACACACACACACACAAACACACACACACACACACACAGGCGAGACTCAGGCAGGTGACCACCGCCGCGCTGGCATCCTCCAGGAAGTGAGCAGATGTTTCGGGGCTGAATGCTCTGTTTTTGTCCAGCTCTCCAAGGAAAGTGGCAGCTCAAAATCTCAGGAAAAGAGATAAGGCTGTGGAGACGCCTGAAATCAACAAGCTCATGATGTCATGCAGGAGACAAGGTGGGAGGAGCCAGGATCCAAGCGCTGCCATGTGACTCAGGCCTCATTCCTCCGAAACGTGTAATTCTGGATTTTGCATAAAATTGCTGGAGGTGATGCAGCGCAGGATAAAAGATGAGGCTTGTAAATCTGTTCATCACAGAAAAAAGAAAAATGATTGTAACTGCTAATACATAGATATATTTCCTTTTAAACTGAGATATTAACTCACAGTGGCCACACCAGCTATTCTGTAGTTCAAGATGTCTCAATCAATTGGAAGTATTTGAATAAAAGAATTGCAGCTGCAAAACAACTTTTTTCTTTTTCTCTTCCTTCCACGGTTGCTGATTTTTAAGAATTCACTCGAGGGCCAAGTGTTGGCGACATACATTCATTTTCTTTTGCTTTTATTTTGACCATTCGGAGTAAAAAAATGTCACAACAAAGAGGGTGAGTTCTTCACATATCTGGAGAATTTGGCGGCGCAGTATCGCCCACGTCGAGCCTCTGCAGACCACCAGCTGGTTTTGTAATGAAAAATGACTCTGGTTGGCTGTTTTGTCTCGCCGTTGACACAAAAAAAGGCTTAACCACAGGGAGTAAAGCTTTTCTCATTTTCTAATGAACCATTCTGACCAACCAAAGTCTGCAGAAATTTAAATGCAATTCAAGATGCATGGCATCAAAACCTGCTGTTAGAGTCTGATTACTGGACAGAATCAATATCTGCATTTGGTAAATCCAATTCAATTCAGTTCAATTCAATTCAATTTTATCTGTATAGTATCTGTTACAATGTCAATTGTCTCTAGATGCCTTACAGAGACCCAGATCATGACCCCCGAGCAAATATCATTAACTAAAATTATAATATTAAAACCTAAACAAGGATAATGACAAGTATAAAACTCCCACAGCGGGAGAAAAAAACCTTTAAGAGGAAGAAACCTTGAGCAGGACCTGGATCATATGGGGGGACCTTCCTGCTGAAGACCAGCCGGGTAAAGAAAGAAAAAAAAGACAGGAAGAGAGAGTAGAGCACACAAATGACTAAATGAAATGACTGTATAAACAGATGTAGGTAACAGCACTGAGGTGAGATGGTCAGAGGACTAGATCACCCTGAACGCATCTACACACACAGGTGGAGGTAAACGCTGGGATGGACAGAGGAGGGAACTACAAGTCAGCATGAAACTCAGGAAACTCTGGCCTGAAAACATACAGAAAGAAAAGAGAAAAAAAAGGGGCAAAAACAACACAACAAAACTATAGGAAAGAAAATAGAGCACAGTTACAGTAACAAGGTGATCCCAATTAACTAGACTGAGCTTGAGGAGGAGAAAGGGAGGAGGAAGGAATGGAAGGGAGGAGAGCAGTGGAGACACCGCTCAGCAGATCATGTTGGCGTCTCCCTGCAGCGTAGGCCTATAGCAGCATAACTGATGAAGCTGTGATTAAGACGAGCTACTCTAGTCTTAACTACTACAACTATAGTTATAACTATCAGCCCCTACACACTGTAGTTTAGACTAACTGTAGGCTTTACTGAACAGAAATGTTTTCAGTTTAGTTTTACAGATGGAGATGGTGTCAGCCTCCTGAACGTAAACTGGTAGCTGGTTCCATAATAAAGGTGCCTGGTAGTAGAAGGCCCGTCCTCCAAATCTACTTTTAGATATTCTAGGAACGATGAGTAATCCTGCACTCTCAGAGAGCAGAGAGCTCTATTAGGAGCATAACATGCTATCAAGTCTTGTGAATAACGAGGAGCTAGGCCATTAAGGGAGAAGCAGATGTGAGAAGCAGAGTTTAAACTCAATTCGAAATTTCACGGGGAAGCCAATGGAGGGAGGCTAACACGGGAGAGACGTGATCTCGCTTATGGATTCCTGTCAGCACCCTCGCTGCTGCATTCTGGATCAGTTGGAAGCTTTTCATCCCAGTGACGTAATAGGATATTCTACGTTCGGTTGTCAGCAAAGCTCACAGACTCAAAATAAAGACTGACAGTCGGTTCATTAAAACAGACACAGTCAGATATAATATCAGCTGCTTTTATAAACCAGAGCAATCTCTGTTAACAGTACATCTGTTACCAGCCCTCACTTCTGCTAGCCATTAAAGAAAAATATGATGCTCAGTCAGTACTTTTCAAAGCCGGTCATACAGAACTACAGTAAACATTTATTTTCAATGTGAGTGGTTTCTGTCGAGTCAAAAAACTGTAAAATGTAAATGAAACTGAAAGGAAAAATGAGCACGTCATTTAAATTGATTCTTAATGAAATCTCCTTAGGAACCGGAGTTAAAAAAAAAAAAAAACGGGTTTGGTGGTTTGTTACAGAAGGAGGTGTGTTTGCGGACAGTCAGCTAGAAAAAAAAAACCGTACACATCCGAAGAGCTCAGTGCACAGGAAGTGAGATCAACACCCATAAGTGAATCAGACAGGGGTTAAGCAGAAGGCAGGAAACGTATAAGCAGATCAAAACATGAGTGGAGCTCCTGGAATAACCGCTGGGACGCTGGTGTTTCTGAGACGCACTGGCACCTGGACACGGAGGAGCTGGGCGAGCCACAGGTGGGGCGACTGCAGCCTGCTGCAGGAGGGGGTGGGCGCGGTGGGAGATGCAGCTGGATGCAGTTGAAGAACAGAAAAAAATGTAGTTCACACAAACGTGCTCACAGATGTGCAGAAAAATGCTCAAAAACTGAAACTGTTGCATTTCCAAAGCTCCCAAAAGGGCATCCGTCTGCATTTTTCCTGGTAATGTTTACCTGCAATGTGCACATTTCACTTTGTGTTAAAACTGAGACGTGGTGACACTTTCATGGAGACGTGAGGAGATGGGAAGTCGTCACGCGCTGGGATAAGGCAAATGATGTCATGATGACATGTGAACCGCGTTCAAACTGTATCCATCCCAATGTTTTCTGATGACGTTTCACTCTTCAGGTTTGCGTCGCGGCTTTTCTTCTGAGTGTTACAACCCAGCTCATTGGGCTGCAATGTAAAATGGAAAGTGATGAATTAGGAAAGTAAAGGTTTTATTATGACATGGCCAGCAGCTGCAGAAACGGCGGGGCCTCCTCTGTAATCCACAGCAGGAAGCCTTTATCCACTCTTTCACAGGAACAGCCAGGGAAGCAACTCTGTCCATGTCAATGAACTGGCTGATGTTTCAAAGCCAGCGAGGATGCAGAAGGAGGCCTATTCTTGCTTAAACCAATTAAAAAAACAATCTTTTAGTTAGATATGGGTCAATTTATTCATTTAAAATCATGATAATTACACATAATTTAATCAGTGTCAAATTTTAAGCAGGCAACTCTGTAGTAATGTTGGATTTCATTTCCTTTGTTCGCTTTAATGCATCGGTTCAGTTCATCGACTGAGTTTTTCTGGATTAGTCTTGATTGCTCTTTTGTGTTTCTTGAGTCTTGTTTTCTGTGTTCTGGAGGCTCTACTTCGTGTTTCAAAGTGTGTGTTTCTTTGCGTGTTCAGCTCTGCTTTAACTTCCCTCCGTCCTGTACCCCTGATTGTTCACACCTGTGTCCCATTAGCCCCTGTGCGTATATATGGTCTCGTCCTCGCCCTTTCCTCCGCCGGCCCATCTGTTCTGCTACCCTGCTGCGTCCCTGTGTTCGCCTTGGCCGCTTGGATCTTTCGCCTGGTTTGGCTTTTGTGTTTTGGATCACCTCCGTGTGCAGGATTTTCATTCATCACATGCTTCCCCTGAATCTCCTGCATTTTGGTCCTCAGCGCCTCCATCACAACAAGCTGCTGTTGACCTTATAGGTTCGCACTTTGATGCTGAAATTTAACTTTGAAATGAGTGTATGAGTAGCGGGCCGTGCATTTCACACCTAGGCCTTCAGTAGTGCTCCGTCTGAATCAATCCAACCCTCAAAAACTATTTTATGGCTATAAAACTTCTACTGCAGGTACAGCTGCGACACATATAAAAAAGCATCAATAATAAACTCATAAATTGCAATATTATTTAGGAATAAAGCAACATTCCTCGCTGTGTGTGTCTGCATTTACAATTATGGTTAGTGCCATTGTCTAGTAAAACCATCTAGTATGTACAGTATATGCAATTTAATCTTATAGCAGACCTTTTTTTTTGTGGGAGTGTGAAGGGTGAATGTGTCCTTCACCAGTCCTCTTAAATCCTGATTTTGTCAGAGAGGACCAAAAAACACCAGCAGTGAAACATTTAAAGAGAAGACAGTTAAAGAGACACGGCAGTGAGGGTGTGGTGTGTGCTGTACTCAACAAAAATCCTGATTATTCGTACACAAAATCCATCCTTCTTTCTTTCCTCAAGAAGATTTCAATTACTCTGTCGTGCAGATTATCCGTGCGTTTCAGTCCTTTTCTATCTCTATTGAAGCTAATGCTGAAAGTCGAACCTGCCCTGTCGTATTTCTGGCATACATTTTATTTCACTTTAGGGCTGTGAATGTCTGTTCGACAGAAGCAATGGTCACCGACAAACACACAAATGTGTACAGCTGCCCCATGCTCTCAGATTTTTCTGCTGAAGGAAGTAAAGGAGATAAGCGGGAGATTTTCCCTGCAAAATCATCCGTGGAATTCATTACAGTCAGTTCTGTTCTTAGCCGAGGCAGATCGAAAAGTGTCCCGTGGCTCTGTGTTAAGCTGGAGAAGGCTGCATGCAGGAAATTTTTCTTGTATTCCTGAAACTTCTGGGGGTCGAGGAGGGTGACAAACATCAGTTTTTCATGGTCTTGAAATCTGATCTGTGTCTGGCAAATATTATTGTCCAGAATCCTGCCATGTAGTTGGCGGTAGTGCGCACGAGGATCTTGCGTGGAACCTCTTTGCGCGCTCGGAGCGGCTGCGGTGCGTTCAGGGGCCTCGTAGATTTCCTCGTATTGGCTCCTCTCTCGTTCAACGGTGTCACAAAACTCCTTTACCCTTGCTAGACAAAACTGTACGTCCAGTTTTTTGTCCAGTAGTATTGAAAAGAGCACGTCTGCTGCAGTTTGCTAGCTCTGGCTAGTACGCTCTCCGACTTGCCAATCAAAGCGTGTGAATATGCTGACATTTCCATATGCCTGCTAGAGGACCTTTGTGTTGCCAATGAAAATGAAATGAGCCAGTGAGTCACGGGGATTGTTCCCTGATGTGTGGTAGGATCTGGCAGCGATGGCGCCAAATCCAGGAGGATCGGTTGGAGGGCCGGTGGTGAGTTTCCCCTCCCACCATCACATCCTGTGGGACGAGATCAGATGACGGACAGTTCTTCATTTTGAAAAAGTTAACAGTTATTTTATAATTGTGTAGTGTACGATAATTTGTGCTTTGTGATTGCTTTTGCGCTCAGGTTGATTAAGCTAATTTGTGAACAATGACATTGTGTGTAAACCATTGCCCAGACCCCGAGAACATGCCGGGTGTAAACTAGAAAGTTTTTTCCCCAAGAACTGTATTGTTCTGTATTGTGGGTTCCTTTGTTTTTGTTCAGTGGTGTGTTATTCTTGATGGATTGTTTTGGGGTTTGTACCCCAAAAAAGGGGGGATATGTTGGGATTTGAACTTGTGATAAGCAGGTATCAGGGAGATGGATAAGTGGCTGATTTCCGGAAATGTTTGTGACATCAGAATGTTCTAGGACAGTGGTTCACAAACTTTTAATGCTGCGTACTACCTGAGAAACTATTGAGCTCTCTGAGTGCCACCATGATGACCAATTTTAAAATATAGACATATATGCCTTCTCAATGAGCTTTAAACACACAGGAGAGATGTTTATTCCTTATTGTGGTTATTTATTGTTACCTGAATTTCATTTGAAACATTGTATTTATAATGCATTGTCATGCATTGACAAGTCATGACGTTCCCCCGCGTACCACCAGAGAGCGCTCGCGTACCACCAGTGGTAGAATGTACCACAGTTTGCGCACCACTGGTCTAGGACATCTCAACCGAAATGAACCAGATAGGGGTAACATCGTGGCACCGGAAAGTCCGAGACAGAAAGTTCTGAATAGTCAGCCCGATAGGGAGATATGACGCAGGTTATGGGTGTGTTGTATTCTATATAATGGCGTGACTTCAACAAACTGGACTCTTTTCTGTTCTCAAAGCCTGTTGAGTTCTTTTAGACACAACACTCAAAATCTGACTGGTTGAAGCAACAGTTTGATCGACACTTATTTTATGCTACAGGGCAGATTTCTTTGACCCTGGCAACAAATGGTGGCTTAAATGTGATTGGTTAAATGCTTAAATATGAAGATACACGTCTGGAAGCAGCGCAACCAGGGGACAAGCAATGAAAGGAAGCAGACAGACCATTTTGGATTATTTAATAATTATTTAGGCCAGCAGAGAAGGCCTTGCAGGCCCTGACGGCCTACCACTGGAGTGTATAGAGGAGGCTTCAAACCCAAAGTTGAATACATTTCAATATCATTTGACCAACATTACAGTGTGTAACATCGTTGAAGTCACATAATTACTTGCATTAAAAAATGAAATGAGGCTCTCTGCTTTTGCATTAATATGCCCGGCCTTCAGGACAGGAAATGACAAGACATTAAAGCTTGTGTATGATGGGTGTCATCACAGTTGAGTTGAGTTATCAGATACTTTTGATGTCGGGTTATTTGATATTTAGTAGCGTTTACTGCATATGGCCTTCAATTATGACGAGCAGTGGGCGTACCGGGGTCGTAGAGTTTGATCCACTGGTGGCTGTACTTCACCTGAATGGCCATTTGTTTAACACCCCCTCTCTCTATCGAACTAGCGGAATGGAAAAGACTTCCAAATGGATATTTCTTCCCTGCAGAAATAAACAGGACCTTGTCATAAGTGTCATTTCCAAGATAAATTGCAATCCGTTCCTTCCCAAAGGAACATTATGTTTTCAGTGGAAACGTGCTCTGTTTTTTTCTTCTTTTTTTTTAACATATGAAAAACAATTGTCTGTCATATGACAAGGCTGAAGGGGTCGTGCATGAGTGCACATGCTGACTGTCAATTCAGCCAGAGTTGCTGTAAACCTTGAGGTGCCTATAATGGATGTTTTCCAAAGCTATAAAAATGCTTATGAAATCTGATACATTTTTAATTTAAGTATGAATGATTTCTACCTAGATGTGTTTACGAAGGTCTGATGGTGTTTGCACAATCTGGAGGGAAATCACTGAAACTTTAGAAAGACACCTGCCACTTGATAGCTTGAATAAACAGGGCTGTATATGCATGTTGTGTTTTGGGTTGTTTTTTTCCCTCTTCTTCTTACTGATGATATTCTATTCATTTGCTCATTCAAGGGATGCAAATCTTTATTGTATTCATGTATGGGAAATCTGTTCTCCATCATTTGCATCGCTGTCAGAACTCCATCGGGAGGACCTCAAACCCCCCAAAAAAGAGCTTTTTATTTTATGCGGCGCCTCCAAACAGCCCCAGGCTATGGCTGGCATGCGTTGTGCAAAATCATAGTTGAGTGGATCTACAGGAGCGTCAGTGCTTTCTCTCTGCTTGCAATGAAAATCCCTCTCTACTGATCCCTTCTACCTTTTGATATGTGTGTGGGGGGGATTTTACAAAGGGGTAACCTCCAAAGGGGAGAATTTTAACATTGTTTGATGAAAAGCATTGTTTGCATGGGTTTGAAAATGTGACACAATGCCCTTGTAAAGTGAAAAAGACAAATCTGATATCAATGCAGCAAGCGGATAACAAAGGCTCTGTGGAGGCCTTTATTTGGCTGATAATGTGATTACAAGGTTTTTGCAAAGACCTGTCTGACAGCAATTAATGTTTACAGAGAGGACTGCCGCGCCATGTGTGTAAAATACGGGGGATGCCACTCAAAACTGGGTTATAGAGGTATTTGGGAATGCAGAGGAGGAAAAGAGTGGGCTTATTGAGGCAGGAGGGGAAAAAAGACAAAGGAGTAAAAAGGAAAAAGGAAGGCAACAGAGGAGCTGACATTTTCCTGCATCAGCTTTTGGATAGCTGCCTGTTGGATGATGGGATTAAAGAGTCTTTTAATATGACCTCTGCGCTCTGTTTTGATGTTAACATGCCACGCACTCCCCTCTGTGCAAGGTCACTCTATTGACACAACATGCACGACGTAAAGCAAAGCTGTTTTTAACCTGTAATATTCAGTCTAAACGGGGAGTGAAGCATCTAATGCCGCCTCACTTTTGGATTATTTCAGTGCGGCAGAGATTCATTGTCCTACATTTTAATACAGCCATGTATTATTGAAGCTGGTGCTGCATGAGAGTAGCACAGAACTACTACAAAAAACCTACACCAAGAGTATTTTGCTCACAATGTGGCCCTTTGCTTGAGAAAGAATTGAGATATAAAAAAGAGAATGAAATGCTCAAACAGAGAGCGTGGCAGAAGATAACAGAAATGCTGGGGAGACGGAGGTCTCTCCATCTCAGTGCAAATAAACTATTCAGCACCGCTGGAATGAAAACAGAAACTGTTAAAGGACTCACTTAGCGTTTAACTGAATCAACAACAAAAGAAGCAAAAGGAGAAATTTGGAAGATTGTGCTCCATTTTACTGCTGGAAAGTATTATCGCTGTATCCAGGTCAAAATCCATAGCTACAGGGGAAGACAGAAGAAAAAAAAAGTCAGTCAGTCAATCAGTACAACTTCAAAAATACCTACAGATCTCAACCGATACACAGAATAAAACAGAAATAAATAACTCGGATCATTTCCTGGACGAGCCCCCACTTTATGTTACGCCCCAGACTCCGGGCCACCCCTCTCTCCCTGCTCCCAAGGACAACCATGCAACAAAGATTTTACAGTCAAAAAACATGGGTTTCTTTTAACTCATTATGAGCAGTAGTAGCATCAACTTCAGGGAGGGTGTGGCCAAAATAACAAACAAAAGGTACTTCCCACCCATCTTACCTAAAAAGGAATCAAACGAATGACATAAACTGACCTCCCTGGCAGAAAAACTCACATCAACAAAAACAGCAACCCCCCACAAGCTACTGAACTGAACAAGCTAGCTCCAAAACAAGAATAAACTCAAACTACATTTAAACTAAACAAAACATGACAACAAACAAAAAAGTAATGACAGCAAATGGCATGGCCCTCCGTTGGAAGCAGGGAGTGGGAGGAAGGGCCGTCGAACTGGTGACCTCCCCCTTTTAAAGGTCCCACGGGCCAATCACCTGTCCGCCACCTGGAACAATAAAATAAAAAAAAAAGAGATAAAACAGACAGCGCCACCGTGAGCCCAGGAGGGCAACAGTCCTACAAACAAACAGAAATTAGATCAAAAAAATATACACTATTGAGTGCAATTCCACATAGAATTGTTCCACATTTATGTCCTTCATATTGTATGTGGAATTAAAGGGACGGCTCAGTCTCATTTGAGGTGGGTTTGGTAGAAGTACATGTGAGTAGTTTACCTGCAGTCGGCCCGGCGGTCACACTGATCTCACTTTGGAGTTTCTGGGAGGAGGACTGATCAGG
Organism: Hirundichthys speculiger; assembly: GCA_018398805.1. Taxonomy (NCBI): domain Eukaryota; kingdom Metazoa; phylum Chordata; class Actinopteri; order Beloniformes; family Exocoetidae; genus Hirundichthys; species Hirundichthys speculiger. Next base: position 693,405 of record JAGFBZ010000739.1, on the reverse strand, counting down.
AGCTACACAAACGGACAAACGGCTACTCTGAATGACTGCAAATGAGCCAGTTTTCACCGTCTAAAAGCAAATCAAATATCAAAGATGTCAAACCAACTTGAGAGAATTCTTTACTAGATATATTTAGACCACTATGCAGTTATTTACTTTGTCTCTATGTTTTATTTGTGGCAGAATGTCCATGTAATATGTTGTAAAAATCCCCATAAACTTGTTGTTGTTCAGGGTTTGTACAGTTTGGAAGAACCTGGAAAAAGTCGTGGAATTTAAAAAATGCACGTTTGAGTCATTTTAGGAGTGTTTTTGCTTCATCAGTGCGGTTTGGCAATGCCACTTGTGGATCATGACTCAATATAATCACAATGATGGTGTTAATTAATTCCATTTATGCAGAGCTTTTAAACTTCCAGACTGGACACTCAGTGCTTTGCAAAAGTCCAAACACGCCTTGGTCTTGTTTTATCAACAGGTTCGTAAGGTCCACGTTTATTTTCCGGTCTCTTTATAACCTGAAGAGATAATAGACTTAACCATAAATAGAGTTTTAACCAAATTAAATGATGTCAAACATCTCTATTAGACAATCTCCTTAGAAAGAGTTTCTGTAAATCTGTGCTCGGTTCTGAGGAGCTCACACTCAATACTGACCTTTGCTTGTAGAGTCATTTTGTTCTGAACGTATTTTGGTTTTATTTAATGTCCATATTATCTAGAAGTCCATCAATATGGGTTTTTCAGTGTCTGATGAAGATGATTAAAAAATGGGCAGTAATCAGACGACGAGTTCATTGGCCAACCAGAGACGTTTGTACTATTCTGTACCGTTTTCCATGTGATTCAGTCCGACTGAAAATGAATCCCATCTCTACAAGAACAAATGAAACTCTCTGCTGCTGACTTTTATTCATATTTAAGATCACAGTAGGATTATTCTGATAATGATAGAATTAGAAGATAGATACAAATGTCAAATGTCAATCTTAGTTTGACAGAATTATCAGTTGTTGGCAATTTAAGACAATTTACAAAGAAATTACATTATTATTATTATTTGTATTTTCCTTTATATTCTTATCCTTCTTTTAGAAAACATAATTTTGCTTCTTTATAACATAAAAAAATGAAATCTCTTTGCTTATATGTATGCACATGTATATATACACTATATTGCCAAAAGTATTTGCTCACCCATCCAGATTATCAGAATCAGGTGTTCCAATCACTTCCATGACCACAGGTGTGTAAGATGAAGCACCTAGACATGCAGACTGTTTCTAGAAACATTAGTGAAAGAATGGGTCGCTCTCAGGAGCTCAGTGAATTCCAGCGTGGAACTGTGATAGGATGACACCTGTGAAACAAATCCAGTCGTGAAATTTCCCCCTAAATATTCCACAGTCAACTGTCAGCTGGATTATCAGGAAATTGAAGTGTTTGGGAATGACAGCAACTCAGCCATGAAGTGGTAGGACACGTAAACTGAGGGGGCGGGGTCAGAGGATGCTGAAGAACATAGTGGGAAGAGGTCACCAACTTTCTGCAGAGTCGATCACTACAGACCTCCAAACTTCATGTGGCCTTCAGATCAGCTCAACAACAGAGCAGAGAGCTTCATGAATGGGTTTCCATGGTGGAGCAGCTGCATCCAAGCCAGACATCACCAAGAACAATGGAAAGCATCAGATGCAGTGGAGTAAAGCAGCCACCACTGGACTCTAGAGCAGTGGAGGAACGTTCTCTGGAGGTGAAGAATCACACTTCTCCATCTGGTGATCTGATGGAAGAGTCTGGGTTTGGTGGTTTCCAGGAGAACGGTACTGGTCTGACTGCATTGTTTGAGCGAATACTTTTGGAAGCATAGTTTATGTAATTTACCACAACTTAAGTAGAGTGCTGGACTTTTTTTTTTAATGAACCTTGAAAGTGCTTGAATTTGACCCAGGAAAGAATGTCAATCAAACCCTGTCAATCACTGTCATGTGACACGGAGAGGTGCGATGAACAAGAGCAAATTTCTTTTTTATGTTTAAGTTTTGAATGTTTCAAGCCAAAGTGTTTGACGAGGAAAGAGTTGATGATGATTTTGTGGATGTGGCTGTTGACCGTCAGCAAAGAAGCCATGTAACTCTTGACAAGAGCAGCTGAACGAGCTCAAAAGTGGCAAGTGGCTGTTAGGAAACTGGCGGTATGAAGGCCTGTGGATCAGTGTTACAGCATCGTTTATTTTGTTTCAAAGTAGGTAAATTTTGACTGGGAAATTCGGTCTTAAATTTGATGGAAACAAAAACGTATGCGACCGAGCAGTCGTGGAACAGTGTCAAAACATCTTTTTGTAGAAATGTGCACGAACCCCTGTTGTTAGAAGGTTCCACGACTCAGAGCTCCTCCCAGTTTCTCCAGCGTTAGAGCGCCTAACTGCCGTCTGTATTAACGAACTCACACACTCTTTTGAGATGTCAGACGGCCCTGAACATTCTGATCATGTTTCCCTGAATTTTTGAAGACACGTAAAACTCTACAAACACAGTGTACCTGGGTCTCGACTGAAACTAGTCTTTAACGCCCCTGCTGTAGAATCTGAGCCCACGTGTGGAACCTGGGGAGGATGAGGGAGTTTGAGAGTGACAGTGAGCCTGGCAGGTGAGAGACATCAGAAGACATGTGAGAGACAAGTGCCTCTTGCTCTTTAAATAGATGCGTGAATGAGAAGAAGTAAGTGGAACAAAACCACGCGGCGGGTGAATAAAATACTGCTGGAGATGTCTGCCTGAACTTCTCTCTGAAAGGGTCGTCTCAACTGTGCAGTGTGCATTAACAACTGCTGATGGTTTTAAAAGAAACCTTCCTGATTTCCCGACACTGACAATCATAGGCCCTTTCAAACAATCCTAGTTGAAGGTGAAGCACTTCGGCCGTACCGATCCTGTTGGATGGATGGGAATGTTAAATGGAAAGCACTCTTGTGCCCTGTGGATTTTTACGTTGGACGCTGTGATTTTCCAATCAGAGAGCAAACTGATGACATAAAATAGTTATGATTGGTAATAAAATCAAAACTAGCTGTGATCATTTATCTTGTTTATTCAGTCTATCAGCTTTAAAGAGATTTCACTGTATACAGCAGCGGAACATGTCACTGCCGGGCCGGGGGGGGGCACATGACCGGGCCCTTTAAACCCAATAAAGCCTGTGATTACATCGTTTTACAACATACACAGCGGGGGTTACAAACATTACTACATTTTTGACACATAGCTCAAAGCATTTGATAGTAAGCGTTCAACACCACCACCACCTGGCCCTAATAATAACGTTAGGCGGTCGTGCTACTCCGATAACAACCACATCAACAGTTTACAACTAACTCACATGTTGTTTTCAGTGTCAAGGATTGTGAGTAATTGTACCTGTAAATCTGGCTCCCTGACTGTGGTGCCAGTTCTGGTGGGCTTGACTCGCTGCCAACAATGTCAAGTTCAGTCTTTCCTTCACTCTTTTTTTACTCTTTCTTTGAATTTTTTTTGCTCCACTTTTATGCTTGTATGAACTGTCACTAATGATTAGATTAATCCATGATCCATCTACCCTGCACCACATAGACTCTGTTGACTAGTGACTGATGATGACGCTGATGGACGGCTGTTGATGACAATTTTACCCACAATACATCACTTTACTGGCGATACACTTGTAAATTTACACATTGTATAGTTAATTGTGAGAGTGAACATGAAGCCAGCCATGCAGCACAACATTTAATTCACTGTTTTGAATAAACCTACATGACCAAAGTCAGTCATACATTTTTTTTTTGACTAACCATCACTCATCCTGGCTGGGGCAACCTGTATATAACCTCATGCGGTAGGAACGGTACTTATGCTTATGTTATGGTACCCAGTAGAGTGCAAAACATATCTGATTATCCCGATTTAGGCCTGGAGGGGTCCCCACTGCTTCTTCGTCCATCTGGGCCCAGGTGAGAACCGCTCCCCCCGCAGCTCCGCCCCTGACTGTATATCTCTTTTTCAAAAGAAAACTGAGACACACTGACATTTTTTTTAAATTTTATCTCTGCATGTGAAGTCTCCCAGATTTGAAAATGTTTCAGTGCAGGCCACTAAAAGATTTACTGAAGTTACTCGAGACCTCCTTTGACAGATTTAATTTATAGCTTGTGTTGTGAATGTTTCCTAAAGAACTAATGTTTCATAGACAAAGAGTGTGAATGTAAATAAATGGCATCTGCACGCACTGGAACCAGGACTTCTTTTAATTAACAGCACGCAACACTTAAAGATAGTTTACTCACGCGCGTGCACGTACGCACGCTGACAGGTGGAGTCTTGGGAGCAGTGTCAGATTTAAATCAATTTCCAGATTGCAAGCTCGTCTCATTAAAGCCACTAAATTAAAGCTCTCCTGCATGCTTAGCTTTCTCTAATTAACCCTCTGTCATGTAGCATTGTTTCATACAACATTTGTTGTAGTGTTTTTGTTCCATCCACATACGATACTGTCCGTGCAAAGAAATGAGAGCCCCCCCCCCCACCTTACACACTCACACGAGCACACACACACGTGCACATGCCATCATGTGGTCACACGGCTCGGTTAGCTTGACAGACAATCATAAGAACGCTGTAATGGGACTCAGACCAGGCTGCACACCCTCAGCGCTGACGGGTGTCACTGCAGTGCAGATGACTGACGGCGCTCAACGTGGAGAGAAACGCTAACAGTGCTGGCCACAATGAAGAAAAAAAAAAAAAAACATCTTAATTTTACCACACGGGAACGCGTGAGTCGCCTCTTTCATTGATTGAAGTGTGACAGTAAAATTTGATGAGCATAATTTTGAGAGAAGCACCAAAGCACTGATTCTTTTATGGACAGACTTTCTAGGTGCAGTCAAGGGACGGGGGGGGGGGGGGGGGGGGGGGGTTCTGGCAGGGCTACATTTTTATTTTTTATTTACTTGCCTGAGGCTATCATTCAGTTTTATGCCGTTTCCTTTTGAACAGTTCATTGTCCCTCGAGCTTCATCAATGGTAGTTCCTCCCATGTAATAAAACACGGTGGGTAATTTTATTTTTATTTTTTTATTATTACGTAGAGGATGATTTGATGACAAAATGCCACCTCAGGGTTGGTCTAGAGCCTTGGGGTCCGGCGTGGTGGGCTCACCATTGCAATGGTAACAGTCCGCACACGCACGTGCATCTGTCCGAAGTGTTCTGCAGAGCAGCGGCTACCTTCCTGTTTTATAGCAGTGGGAGAAGAACCCCTCCCCAGGTAACCCCTGTCATAAAAAGTGAAAGAAGATGTCACTTAGGAAAAACAAAGTATACATTAGAGCATAACCAGAGACCATTTATATACCATCTTAACTTCCTTTATGGATTTTTATTACCTTTTGACCTGGTCTACGACTGATGACCTGTTTACAGCCTGGATCTTGGACTAAACCAGACCACTCACTAATCCCCCATGAGTCAGCATTTTCTTTAGGATGACACACAAACCCATAAACATGCTAGGAAGAACACCAGAAAGGAAAACTAATAAGCATTGGATAACAATATGTAGGGATAGAGATAACATATATAAAGTAGGGCTGTCAGTCGGTTAAATTTTTTAATCGCTATTAATCGAAAGATTTTCATAGTTAACTCGCAATTAATTGCACATTAATCGCATTTTTTTAATGTTCTGTTTATCCATCTATTCATCATCTATACCCATTTTGTCCTATACAGGGTCATGGGGATCTGCTTTTTTTTTTTTTTTGAGCCTTTAGTTTGAAAACCAGAAGTCCACCAATGCTGCCGTAGTTTTTGGGGGCTTAATTCATCAGCTTCTTAGTGTATTTTGTCGGGCTGCTGCTTGACCGCAGTAATTTGCTGACGGTCCCTAAACTCCATAGCAGCAGCGAGGTACTCAGAACAACATTCAGAGCTGTTCCTTAGAGTTTTAGCCACACTCACTGAGCTTGGAGGGTTGATGACACTTGTGAAATATCTGGCATACTTATATCTACAAAATGATACCAACCTGGATGAAATCAGTGCCGTTTTCATGACGCTAAAAAAGTTAAAAGAGAAAAAAAAAAGCAAATGTCAGATGTGAAACTAACTTTACCACGTCCTGTGGTGGTAACTCAATTCACAGCGACAATAAATACAAATAACCTTTTTCTTATCAAACAGACCCATCTGGCAGCACCCTAAAGCTAAACTTGCCGTTCATAAGACCCTTGTCTTATGAACGTGTGTGCATGTGTGCGTTAATCTCACGTTAAAAATATTGTGGCGTTAAACATAATTTGCATAACGTATTATTTACGCAACGGGTTATTAACGTTAATTAACGTTATTAACGTGTTACTAACGCATTAACTTTGATAGCCCTAATATAAAGTTTCCCATTCATCCACCTCTATGTCCCACTGTGGTCGTGAACTAAGGATGGAGACCGAAAGAACAAAATCCCAGGTGTAGGGGTCCCTCTAGGCCCCTCTGCTCAGGCTGCCACCCCAAACCAGAACGTGGTCAGGCAAAGATGGATCTCTTTAAATTGATTTGGAAGCTGCAACTGACATGTGAAACTAGGGTCTGAAAGCTTTCCTTTTTTGTCGATTTTTCGTCTCCCACATAAAAATCACTTGCTGCAGGTGATAAACGCTCTGAGTCACATCAAGAACAGGTGGGGGGGGGGGGTCTCTTTTGTCTGAGAGAAATATATCACATCACATTTCCTTGTACTTAAAGGTTTTGTAATAACGTTTGTCCTTTTCTTTGTTTCTGAACTAAATCTGAAAAACCGACCTTTTTCAACGCCATTGTCGTCCCCCGCCCCACGCTCAAACACCATCAGATGAAGTTTTATTTTTATTTTTATTTTTTCTCCCTGAAAGCCGGTAATATAGCTCACAACCCTGGACATTGACAGGAGCCCCTGGCGTCACAATTTAACGCTCCAGTTTAGCACCTGAGCATCATTTTTCAAAGTGTCAAGTGTGAGACGAGACCGCATGAAACGTGTGTCGATGCGGCGATACGTAAAAAGCTGAAACTGGCCGACGTGCTCTGCATTTTCCCCAATCGCCTGCCGTCACACGTGTGCGACGAAGTCGAGCAGCTTTATCCCGTTGTTGGAATATCGATGTGTTTTTTTTGTTGTTGTTTGTGTGCTTACTTGTTGCCATTTTTCTTCCTTTGTTTGTGTCCTTAACTGTGTGTGTGTGTGTTTTCTCATTTCTAGGTGTTCAGGGGGCGTTGAGGTGATGCAAGACCCCTGGTCGTCCCAGCGGAGGAGCCAGCTAATGAGGAGTATCTTTGTCTGCTGAACGCCTCCACCCCGCTCCCCCGCCTTCACCCCCCACCACCATCACCGCCACCGCCCTCCTCCTCTCCCTCCATCTCTGATGGCTCTATGGGGCGTCATCAGCCTCGGCCTTCACTGCTGGGTGTGTTTGCGGTCCGGGGCCACAGCGACGGCGGCGGCGGCCGGCCTCCCTAATGACAAACCCGGGGGACCCCTGGACTGGCTCCTGTCGGATAAGGGGCCCTTCCACCACTCCCCGGAGTACATTGACTTTGTGGAGAAGAACCGGCAAGGCTTCTCCACCAGATACAAGATTTATAGGTGAGCCGAGACAAAGAAGCGCTTTGCGCTGTTTTTTTTACCCTTCCAATCACAGCGCCACCTCCATTAAACGCGTGACAAATCGCCCTCCGGTCGCTTCGAATCGGCTGCTAGATTGTCCTTTTGAAAACCCAGCCATGTATAAATGAGCGCCGGATCACCATGTCGGTATGTTAACATGTGTAGATTGGTGTAACTCACAAACACAAAGCTTGTCTTATGATTAATTGGAAGGAGAATTAGACTGGCGCGCAACCCCGCGGAAGCCAAAACAGTTTACTTCAGGCCTTTTATGGTTGAATAATGCAGGGTATTTTCGGGGATGTTAATTTTATTTCCTCTTTTCGTCAGTGCAGCTATAACACCCCATCGCTCAGATGTTTGCATTTATTCCTACTTGGAGGCTGTGGACCTGCGGTGTATTTAATCCCTGTCTGTATTTCTGCAGTCATTATCCTTTCATGGTTTACATCAGCGGATCTCTCTTATGAACAGCAAACTTTAAATATTTGAGTGCCTTTAATTAATCAGAGTACCTCTAAACTACACCTTCAAAGTAATGCAAGTACCTCGCAGTACTGGCTCCAGTTAACTTTTTTTTATTTTTTTTTCTCTTAAGTAATTATTCTGTGTTTCTTTTACATTTTTCTCCATCGCCATGACTCTTTAATGGCTGTGTTTCATAGAGACATTAGAAATTATAACCCTTATAAACACAATCTCCTTAAGTTATAGAGTTGAAGGTTATTATTGTGACTTGGATGAAGATAAAAATACATTTTATGGGAAATTAATACAGAAAAGCATTACATTCCCAAGAGTTCATATATAGTTTTTCATGTCTCTGCATTAAGAGGTGCATAACAGGGACTGTAGATTCAAACACGCGACCCCTAATAGTTTGAGTTTTGGCAAACTCTGCTACTGATCAGAATTAAAGATCTTTTTGACACAAAGCATAGTAATGAATAATAAAATCCACCTACATTTTTACTAAAAAAGAGAAAATATCCAGTGAGCAGCAGTTCTGTGGGAACAAATGCCTTGTTGATGCCAGAGGTCAGAGGAGAAAGACCAGACTGGTTGGAGCTGATAGAAAGGCAACTGTAACTCAAATAAGCACTCGTGACAACCGAGGTCTGCAGAAGAGCATCTCTGAACGCAAAACACGTCCAACCTTGCCACAGGGTGTCACTGCTGTCAGCTAAGAACAGGAAACTGAGGCTACAATTCACACAGACTCACCAAAACTGGACAACAGAAGATTGGAAAAACATGGTCTGACGAGTCTGGATTTCTACAGCGACATTCAGATGGTAGGGTCAACAACATGAAAGCATGGATCCATCCTGCCTTGCATCAACGGTTCAGGCTGGTGGTGGTGGTGTAATGGTGCGGGGGATAATTTCCTGCCACACTTTGGGCCCATTAGTACCAACTAAACATCACGTCAAGACCACAGCCTACCTGAGTACTAGGGGTGTAACGGTACATGTATTTGTATTGAACCGTTTCGGTACAGGTAGGTCGGTTCAGGACGGGGGCGTACCGAACGAGTTTCCACACGGACATATTAAGTAGAGGACCGGATGTTGTGGAGCAGAGCGCTGCAGCCGCACATGCGCAGTTTTGCGCACACCCAGTGTTGCCAACTTAGCGACTTTGTAGCTATATCTAGCGACTTTCCAGACCCCCCTAGCGACCTAATTTGTAAAAAGTGACTAGCGACAAATCTAGCTACTTTTTCTGGTGATTTTGAGAGTCACGCGCACTCAAACCGCTAGGTTTGAAGCCATCACTTGGCTGCTGTCTGCCTCGCGAGCTGCGCATCTCGCTCTCTCTCCCTCTCTCTCTGCCGGGCTCAGTGCACAGCCAGCACGAGTTTCTGTGTGCGGACTGGGAGCGTGTCACCACATACACAGGCGAGGCGACGCGCGTGCACACAAACACCCTAATCAGTGGTAGAGAACGCTGGCTATAAACACACGATAAAGGTGATTGAGCCTGGATATCAATTACCTTCTCGTCCACATTTTAGCCAGAAAATCATACCCGGACTTTATGAAAGAATAAAAGATTAGTTTTTAAAGAAACACCCTGAGCCTTATTTAATCAGACTAACAACTTGAAACTGTTCAGTGTTGTAACTGTTCAATTTTGCACATCAGATGGATTATTTTTTTAAGCAAAAGTCTGAGTCAATGTTATTTTTATTTTGTTGTTCAAATATCTACATTTTAGAATATTGTATTTATATTTTTGAGCAGAATTCTAGCTTTGTATAGGCTAATGTTCCTATTGTTAAAAAGCACAAAAGTGTGTTATAAACAACTAGCATATTTATATTTTGCATTTATGTTTCTTACTGTTCCGAAAATGAACCGAACCGTGACCTCAAAACCGAGGTACGTACCGAACCGAGAGTTTTGTGTACCGTTACACCCCTACTGAGTACTGTTGTTGCTGACCATGTCCATCCCTTAATGACCACAGTGGACCATCTTCTGATGGCTACTTCCAGCAGGATAACGCGCCATGTCATAAAGCGTGGATCATCTCAGACTGGTTTCTTGAACATGACGATGAGTTCACTGGACTCAAATGTCCTTCACAGTCTCCAGATCTCAGTCTAGTAGAGCAGCTTTGGGATGTGGTGGAACGGAAGATTCTCATCATGGATGTGCAGCCGACAAATCTGCAGCAACTGGTGATGCTATCATGTCAATATGGACTAAGCTCTCTGAGGAATGTTTCCAGTAGCTTGTTGAATCTATGACATGAAGGATTGAGGCAGTTCTGAAGGCAAAATTGGGTCCAAACCGGTACTAGCAAGGTGGAGCTAATAAAGTGGCCGGTGAGTGTATTTTAAGAATGGCTCCATGTCAGTATTCATAGTGAGCAGCTGCCCCTTTAACAAACTGTCTTCGTCTTACACTCTTAATTCACTTCAACAGAGCAGAGCACCGCTGCACAGGGGCGACACGCTCGGTATCGCGGTACGTTTGGAGACGGCGGCTCAGTGGCGGGGAGCTTTGTGGTTGGCAGGCTGCAGCACGGGAATGTGTGGCTGTCCTCCCTTACCCACCCACTCCTGCCCTCCAGTTTTAATGCAGTCACCTTTCCTTAATCACTTCAGTTGGAGTTCACGGCAGCTACAGGTTTTTGCGGTTGATTTAAGCAGTCTGAAATCCGTCAGTCAGCGTCCTCAGTGGCGTAGCGCGTAGCATCTCAGAGCATGGGACTTTTCTTCATTATGGGTTTAAAATTTTCTATCCGAGGTGAAAGTTTCAGTCATTCATGCTCAGCTGGCTGGTTAATACCAAGGACAAGTTTATTTTATGTACTGTTTTCCCTCATACTGTATTATTTAACACCATCTTTAGCATTTTCGTTACTAGTATTACACCTTGAATTTTTAGAGTCTCAGTTACTGTTAAATTGGCTTTAGGTGGTTTTACATCAAAATACCAGCAAAAGAAAAGAAAATGCTCAATATATGATGTTGCACAATGAACAAGTGGCTTGATGGAAACCCTGTTCATGCCCGTACAGTTGGCAGACTTCATTATTTGGCCTGTGTTGTCATGCAGAAAAGACACCTCGCAGTGAGGGCTCACACAATCTGTCATGCCCAGACACAGCCGTGATGTACTACATGCAAGCATGCAGCTATCGGCCGGCTGTGTGTCGCGCTCCGCTGGAGTCCACAGCCTCGGTCGCCGCCTGATCAGGTGGTCAAATGACATATGTTGATTAGCGCTGTAAAGGAAGACATTCGTCATGACAGCAATATCGTTTGAGGTATCGAAACGTCAGCCGTACTAGTGGCGATCGTGTCGTGAATCATATCTATCCTCGTTAAGGAGGATGGGTTTTCTGGAAATGGGTACGCGGTTTTCTTGACATCTATGGATCATTGCGAGGATGCTTTATGGCTTCTGTGATCGTTTGCCATGTTAGAGCTTTTTAATATTTCCTTCCCTGGCAAAAAAAAAAAAAAAAAAAAAAATGAAATATAAAACCCAGTGGTCCACTGGATCTGAGCAGCATGGGTACCAAGATTAATAGTCTTATCAGGTGGCCAAGTGATTAGTGAGCTCTTAGTACTTATTACTCTGCATTATCACAGAATCCCCTGAGAGGCTTCTGTCAGCTGCAGGGTTGTGTTTAAGAGCCTCAAGATTACTACAATGCGGCATTGATTAATAGTGTTGATATTAAAAGGAAAAACTAACCCAAAAAGTAAATAGCCTTTTAAATCTCTCCAAATTGAATTCCCATGGATTCACTCCCATTTGATCTCACCAACCGGTGCAGACATGATGGATACGACTGTGAATTTTGGGAGCTCAAACCTGAATCTGGCTCTGTATCATCGAGGAGGATGGGTCAACGGTAATATCCCCTCAGGGGGAGCTCGGCCGTTCTGACCTGCAAAAGTCAAAGTACAGTCTAATTTTCGCTCTTCACCATCAGTTAGACTGAGCTGAGAAGCTGAAACCCCTTAGAGGCCGACGTTTGCTCATTCGGTTGTTTCATTTGAACTGTAACAGCCTCAAACGTAAGATTTTTTTTCTCCCTATGCTTCAGTTTGTGGAATAATATATTATCTTAATGATTTCACAAAAAATAATCTATGTATATATTCGAGGTGTGCTGTAATCTTAGTATAAGCACACACCCCCAAAAAAAGGCAGATACAGCGAACTTTCCTGATATAGAACGAAGGGTGAACTGCAAGCTTTCAATTATCTCCCATCAGCGCTTCGGTTCAGAGGCATCCGTTCCCGCATAGTGGTGCATGTCAGGATCGAGAAATTTCCACACACTGTTAATAATCTTCATGTTCCTTTCTTTCCTTTTTTTTCCCTCCTGTAATTCTATGACTCACATTTACCTTGGGACCCTTTTCAGTCTGGAAGATCCACTCTGCTGCTGGGCTGGTTAACCAACACCGCAAACACGCCTCCACGTAGTTTATTGACTTGTGACGTATCAGACATTAACATTGATGTGCATCTTTAGACATGACAAGTATTTTTTTGTTTTTTTTCTAATGTTTTGTCTCCAGATCCTATGACTAGCACATGAATAAACTAGAAAAGCACTCGGAGAGCGCAGACCTCTGCCAAGCGCAACAGTTGCCCCATCCGCGTTCTGGATCAGATCCGGATCAGATCCGGATCAGCTTTTGAAATTTGATAGAGGTTCCCATTGTCAATCCCTGAGTCAAATTTCATGAGTTTTGGGCAATAATTAATGGAGATACTGAGAAACAAAATTTTTGGCCCCATTGACCGCAATGTTATTGAATATTTGAAAGTGATCCAGAATCCAGAATTTCTTCCGGATCACACCCAAAATGAAATCAGTTCCTCCTTTTCACATTTCTGACAACTCCTGAAAATTTCATCAAAATCCATCCATAACTTTTTGAGTTATCTTGTACACAGACAGACAGACAGATAAACGCCTGCAAAAACATTACCTCCTTGGCGGAGGCCTATGACGACCTTAAACAGCTGTATTCTAACAGTTAAACGGGGGAGTGATCTGTTCAGCAAAACAGAATGGATAAGATGCACCAGCCCTCTGAGTTTGGGTTGTATTAAATACTTATACTAAGGAAAGCTTGCAAAAAATGCGATTTGTGTTTGATGAAAGAGGCCCTTTTAAGTAAAGCGAACAACAGCAGACTCCCTTAACCACATGGTGAGTCTGCAGATGCTCTGAACAGGGCTGAGGTGTGAGGCTCCCCCAGCGCTGGTTCTCAACATCCCACTGCTATACATTCTCACTGATGCTCTGCATCTCATCTTCCCTCCTGAAAAAAAAAAAAACCCTCCCTTCAGAAGCTTTTGGCAGCTCAAAGCTGCCACTTGTGCCTAATGGACTGGTGAGAATAGTGTGCTAAGCAGTGCTCCTTCACCTTGATACCCGTGTTCACAACTGTTACGCAAAGTATCATAAAGTACTGGGCTTGTTGCCGTTCCTTTTAGGAGCTATAGTGCACATATTATGGGACTTCTGTCCTGGTTCACCACCTTTATTTTCTCTGCTGTTATAGTTATAAAAAATCTATATGTGTGTATGTGAACATCTTGGGATTAAAGCAGAGGGCCATTTTACTGCATAACAATATGTGCTGCCAATGCATTGGCATGCACATAATAAATAGGTTGCTTTGAAGCAAATAGTTTTGTCCTATTTGTTTTGTCCTATCAGTTTGTCCTCTGAATGATCAATATCATCTGATGAACATATACAGCAACTTGATTTATCATCTCTACTTTTAATTTTGATATTAACTGGGTAGAATATTGCAAAATATCATGATATCGCGATATTGTGATAATATCGTACCATGACCCATGTATCATAGCATATCGTATTGCGAGGTCCTTGCCAATACTCACCCCTAATTTCAAGGTACATCTGCAGGGTTCACTGACTGACTGGGCCGCTCCAAAATACAAGGTTTCCTTCTTTCTGGAGCCTTTATATGGTGTCTTTATTTCGAGTCATCGCTCTGCTGTACCACCCAACTTCAACAAAACTGACAGACAGTCACCAGGAGTTCACATGGGAATTCATTTTACCCTTGAGCACAGCAAGCAGTCCAGACCCCGAAGCAGTGGAGCAACACCAAATCTCGATGCTCCATGTAACTTATGACCTTTTTAAACCATCCATAGAGCTGAATATTCTTTGTGGATGACTGAACTTTTAGTTTTTCTCAGTCTTTTTCACAGTAGCACTACAAATTGCCTTGGTTGTCTTTGGAAAACTTTAGGTGTACAGCGATGTTTCCTGTTTCCTGTTCTCATGCAGAGCCTGCCTGGTATGACAGACTCATGAGGAGATATGTTTGCCAGTTCTTTACTGGCTGTTACTTGTGGGTTGGTCTCACTGAGGATTCTGCTTTGTGCCTTTCATCTGGGGTGGGTGCTCTCAGAATAAGCCGAGTAGTAAGCTATCCATGTCTAAACAATTTGACTAGGGACTGATTGATGCGAAAGACTGTGTAATTACTCTGTCTGCCTTTGCAGCCTCATGTAGATCAACTACTCTTGATCGTACATCTTCAGAGATCACCTTTTTGCAAGTCATGATTCACATGAACAGATACTAATCACACCTCCAGACCTATTCCCAGAAATGGACTTAAGCTTTGCACAGTATTGACTCCAACTTTTGTTGAACTATTGAGACACTGGCTGCACTTACTTCTTCACCAGGCCTGTGAACGTTTAATGGGTGTGTTGAACAATATTAAGAAAAATGGTAATTGTTTGTGATAATCATCTAAAGCATGTCGCATTTGCCAACTAATGTGACTTAAATGAAGATCACATTTCATGGCAAGTTAATGCAGAGAGGCAGTTAATGCCAAGGGGCTCATATGCTTTTTCTTGCCACCATATTCTAGGTGCCACTTTATTCAGTTTAACATTGTTCTATTGAACAATGTATTCCCCCTTCTCTCAGCAGCAACGATTTTATGATTTTTTTTTTTATACGAACAAAATTGAGTCAATCAGAGAAAAGAAATTTGTCTTTTGATGCGGATGTCACGTCTTCAGATTTCAATGATCGTCCTGTTTTAAATTCTTTTACTCCATTTTGATCTGTCTTGAGTTATTGTCAGCAATTAAGTCTTGTGGGACGTCAGCCTGTATGTCAGAGTCTATTACAACTAAACTGTTTATGATACTCTACCCCTTATTAACGCCTCTCTGCTTGACCAAATGCATATTAACAACTGGTTATGTACCACAGCTGTTTAAGTTAGCTGCGGTGAAACCACTCCTCAAAAAGTACAGCCTTTATCTCAATGAATTAGCCAAGTCCAGACCTATTTTCAACCTAACCTTTCTTTTACATCCAGGATCCTTGAACAAGTTTTCCTAAAACAACTAACTCCACAAATGCAGAGTAACAGTTTGCATGATGAGTTTCAGTCCAGATTTGGAGTTAATTTATAGCACTGAAACTGCTTTAATTAAAAGGTACAAATGACTTCCTCGTTGCCTCTGGTGGTGGTGTTTTCTCTGTTTTTGTTCTGTTGGACCTCGGCACAGCTTTTGACACCAATGGTCACAATATATTATTAGACTTACTTGAGCACTTTATTGGGATCAAGAGCTCTGATTTAGGCTGGTTTATGTCATATTTATCTGACAGAGTTTAGTTTGTCCATGTAAATGGCATGTCCTTGATACTTTCCAGACATAGCTAATGGTGTTCCACAGGGTTGACTTGGACCAATGTTGTTCAATCTTTACATGCTTCCTTTAGGTGGCATTATTAGAAATGATGACATTGACTTTCAATGTTATGCAGATGAAACCAGCTTTTCCATGGAGCCCCATCACACTAATAAATTTCTGAAGCTACAGACTTGCCTCAGAAATATAAAAATGCAGATGGCCCGTAATTTTCTGCTCTTAAAATTCAAACGAAACAGAAGTTATAATTTTTGACTCTGAACACCTCAGAAAATCATATCAAATGATTGAATCTATCTTGATGGCATCAGTTTGATTTTCAGCACCACTGTGAGAAACCTTGGAGTCATCTTTGACTAGAATTTGTTATTCAAACCACATATCAAACAGGTCTCCAGAATGGCTTTCTTCCATCTGCGTAATATTTAAAAAATCAGGAAGATCCTTTAGTGTTCTGATGAAGAAAAACAAATACATGCATTTGTTACAAGGCCGATTTACTACCCGATGTCCAAATAATTCGATCAAAATGTTTCAGTTGATCCAAAATACCGGTGCCAGACTTCTAACTGTTACTCCCAAGATAGATCACGTCTCTGTTTTAGCTTCTCTTCATTGGTTACCTGTTCAATTTAAAATTCAATTCAAAATTCTGCTTTTGACATAAAAAGTGGAAACTGTCCTGGTCCCATCTTATATTAAAGACGTCATTGTTCAATATAAATCTACCAGACTACTTCCACCTCGATCTGCTGGTTACTCACTGTTGACCAGGTCCAGAACTGGAGGCAGCTTCTTTCCTGTGGAACCAACGACTGGTCTGGATACAAAATGCTCTCTCTGTCATAACATTTAAGTCTAAAATTAAGACCTTCCTGTTTGGGAGAGCCTCTGGTTGATTCATTGATTTTATACTCTTGTTTTTACTATACTTGTTTATATTAGTTTCAGTACACTCGTTTGTTCATACTATACTTTTATGCTTCAATGTGTTCTCTCATTGTTTTTTTACTTGTGCTCACTTTTATTTGTCACCCATTGCTGTTTTATGTTTGGCTTTATTTTGTAAAGCACTTTGAGTTGCCCTTATGCTTTGAAAGATGCTATTAAATTAAAAATAAAGTGACTATACTTCCATTGCAAATAAAGTAAAGAGCCACATTAGCTACGTGGTTGACAGGTACTACTACTCTCTGAGTCCACCACATACTGCTGCTCCAAACCATCGACATGGTTTAGGATGAAATACAGAATGAGTAGCTTCTCATTTCTTAAACAACCATGTCGGGAGACAAATCCTGTGCTCTTGGAAAAGATTGTTTCAGAAGGGTTCAAATTATTGTTATTCATCAAGCAAAGGAGGTTGCTGAAGCTGCTTAAAAACTGGGTTCAGAACTGTCAGATGCATTATTAGAAACTGGAGGGGTAGTGGGGAACCATAATGTTCGAGGAAGAAACATTTGGTGTGATCAAATCATTAAAAAAAACAGTAGAATTCATGGCTTTAATAATGAAAGTAAGAACATTTTCACATGCACAGTGTGAAGGGAACTCAAGGGATTGGAGCTAAACAGCTGTGTGGCCTTGAGAAAACCAATTATTAGTGAAGCTAATTGGGTAGAAAAAGAGCTTTAGTTTGCTAGCGAGCATAAAGATTAGACTCTGGAGCAATGGAAGAAGGTCATGTGGTCTAATGGACAGATTCGCCCTGTTCCAGAGTGATGGGAGCATCAGGGTAAGAAGACAGGTGGATGAAGTGATGCTCCCATTATGCCCAGTTCCTACCCTATAACCCTGTGGGGGCAGTGCGATGATTGGGGTTGCTGCAGTTGGTCAGGTCCAGGTTCAGCAACATTATGAGGTCAGCTGAAGACCTGAATAAACTGAATGAACAGTTTATTCCGTCAATGTTTTCTTTTTTCTTCCCTGATGTCATGGGGATATTCCAGGGTGTCAATGCCTGAATTCATCTGGTTCAGGTTGTGAAAGACTGGTTTAGGGAGAAGGAGTCATTTTCATACACGGATTGGCCACCAGAGTCCAGACCTTTACACCACTGAGAATCTTTGCGATAAGCCTGAGAAGACTTTGTGTAGTGGTCAGACTCTCCCATCGTCAACACGAGATCTTGATGTAAAATAATGGCATCCATCCATTATCCACCATATCCGTTTAGACCTATCTCGGGTCACATAAATCTGCTGGAGTCTATCCCAGCTCTCTCTGGGCGAAAAAGGCAGGGGTCCATCCTGGACAGGTCACCAGTCCATTGCAGGGCCACATGTAGACGAACAACCACGCACACTCACAATTACTCCTACGGCCAACTTAGAACCACCAGTTAACCTGACATGCATGTCTCTCGACTGATGGAGGAGGTCAGAGTACCAAGAGGAAGGCCACACAAGCACGAGGAGAACATGCAAACTTCCCACAGAAAGACCCCTGTTGAGGTCCGAACCAGGAACCTTCTTGCTGTGAGGCAACAGACCACCAAGCTGTGCTGCCCAAATAATTGCAAATGATGCCATGGAGAACGTGTGCTGAAATCAAAGTTGAAGGCAGTCCAACAAAAATAATATTATCATTATTATTTATTCATTTATTTTGGTCAAAGGATGCATCACTTGCAACACAGTAAAGGAAAGTTGTTTTCTTTTAAAAGCTATAAATTTATACATTTAAATTTGTTATTAATAATTCTCCAAATGCTCTCCACAGTCCAGTTCATACACTCTTTTCTTCTTGTCTTATCGGAGGTGATAATATTGTTTTTCGCCTCGGGTCTTCCGTGTGTGCAGATGGAATCATTGCTGAATCCTAATAAATGACAGCAGAAGATGAATTATCAGAAGCGGTGCTCTGAGTCGCAGTGGCTGTGCTACCTCAGCAGTGATGGACTAATAAATTCAAACCGTGTTATGCCGCTACTCAATTTCCTACTTCTCCAACTGATTGAATTTGAAAGAACGTGTAACAAGTCCTCTGAAGGAAATGAAAGACGGGTCGTGTTTTTGAGGCTGCGAGAGAGTATTTTAGTTTGGAGCGAGAGGGATGTTCTTCAGTTCAGTCCGCACAAACGCAACATGGGCCTTCCGCCCGAGCCACCTGTTCACAGCAGACATGGCCAACAGGAAAGCTGCCATATTCAGGAGAGGGAAGGCTGGTAGGTCAACATGGCTTTGGCCTTGTGCTTAACACACGCTATTTGATTCTTATCTTTCATGTTATTAGATTTCTTTCTACATATCAAATTAATCTTATATATCAGATGAGAGAAAAAAAATCTTTGCTGTCGTTACCTCTTATTAAATACTATTAAACAGCTTGAAGGCAAAAATAAATTACAAGTAAAAAAAATATTAATAACTTCACATTTCTAATTGATCATCCACCATGTAGTGATGGTGTAATAAAATTAAAATAATCCTTCTGCAGTAAGAACGTGGCTTTGCATGTAACTTGTTGCATTATTGCAATTATCTCTTTAAGGCGATAAAGAGAGTTTTCTTGGAGTTATTATCCAGGGTGGTCATGGAGAAGTCTCCCAGTAAACAGAGGGAAGGTGATACTGGGATGTTACAGTCCAGAAGTTGGGAGAGAGTTTTGATAATATTGAGCCAGAATGGTTTAACTGGTGTACATTCTCACATGGCATGAAAGTAGGAGTCAGCTGCTTTCTGTGTACAATGTGAGCATATTTTTGTGTCTTTAAAGCCCATTTTAAACATTTTTTCCCCAGTAAAGAGCACTTTGTGGATATATTATATTGTATGAGTTTCAGATTTGCATTAGCAGCTGAATAAAATATATTTTTGCAAATTTGGGGCCAGAATTCTTCATTGGTGGTGAGTTCTAAGTCCTGCTCCCATTTAGTTGAAGGGACTGAGATTGTACGGTCAACTGTTGAAATTAATTTATAAATTTTAGACAGGACTTTTTGGTGACTAGAGATTCTAGTGAATTCTAAGATCAATGGTGGGAGACTGAGGTTAGATGTTTTATTCATTTTAGCCTGCACGGCAGTTTTAACCTGAAGATATTCTAAGAATTGCTTTTGTTCAGTCTTGTGTTTCTGGACAAGATGAGCAAGTGTGACCATATAATTATTTTCATAGATATGATTGATGTAGACAGCTGGGATAGGCTCCAGCAGATCCCCGTGACCCTTCAGAGGATGAAACGGGTATAGAAATGGATGGATGGATGGATGATTGAGATGGGTAATGCCCTTGTTAATCCATGACATGAAATTTAAGGGTTTCCGGTTTATTTGAAAGTCAGGATTATTCCAGATCGGTGTGTATTTATTTGGTGAGATGCTGGTATTAGCTATCTGGTGAAAATCCCACCAGGCTGTCAAGGTTGTAGCTATAATTGGGTTTTTAAAACAGGAATGACGAGTAATTAAGCGACTTCAAAAGTCAAATCAAATCAAAAATATTGATTTCTTTGCAAAATGATTGTTCTAAGTCCATCCAGGAAGAGTCACACTGCTTAGGATTTATCCATTTATAGATATATTGGTTTTGTTTGCAAAGAAATAAGAGAAGTTTGGAGCCTCCAGACGGCTTTAGATTTGGATTTCTGTAGTGTGGATAATTTAATTCTAGCCTTCTTGTTTTTCCAATAATATTGCGAGACAATAGTGTCTAAAGATTTAAACCAAGAGCTTGGAGGTTTAATTGGGATCATTAAGAAAAGATAGTTAATCATAGGAAGGGTGGTCATTTTAACTGTGGCAATTCTGCCTATTAGGTTTATTGAAAAAAAAAGGTGTCTCAAAATTTAACCTTTCAATTTCAGAGCCACTGTGTCATTTAGTCTTTTGCTGCGTCTGTATTGACCTAATTTCATCTGAGTTGCTCATGATTGATTTATGCTTTTAACTTTAACTACAAAGAATCAAAATGATGAATCAGGGGAGTTGTGAAGTGACTTAATGTCAAGGAAGGTATTTGAATATATATGTATTTCATGTGATGCAAATCTTTTAATTGACCTTTATTCTTTTGTCATATCAGTAAAACTCTGTACCTTAAAATAATTAATGTCTTTGATAAATAAGATGATGGTTTCTTTAGTAACTAGTAACCAAACTTATATGCAGCTTCGTGAAGCATCTTAATTCCTTCGATATGCGGCATCTGTGTGTTTTACGTACGTAGTGAAACAGGAGTTAAAATGAACACTAACCAACATCCCTCCAGTGAAGTACAAGTACCTCAACTTAGCGCTCATGCACAGAACTGCAGTAAATATATTTGATTATTCCTCCAGGACTGCAAAAGCAGATATGAACTTTCACAAAAAAATAAATAAAATAAATAAAAAATTTCAACAACTCGTGCGCGATAGCGTCTTGAGAATTAAACTGGTAAAACTGATGTAGCTGCTCGAATAGGAGCAAAGAAATTGATAATAATAATGACTTAGCCGGTTGTCGGGGGGGATTGCGGCCCCTAAAATCAGCTCCGTGGTGAAACCCCATTTCATTTCATCCTCTTCCTGCAGGATGAACCGTTTGGCCTATCGGGGGTTTAAGATAAGACGGGGCTAGCTTATCACAGCCGGTGATAACTGAAGAAACGAACGACGGTGGGGATTTGTGGATGCGCTCTGTACCTGGCTCTCCCTCCCTCCCCGTGTATCCCTCGTTTTTTTTTTCCCCACAGAACGTGCCGCGGCTTTGAACTAGTGCTTATTCACTGCAAAGTGGAACTCAAGAGACACGGTGTCCAGTTTGAAGAGGTCATTTATTTACGCCGTACAGAATCAGGTGCTGATTAATAGCCGCTCCAGATGTATCTGAGCAAGAGATTAGTCAAAGGCTTCGTCTGAATTACAACAGTGTCAGCAAAAAGGTCAACGAGTACCACGTATCCATTTAACATCATTATATTTACCTCCCACGTGGCTACGGTTCATGCTTAACATTTTGTAAATCAGGGTATCCCTTCATGATTATATAACAGAAAATGAAAATGGAGCACAAGTCGTTTTTAGCTTCTTCTTCTTTTTTTTTTTTGGTGTTGCAGTTTGAATTCTGGGTGATTTACACTTTGTATCATTTAAACATCTGCGTGTTTGAGCTTTCCTCATTACTTCTGCTTTAATGTGATATATACCCTTTCAAAAGGCCACACTACCTCCATCCATCATCTGCGGCCAAGGTTGCTCAACCCCCCCCCTCTGATTACAGCAGTCGAGCCTTTCACTCTGACACGAGAAAAGTGCAACATTTGACTGATTGGACATCACAGTTAACATAAATTCACTAAACGTTCGTTTCCAGCTGCAGAGTGAAATCTGACAAAAAGTAATCCATCATTTGAGACAGGCTTTGATGTTGACGCGGCACCGGGATGCAGCCCTGCAAAGGGATGCAACTTTGAAACAAATCGAACGCTCTCTTGGATGGCCGAAGGGACAAAATGAGAAAAAAAAGAAAATTCCTGTTCTCTGCCTCTCGCATGAGAATAATTATGTTGAAAGTTGTGAAGCAGTGCCAGGCAGAGAGAGTGATCCAGGCCGGCAGGCTGAGATCCTACGGTGTCTTCATAGACGCCTCTGTGTCTGTCCGTATTGATGCCATCAGAATTCGCTGATCTGCTCAAGCACGGGGACGGTAACGCTAAGGGTGTTCTCACGCAATATTTTTATAATGAAAATTAAAATCTAAATTTTTCTAGGCTCCATCAGATCCCCGTGACCCTGCAGAAGATGAAGCTATAGATGATGGATAGATGGATTTTCAGCATTTCTTGCATTTTATAGGTCATCCATATTTTATATCTTTCAGTTTTGATTAATGAACCGTATTGGCCCAAATAAAAGACGATATTTTATTCAGAAATCATATTCTTAAAAATGGGGGTCGTCTTATTATCGAGGTCGAGACTTTTCTATTGTTGTTCTACATCTGCACCACTAGATGGCACCGCACCAAAGTAACCAGTAAGAATGGAGCGTCACAGTGACACTTTAGCAGGATCTGATGGAAAATGGAGGAACCATGCTACTGACTCGAGCAAAGGGGTTAGAAAGTTAATCATTAATGTTGTTATTGAAACTGAATATAACTGGACTTCGATGGTTCTGCAGTTATTGACATCAATTAATGCAGTTATTGAACTATATAGTTGTTGCTGATTCACTGAGTCATAGTCTCAGATTTTAAGAGAATACAATTTATTAAATAGTACTATGCCTTTGTCTTAAATAACATGGAAACCTGACACGTACCTTAACTTTAGTTTGGTAGCATACTTCCTGAAAAAGATGACATCATAAAAATGTTTAACAATACAGCTGTGTTAGTTTTTTTTCCATAATAATTGTACAATAAAAAGTTGTTTTATAAATAACCTTATTGTTTTCAGCATATTTTTATTTTCTCAAAATGATATTTGAAAAATAAGGGTCGTCTTATAATCAGAGTCATTTTATATTCGGGCCAATACGGTGCTTTGTTTCTACATTTATTTATTTATTTTTTAAACTTTTATTTTAACATCTTCAATTTGAAAACATTACAGTCATTCTTACCTGTTCAATTCAGATAAATGTCTTTGGAATACATTTAAGTTATTTATTTATTTTATTTTATTTTTTTACTTTTTCAATAATTTCTTTGGTTTACTGCAGTCTCATATAATTTTACACATAATAAAGAGAACATGTGAATGTTAGAATTGGGATGTCATATTGCAATGCCTTTATGCCAGTGCTTCTCAATTATTTTTTGCTGCCCCCCTCCCCCAGGAAGAAGGAACCCCCCCACCGTGACTATAAATAGTATCATTTGTCTATAAAATTATTATAAGTACTCCTCTGCATAACACTGTATCCAAAAAATATAGATCAACTTATAACAAAGAATAATTTTCTTAAAATTGTTTTTAGTCTGTAAATATTTAAAGTGCATCAATCCCAGCGTAGTCACAGTGAATCAGCGCTACATCAGCATCGTCATATTTCCCCGTCTTCACTTTCCGCTGACATTTGTCTGTCTATTTATCTCCGTCTTTCTTCTCCTCCTTTCTTTTCATCCCTGTTAAATATTTTTCTGTGTTGTCTCTTGAGGGTTTGTTCTCTTCATATCTTCTGCTCTGTGCTGCGTGCGCACATGTCCGTGCAAAAAAATGACACAATATAGCTAATACTCCCTAAACCCACTGTGACAATGAGAGCGCCACTGCCCCCTACTGGAGTATATATGCAAACACACTTTATTACAGTAGAGGGAAAAAAATGTTCCCTGATGTCACACGTGCCCCCCAAAGGGGTCGCGCCCCACTATTTGAGAAGGTCTGCTTTATCCTAATGTTGTCAGTCAGACTACTAAGTACATTAAGGCCCCAAAATGTTTCAGTAGTGACTTTTGATTGATTTTCGTTTAATTTCTCTGGCAAACTGTACATTTTAAGGTGTTGAAGTGTCTTTTTTTTTAATTATCTCTGATAATCAAATCAACGCTGCTCTTCCTCCAGTTTGTCATTTTTCTTTTTCTTTAAACCTTCATCTGCCGTTGAAGTGATTCAAAAGACTGCATTCAGCTGAAACACTCACGCAGACGAGGAGCTCCACACGTCTGCAAAAGCTGCATCTGCAGTTGACCTCAGCGACTCGGCTGACTGCACGTTCACACCGAAAACAGCAGAGACGGCGGGAAGCTGCCGCGACAGCATCCCGTCCGGATCACACGGAGCCGTTTCCCGTAGCAACAGATGCACTTTGAAACTGCCTCCAAACAACACCTGATAAACACCGTTGCACTGCGTCACAGAGATTTCCTCAACAGATAATGTTAGCGAGAAAAAAAAAATCTATAAATATTTATTTTAAAATCAAGGAAGTATTATTAATGAAAAAAAAAAAAGTCTTTAGAAAGTCACTAAAAAAAGACTTTACCATGGCACTCCTGAGTGGACAGTAAGGGGGGGTGGGGTTGAAAGGAAAAATATTGTTCAGGTGCTCCCCAAAGCAGAAGTCAAGATTAGAAATTTATGAGCTCACTTAAGCGTTTTTAAAGGCTCGCTTTCTGTGAAGCGAGCCGTTCTGCGAGCTTGAGCTGCCGACTCACACAGAGTTTGGCCACTGGTTCTCTAACACAGTTTTCTGTGACAGCAGGTTAGCAGTGGTCAAGTTTAACTCGTAGCCTCTTCTCCTCGGGGCAAATGGCAAAGCTTTCATCAATAGAAGGTGAATTTCTTTTTCTTCAGGAGCCACTGAGTTACACTGACTCTGTCATCTGTGTCTGTGTCTGTCAGTGTTATTGCTAAATTGTTTCAATAGACCACAAGGGTGCACAAGAATGCTGCAAAAAAAGAGTTAACAGGCAAAACAAATGTGTGAATATATAATATTCACACAGACCCTTCATAAGTGATACTTAGACACCTTTGCTGTCATTGTTTCCGTGTACAGGCTGACAAAAGCCGTCCTAACTCATCAAATTTCCCGTCAAAGCTCAAGCTTCATCCCCCAGAAGCTACAGGGCTTGATCTCGTTTCATCTCTCTTTCTCTTCCTTTGGTGATTAGCTCTGCACTCGTGAGACTTCCTCAAAGCTTCACAGATTTGTGTCTTGGATCCCAAATCAAAAAATGATAAAAATGAGTTATTTCCTGCCGCTGCCGTTATTCGAGTTGGCAGCTCTTTGAGACAAACTTGAGCGGATACCAGGACTTTGTGTTCCTGATTCAGCCGTCACAAAGGCAGTATTGGCTTGACTTTTACAGACAGAGACGGTGGCTGGCCCGTCTCAGTCCCTGCAGTCGGCTTTGTTCTCAATCAAATCGAACAAGGAGCCGATGAGTTCGCTTCATTTTTCAGCACGTACAGCGCTCCCAGTCTGACGTGCCACTGTTGCTCTTGCTTTTTCTTTTTTTCATTCCCACTTCCTCTTAAAGTTGTCCACATGTTTGTCTAGCGACAGGTCAAGGCGTCATGCTGGTGACTTGTCCAGACTGTCCAGGTGTGCAAGATGTAAATGTGGACCGTCTTGTTGAAAAATGGATGCAAGTCGCTGTAGAGCACATGTGTCAAACACAAGGCCCGCGGGCCAAATGTGGCCCGTCATGTCATTTTATGTGGCCCTCGAGAGCTTGGGCATCATTGGCTCAAATTTTAAACCAATATTTTAAGACTTAAAATAAGCTTAAACCGCTTTAAAGCGCATATTGACAAACTACATCTCCCATCATGCACTTCGTCGTTACCCACAACGATAACGGTAGCTATGGGCAAGATGAATTTTCAGAACTGAAAAAGAAAAACCTTTACAAATTAACCCCCATATGTCCAAGAACAGAAAAATTTATACAGAAGGAAGGCAACTTCATGAACGACGGGAAAACAATTACAAGTTTGTATCTCAAGGTGAAATAACAGTTTGTCTTTTGTGTTATGAGGCGGTGTCAGTCATGAAAGAGTTTAATCTACGTCAGCATTTTGACAACAAACATGGAGCTAAGAATGCTAAATTTAGCCCGCAAGAAAAACAAAGAACCGTTCTGGATACTCTTACAACCACAAACCCTGAGTTTAATATAATAATGACTTAAATGTTTGAAACTTGAATACATACATTTTGATTTATATTGCATTTTATTACATTCCTGCTGTCAATCTGGCCCTTCGAGGGCGACCATGATGCTGATGTGGACCATCAGTGGAAATGAGTTCTGACACCCCTGCTGGAGAGGACGTCGCCTTGAAGGCAGCTTATGTTGATTATGAAGAGCTGATAACTGTGTCCTAACCTTATATGGGATGTGCTGCAGGCCTGAGTTGCAGGAATGGAAGTATATTAACAAATTAAATAGATTGGTTTTATACTGTTTGCATTTGAATAACATTTGCTAAATGTGGGATTCACATCTTTTCTTTTTTCCCTATCATAAAGTCTCCGTTTTATCTGATTTGGGGTTGTACTCTCATTATCTGAGCGCTGCCTCGGGCAAACACTCCTGGATGGTGGGAGGAACGTATGCAAGGTGCCAGTTCTGTCTTTATTGATTGAACTTCAGTGGGTTTTTTCTTTTTTGCTCCCCTGCAGCTTATCACCTCGCGTGCTGTTTTTCTCTTTATGTTCTTCTTCTCACTATGCATGCGTTCTCTTCTTTTACACAAATGTGGAAGAGTCGCAGCGGCTTTAAAGCTGGAAGGAGCAGATAGGCAGAGTGCCTTGTCTTTAACAAAGCCCACTGAAATCCTTCAGTGATCCTCCTCACTCGCAGTCTCCTCATCTGTCAGATGAGCTCATACGTGAATATGTCTAAAGATGCCACTGTGCGATCGATGGTGCACGAGGGAATTAATTTACATTAAAAGCATCATGTAGACAGCTCTCATGCTTTAGACCGTGCACTCGTAGTTGCCAGAGAGAAACAGAAGGGCCAGAAAAAAGGCAACAAAGCAGCTTGATACTGTCTTTTGTTCAGACTGCTTTCATCATTATATATATATTATATATATGAGTAATGATTTCTTTTTCTTTCCTTGTTCGTGGTTCTGCTTCAATCATTTGGATGTATATCTTCATCAGGATGGTGATATTGAGGAAAACATTCTTCCTTTCATCCTCTGTCAGCTTCACCTCATGTAGGTTGCATCTGGATGGTCGAGGGCTTATATTGTTTTTGCCTTTCATCTCTTCTTTTTTGGTCTTCTTACCATTTGTTTCATTTGCTTTGCTGCATTAAACTGATGTACCTTCACTACATGTAGCTGCTTCTAGAGACAGTGGTCATCTCATCCTTTCCTGATGACAAGATGATGATTTTCATTTCATCCATTAGCAATTTCTTTTTTTTTTTTAACTAATACACACTTTAGTTTCACAGAGTAACTGAATTATGATAACTATGCATAATCGATTTTCCTAGACGGTGTGTATATATATATATATATAGTAGGGCTATCAAAGTTAGTGCGTTTATAATGCGTTATTAACGTGTTAACACATTATTAACGCCACTATTTTTTAATGCAAAATTAACGCACAAACATTTCTGCAAATATAACCCTCGGCCAATAAGTGTATTTACAGTCAAGGTGTGGGACAAACATGGTGACAGAAAAGGGTCTTATGAGTTCAGCAAGTTGTAGCTTTAAGGTGCTGCCAGATGGGTCTGTTGACAAGAAAAAGGTTATCAATCAATCAATCAATCAATCAATCAATCAATCAATGTTTTTTTTTATAGAGCCCTTTACAACACACAGGGGGACCGAAGTGCTTTCTATTAAAATCCATATTAAAACAAAACAATTTAAAATCGACATAACAATATCATTAAAATTAAATTTAAAATATTTCACATCAATACTGTTTATTAAAAGCCAGTCAAAATAAATAGGTTTTAAGTCTGGATTTAAAAAACCCCAAATGGTGCACATTTCTGGGGGCAGCTTATTCCAGAGCTTATTAGTATTTACTGTCGCTGTGAATTAAGTTACCACCGCAGGACGCAGTAAAGTTAGTTTCACATCCGACATTCACTTGTGTTTTTCCTCTTTAAACTTCAATGGCGTCATAAAAACGGCACCGATTTCATCCAGGTTGGTATTATTTTGTAGAAATAAGTATGCCAGACATTTCACAAGTGTCATCAACCCTCCAAACTCAGTGAGTTTGGCTAAAACTCTAAGGAACAGCGCTGAATGTCCTTCTGAGTACCTCGCTGCTGCCGTGGAGTTTAGGGACCATCAGCAAATTACTGCGGTCAAGCAGCAACCACGACAAAAAACACTGAGAAACTGATGAATTAAACCCCCAAAAAGTACGGCAAGTTTGAAAACTTCTGGTTTTCAAACTAAAGACTTAAAAAGACGTGACTCTGTATAGGACAAAATGGGTATAGATGATGGATGGATGGATGGATAAATAGAACAAAATAAGATAAAATAAAATACAAAAATGCAATTAATGTGCGATTAATCATGAACTATGAAAATCTTTCGATTAATTGCGATTAATAAATAGCATAAGGGGAAGACAACTGGACTAACAGAAATCATTGAGGGTTTAACTGGAGGATAGACAAAGAAAGTTGTTGTTGTAGACAAAGAAAGAGTTGAAAGAGTTACACTAACAATCAAAGCTAATTGGAAACAAAAAATGAAGCACGTTATTGAAGTTTTATCCAAACTGTTGCAGCTGTTTTTTCTCGCCGTTGCTGTTGAACGAGCCTTAATGCCACCTGCAGATGAGAAAGTGCGTCACTAAAATGTTGAACCTGTTATAGAAAGAGAGCCAAGGATCAGTGGGTGGAGTCGGTCAGCTGTTCAATCCCCAGGCATGCCGAGCGCCAGAGTGTCCTCGGGTTGCTATTGATACAAATCTGCCTGGACGTTGAAGGTCCCTGCTCGCAGCTGCGTTACTGAGTTGTTTTTTTTTAATTTCATTTTTGTCTCTTTTCCTTTTTTTTTTTTCACCCCAGGGAGTTTGGGAGATGGAAGGTGAACAACTTAGCAGTGGACAGGAGAGATTTCCTGGAGTCTCAGCTACCTCTGACCCCTGAGTTCATCAGAAACATTCGACTACTGGGCCGGAGGCCCACCACCCAGACGATCACCGACAACCTGATCAGGAAGTACGGGACCCACTTCCTGCTGTCGGCCACGCTGGGAGGTAAAAGCGTCCTGTGTTGCTTTTCTTTGCAGAAGTTGTTTGCAGGGATGTCAATTTTCCGAGAATCCGCGGATTTCTGAGTTTTTTTCCATCCTGGGGGTCATTTTTGAGATACGTGTAAATCCGGTTTAATATTTCTCGCGGCGGGGTTACCCTCCAAGAACCTCTGACTTGGCTGATGATCCGATGATCGGACCCAGCAGAGACTGGTGGGCGTGACGTGAATTCTTGATTGCGATTGGTTGATTGAGACCAGGGCATGCGCACTGAGCCTTTGGTCCAGCTGACGTCACTATCTGTCTTGTGGACATAGCGTCGGGGAATCCAACGAAATCCGGGTCATCAGCTGTTATCACAGCCCAATCAAGTAAGCCCGAAGCACATATTTTCTGATATTACCTCTCCCTTTCTTGTTTAGATGGATGAAAACACTAGAATTTCGATGTGAAATGAAGTGAAACAAATCACGCTGCGACCGGCGATTCACCGTCAAATGCTGAAAAAATGAGTAATTATGTCTCCAAACCTATCAAATGGCCGATTTTAGGTCAATTTCCATCAATCAAATTGTTGTGATGAATGAACTACCAGCAGTAATAACGAATCTATGACTTATATCAGTGGTTCTCAAACTTTTAATACTGTGTACCACCTGAGAAACTGTTCAGCTCTCTGAGTACCACCATGATGACTGACTTTAAAATATATACCTTCTCAATTAGCTTTAAATTTACAAGAGAGATGTTTATTCCTTATTGTAGTTATTTATTTATTGTTACCTGAATTTAATCTGAAACGTATTTATAATGCATTGTGGCCCCGATCGTACACCTCCCTCTACCCGCAAACTGCAGGTTTAGGAACCTCCGCTAACAGCTAATGCAATCTACCGCTTCCCTAAAGCCGCTACCTGTTATGCCGACTCCCTAACTCACATTGTAGGTGTGACAATGAGGGTGTCTTTTAAGCTTTCCGCAAACTCGGTACTTTGCTATGGAGGGCTACCCTAAACCCGCGATCGCAACATACCGAGTTTGCGGAAAGCGCAACCCGCATGTCGGCAGTTGTGGTGGATGTGGGAATAGTCACGGACAGACACGTCAGTCTGTACAGCTGTGTCATGATCTCATTCAGATGTCTGCTGTGGAGGAGACCAAGGAGATCTTTAGGACATTTCCGCTCAAAATCCGTCATGGCCTACATCACAGTCACCTGTTCTTAAACAGGTCAGATCATCAAATAGAGCTCCGTGGCTCTATTTGATGAATATATGAGTGTGCTTTTATTGTTGTTTTGGCTGTTAAATATGATGTTGAATTTGATTATGTGGCATTCAAAGTAACAATATGGACAACTTGATGTTCTCTACTTGATCCTAAAAAAGTCCTAAAGCACCCTGAGAGTGCTCAAAACTCAAAATTTACCACTTCAGTTTTTCCCAACTTCCTGTTGACATCCCTGTGTTTGCATTTGTTTCGACTGACAGACGTGACGCTCCTTCACCGACTGAATCCTTTTGACAGAGCAGAGCTGGTGGTTCGATAAACTCCCCGTGTTTTTCTGTCCATTAACCGATGTGTCTCTCGGTGAGACGGCGAGCTTTAAACTGTTAGTGATTGCAGATGTACATCTCGCGAGGCACGTCAGCGTGCAGCATGTGTTTGTTTGTGAATACTTGAATGAGAGGCAGATGCTTTAAAGTGTTTTGTATGCTGTTAAGAGAAAATGGCATTTCGTAAAAGCAGCATTTGTACCATCCTGACCTGCTCGTTCGCTCAGCCACATAGATTTTTTCTTTGTTAAGCTTTGAATAGGAGCACTTCACAGAAACAGACCGACTCTGGTGACAAATTCAGATGACATTCGCTCTCAGCTTCTTGGTTTCAGACAAATATATGCAGAAGCACAGTTTTCAGTTTCACTGATGTTAAGATCTTTTCTGAAAAGATCCTAGCTGCGTATTCTTTGCTGGAAAGGAGAGTCTTGGTCGGCTAATTACAACACAGATGTTTAATTGCATAACGTGATCACGGCTCCTTTGCAGAGGCAGTCTCTAGCAGAAGAAGATCGAGCTAAACAATACAACAACAATTTATAAAAAATTTGCGTCACTAGATGGGGAGGAGCCGTGGTTTAGACTTGGCTCTCCCATTGGCCGGTCCGGTCCTCCGTTTGTACGTCCAATCCGTTGTGTTCAGGTGGTCCTCTTCTGGTCCAATCCACTGCCGGCATTTCCTGAAAAGAAGAATGGTTGCCTATCCCACAACGCTATTCTATCTACCTGCCCAGGTCTTTGTTTCCAAACACGTGTTTCTAACCGGCTACAGCTGGGCTAGTTTGCTACATTTCTGATATAAAGTAAAGACAAAACATTACACTAAGAATTAGGGGTGCACGATAACTATCGGGCCAATAACTATCGGGCCGATAACAGGAAATTATGACATCATCCCGATAACTCCAATATCGCGACGAATAGCCCCCATAACATATATATTTCTGTCAACACGGCAGTGCCTCGTTCCCTCTAAGCCTTGAATGACCAGGAGTGAATGTTATGTTCAAGTGACGTCGGCATGATCAGAAAAACGATTACTCAATAAGGAAAATCAAGAATACCCCCTCATGCCAGAAAACAACTCGTTAACTCGGTCATAATTTTGGTAGTTGCTGACTTGAATTGATATTCTCTCACATGTTACACATAAAAAATTAAAAATAGAAAAGGCTGAAAGAACGACTAGTAAATGAGGAAACGTCCGAATTTACGGTTACACCTTGAATGCAGCATGCATTGTGCTGATCACAACAAACATGGCGGCGCGGGACTTCGTTAAAGTTTCAGAAGAAGATAGTTTGGCGGTTATTTGTGATGAATCCTCCGAGCAAATTCTACGAGGAGGGAAGCACAAGCTTTAATACGTAAAACCTGATCGGCCACCTACAACATAACAATCGCTTCCATGGAGTTTTGAAATCGTGCTAACGTGAGCTAATGGAAGCTAATGCTAATGTGCGCAAGCCAGCAGCAGTCTCCCCTCCCTCTCCTCTCCCTCATTCCTCTCATCTAAAGCTTCCATGAGATTAAAAAATACAAACTACTGAACCTCATTTACTTTAATTAAAGGTATTAATTTAAATGGAACCACAAGCCAAAATCCTTTAAATGTTAATCTTTTTCAGTTTGTAATTTTGATGCATGTATTTCCATTAGTTCAAGGAGCCTTTTTTTTTAATTTTTTATCAGTCAGTAATGAACCTTATTTAAGTTAATGTGAGATATCAAATAGGTTTGTTTGATAGCTTTGAGAAAATGTTGAGGCTTGCCCATAGTTTTTCATTGGAAAAAATAAATATCTGTTCATTTATTGATTGAATTATTTATTGTTCATAGTATTGATGTAATGATCTTAGGTATATGTGTGTGTTATTGGTTATCGGTTATCGGGCCTTTAGGAACTGAAAGTTATCGGTATCGATTTTAAAAAACAGTTATCGTGCATCCCTACTAAGAATGATCTAGGACACTGTGATGTGGACATATGGTTCATTAAACAAAATAGTATGATAAAACAATGAGCAACAATAAAACAGTGTGATATAAACCAAGGAGTAATGTCATTTATGTTTCCAATACTAGAATATTAATAATGCTATTGATAACAATACTATTACCGATATGTAACTAATGTGTAACTTGTACAAAAATGAGAACCACTAGCTGCACTAATTCTGGACCCGAAATGTTAAGAAAATTCTGACCTAACACTGAGGATCTGCCGGTGAAATGAAAATTGCTGATTTTAGAAGAAGTTATTAGTTTTTTTTTTGGTTTTGTTTTCTCTTTTGCTCTCTCGGCGGACGGTAAAGCTTATATGTCTGAGCCATGCGCACACCATCGCTAAGTGATTCTCCCAGAAGACATAACAATAAAGGTACACTGTTAAAAATGTGTTATAGTGTGGTACACGGGGGAAAAATGTACTTAAATGAATAACATCTCCTCTGCGATGTGGGCTTTAGTAAAATATATAGTTTGTGATGATAAGAGGCGTTTAGAATTTGCTCTTCCAGGTGTTGCGCACGGTAACAGATGGAGGTGGCACATCCCTGCAGCTCACTCAGGGTAACCGAATAACACGTCGCAAAATAGCTCAATGCTGTAAAAAAAAAAAAAAAAAAAAAGCACAGAAGTGGGTCCTTGTCAGCGTGTGACTGCATAAGAAAGCCTTTTCACACTAAAACTGCCACTCTTAGTCGTATTTGGGCGATAGATGGACGAGCATTAGTGTACCCATGAAGGAAGTAAGAGGAATAAAAAACTTGAAATATTCCAGGAGGGTCCAGGCATGTCCAGAAGAGCAGACACGCCTTCATAAAGCGAGACTTGTCAATTA
The DNA here is from genome assembly GCA_018398805.1 of Hirundichthys speculiger. Classification (NCBI taxonomy): domain Eukaryota; kingdom Metazoa; phylum Chordata; class Actinopteri; order Beloniformes; family Exocoetidae; genus Hirundichthys; species Hirundichthys speculiger. Next base: position 659,498 of record JAGFBZ010000739.1, on the reverse strand, counting down.
CTTTAGACCCAATTTTCGGGCTCTGGAAAGGTCGCTCTGGTGAGTGGCTGCATATAACGCAGCCCTCCTGGTTTTCCAGAGCTGATGCAGCCCTGCACGCTGGCTTTTAGCCAGTGCTCAGCACTGTGAAGGGAGGAGAATGAGCGGTTTGCCTTGGATCTCCGCCAGAGAGATGCCTCTGTGGTTCTGGATGGATTGCCTCCGCGTTCGGAAACATATGGACTTAATGAAATTAATAAATAGATAGCGATATTAAGACTGTGCCCTTCAGCAGCCGAGCAAGAACGGCAGCAGAGAGAAAAATGGCTCTCGAGCATTAACACTGCATTATTATGAGAAAGATGATGTGCCGAGTCTCAGGGACTCTGGGAGCACAGACGGTGTGCCGTGCTGCAAGGCGGCCCCTGGAACCTACGAGGAACTGATTGCTGTGATCGGTTGCTTCAATTATGGAGTTGCGTTACCTTATCCTAATTGTGGTCGAGTGTTCTCCGTGCATCAGGTGCACCTGCGCTCGTGGCTGCTCCCGCAATCATAATCACCCGGAAATTTGTACCTGCCGGAGGACGGCAAGTGGAGCCGTAAAATTACGGCTGGAGATTAATGTGCAAAAATGAGCCATAAAAAGTTAATAGGAGCTGTTTTTCTTTCTTTTTTTTTTTTTTTTAAAGGAAGAGATGATCTCGTTAATGTGACTGACAGCTGTATTTGTCAGAAACACAGTCCGGCGGCTCAGTGGCTCAGCTGCGAATGCGCCGAAGACAGACAGAGGCGTAGAGAATCACGTAAAAACCAGACACTGTGGCATTGATTTTGTTTAAAGGAGGCACAACTCAGCCTCTGAGAAGCAAAGCATGAGATTATACAATAAAGACCTTAATGGCAGTAGATAGCCTAACGTACAGTCTCGGGACCGCCTGAATATGATTGTATGGGCTCCGGAGCTTTAGTGGATTACAGCAAATATTCTGAGCTTTGGTCATCTGTGCATGTGTGTCTTAGATCATGTTTTTCACGTTTCCTTTGGTATACCGAAGGACTTTTATGAGCTTTGTTTTCATTTTAAAGGGTTTTATTGGCAGATTTGCAGCTTTCTTGGGCTGTGAAAAAGTTCTTTTCTCCAATAAAGTCCCCTTTCTGCTGTTTGGGAAATCTGGAAAATCGATTCTCCCCAGAAAAAAGGTTAACAAGAGCTACTGTACTATAAGTCCTATATCATACCAGCTGTGAAACATAATGCGACCTTCCATGCGTTCTTCTCACCTAAGGGAGTAGATTATCTTACAGTCCACCCAAAGACCAAAAGTCTTCCAAAAGTTACAACAATCCAGGAACAATTTAGTGATGATGTGCATTTTCCAGCTTGATGGATCATCAGTTCAATTCAATTTTATTTGTATAGCATCTGTTACAATGTCAATTGTCTCTAGGCGCTTTACAGAGACCCAGATCATGACCCCCGAGCAAATATCATTAACTAAAATTATAATATTAAATTCAAGTGAAGGATAATGTCAAGTAAAAATCTTCCACAGTGGGAGACAAAAACCTTTAAGCCAAACAGTAGCAAGAAAAAAACTCCACTTTAAGAGGAAGAAACCTTGAGCAGGACCTGGATCATATGGGGGGACCTTCCTGATGAAGACCAGCTGGATAAAGAAAGAAAAGAGGGGAGAGACAGGACAGAGAGAGGATGGAGGAGAGAGAGAGGAGAGCACACAGTTGACTGAATGAAATGACTATATAAACAGACGCAGGTAGCAGCACTGAGGTGAGATGGTCAGAGGACTAGATCACCGGTCACCACGCCAGCCGGCACCCCGAACACATCTACACCCACAGGTGGAGGTAAGCGCTGGGATGGACAGAGGAGGGAACTGCAGGTCAGCATGCAAGTCAGGAAACTCTGGCCTGAAAATATACAGAAAGAAAAGAGAAAAAAGGAGGAAAAACAGCACAACAAACTACAAGAAAGAAAATGGAGCACAGTTACAGTAATGAGGAGCTACTAATTAATTATGGAATGAGCTGGAGGTGGAAGACGGGAGGAGAAAAGGGAAGAAAAGGGAGATCAGCAGACCATGTTGGTGTCCCCCTGCAGCGTAGGCCTATAGCAGCATAGCTATGACGAGGCTGTAATTTAGATGAGCCTACTCTAGTCTTTAGCTCCTACAACTATAGCTGTAACAATTAGCCCCTACACACTATTGTTTAGACTAACTGTAGGCTTTACTGAACAGAAAGGTTTTCATTTGAATTTTCAAAGATGGAGGTGGTGTCAGCCTCCTGAACCCAAATTGGTAGCCTATTAGAATTTTAAACTCGTGGCTAGGAAACTTCCCAGATCCCAAGTGAGTGGATGATGAGTGGATGATGTGATCAACTCAGGGTACTGGTACAGCAATCATCTCCATCCACCCATTCTTGCTCGTTAGTAGCAGCTGCAGATTTCTAATCAAAAACCTGTTATGATGGTGGAGTGGCGGGGACCCAAATGCAGGAGATAAGATGGGGAGGCTGGAGTAACTAACTGAAGTTCTTTAATGAACAAAAAGTGCTGCAAGGCCACATAATCAAAAATAGAAAACAGAACTTACCACACAAAGAGAACATAATAGCTAATGTGGCTACAGGGGCAAGAGGGGGCAGCGAAAAAGACGAACTGGCATGTTCAAGGGGAAACGACAAGACAATATGTACTCAACCAACACAGAAGAGTCCATTTATTGTGAAAGTGCCAAGTAAACTGAAGAGATCCTCCCACTCCTTTTCTCTGAATTACATTCGGATTCAGAAAACGTCATTGGTCTCTTGAAGAGCAGTCCTTTGCAGCAACCCGGTCCTGTACGAATATAACACAAAAAAGCACAACACTTGCGTAGAGCTGAGTGATTTTATCGATTCTGCGATATATATCGATATTTTATTTCTCCGGAGAGTATCGATTTTTCAGCCGCGAGTATCGATATTCTAAGCTTCTTTCAAAACCCTGGTGTCCCACCTTTAAAAGCTTGCAATCAACAATTTACACTGTTTAAATAAATGAAACTATTTTTCTAAACAATTCTTTTATTCATTTTGTCCAGCATTTGCAAGCTGCCTGTCAGCCATATCATGTGTAATTGATGCTTTCAGTTCAATTAATTCAAACAAAGTCATTGGAACACTCACAGGATGTCACCAAAATCACTTCGTCCCTTTAAAATATTTTGGAAAATGATGTAAATGTATCTTAAGATGAATAATGATATATATCTATATATATATATATATATATATATATATATATATATATATATCTATATATATCTATATATATATATATATATCGTATCGTGAGCTGAATATCGTGTACTGTATCGCGTAAGATTAGTGTATCGCTACAGCCCTACACTAGCGGCTCCATGTCAGTTCAAGTACATCGTGCAGCACTAAGCCAGTTGCCGTGCACGCCCAAGATTAAAAAAGATGAAGCATGAAACCATAACTCAAGCATAACAGTTCGGGGTGCGTGATATTGGATATTTGTCGATATGCCGATATTTTTTTAAACAAATCGATGCTAAGTTCCAATGTCGATACCAATGTAATCCAACTCTGCTTCTGATGCAGAACTTAATCCTGACAACACTGAATGAACATTAAATTATGATCCTCTTATCATCATGGTGATGGGACTGATTTGCAAATTCTCATAACCAAAATAAGCAAACTCCTGCAGTGTACTGCAACTTACATGTAACTTCAAGGAGTTTCTGAGTGAAGCCTTTTATCCTGGGGGGAGAGCAGGGGGGGGGGGTCACGGTCATACTTTTTGACCCTCCGGTAAGAGGAGCTGACAAGTGGCTGCTGATAGCTTTTCTTCACGGGAGTCTGTTTCTCTCGTCTGCCCGGGTTGACAGCTCTTATGATGAGTTATTAAGCTCGTCGTGTCGAAGGAGTGAGTTCTGACTCCTCTTCGCATGAGCAGCGTCGAGTGTTCATTGCAAACGGCAACTTTGTTATCACTTTCCGACACTTGAAAAACCCCCACTCAGCAGACGAGTAGGGGCTTGTGATGGGTGATGTTTGTGATGCGGGGAAGGATGAGATCACGTATCGCCCAAAGGTTATGTAACTATAGAAAGACGGTGGATCAAACTAAATTCATTGGGGTATTCCAAATAACGACTGGATTGACTGGAATGAATTAACTATTCAGGATACTTCCCAACGCAAATGTGAACTGTCCTCATCCAAACGTCCTCAAAATGCTCTGTGTATGATCGATGGTTTAGATCTGTTGAAATTCAACCCGTTTCAGCTTTATAAAGGGGAGGAGATAGAGAAATAACTCGGGTATGCGAAAGTAAACCTTTTCCCTTTTAGTTCTCAGAGTCAGTTATCACAGTAACTAGGGCTGAAGCAATACACTAATCACACAATACGATAGACAATATTCGGCTCACAAAACTATATATATATATCGATATTCATCTTATATTACACTGACATCAATTTACAAAAGATTTTAAAGGGACGAAGTGATTTTGGTGACATCTTGTGAGTGTTCCAATGACTTTGTTTGAATTAATTGAACTGAAAGCATCAATTACACATTATATGGCTGACAGGCAGCTTGCAAATGCCGGACAAAATGAATAAAAGATTTGTTGAGAAAAATAGTTTCATTGATTTAAACAGTGCAAATTGTTGCTTACAAGCTTTTAAAGGTGGGACACGGGGGTTTTGGAAGAAGCTTAGAATATCGATACCCGCGGCTGAAAAATCTACAGCCCTAATCAAGAAACAAACCAGAAGGAATCCGAAACCATCACATACAACTGAGGTCATGACAAACCAAAAACCAAAAAGAGTAACATGTGTGTGACGTGAAACGACACTGCAACCGTTTGCTTGGCGACAAACATCAACATCAGCCAAGTGAACATTCGGATCCCGAAACTGAAAGCTGCTGGTCCGATCCGAATGCAGCTCTTTTGAAAGAGCACCGTTTCTCTCTTTTCAAAACATGCGTTTATTTGTTTCTGTTTAGGAGAAGAGGCCTTAACGATATTTGTGGATAAGAGGAAGCTGAGCAAGAAAGCGGAGGTGAGCGATTACTCTGGAAATTCCTCCACCGTGACCCTGGAAGCTCTGCATCAGCTGGCTGCTTCCTACTTCATCGACAGGGAGAGCACACTGCGCAAGCTGCACCACATCCAGATCGCCTCCACCGCCATCAAGGTAATATCGCTGCTGTCTTCTTCTTTTCCTGAGTTCTTGGAGCACATTCAAATATACCAATTATTAAATATTTTTTTCCACTTTGATCTTCAGTCACTCTGTTATATCCACTGCATAACAGCATCATAAAAAAATTGAAAAGCTTCCACTCCTGAGAGGTAGAAAGTTCATCCTCTCCTGCATGTGACAGCCTTCTGTTTTCTTCCTCGTAATAGTCGTACCTGTCCCAATAACATCAGAAATCTATCCCCTACGTCATATTTAGCCCGTGTCAAAAAGAACTGGACTGCCCTCCGTTGTAAAGAATCAAGGCACGTTATGCATGCACGAAAACCTCACCCCCCTTCGTCTTTGAAATTTATTGTCGGGATATTTTTTGATATTAATTCTAGGGCTGGGCAAGTTAACGCGTTATTATCGCATTAACGCATTAATTTATTAACGCCGACATTTATTTTATTGCGGGTTAATGCATGTTGCTCACGTGCTTTTGTTTTGAAAAGTCTGTTACTGGCTTCTGCGGAACCGGAAAACAGTAAACATGTGGAAAAGCTAAAACAGACATGGAGAACGGTAAAAATCTGCGAACTTTACAGTTCGGGTAGCAACGGAGGTAGCGATATTAACAATTCTGTCTAAAAAAAAAAAAATTCTGGACTGCAACCAAACTTTCACGTCATTCCTCCATGTTCCATCAGATCTGCTCCATGTGTTCACTGTCCTGCTGTTCTCTAGCTGGTTACTGCAGTGCGGCTCCATCTAGTGGCACAGATGTGTAATGACAACCGAAAGTCCAGTCCTTGATTATAAAACAAATTCAGTTCTGTGGCCCGTTTTTTTGTTTCGAATTTTTGATCCAAGTCTATAATTGAAATATAAAAAAAGACAGGCTTTTTTTTTTTTTTGTTTTTTTTGTGTGTTAGATTAAAAAACGTAATAAAATGTCACTTTTTAATTTTTTAAATTTTTGATTGACAATTGAAAATGGAAAGAATGATTGATACACAGATTGGTAAAGTTACTGAACTTTAACATGGACATTTTCATTTTAAAGTTCTCCCAGACGGAGGATTCAACAGAAACAAGGTTATTTGTTACAACTGACAAGTTGAACTCCTCCCCGTTAAAAGTTTCTGTTTCTGCTGTTACCTCAGAAATTACCTGTTTTAATGTTCTGATTGTGCTGAGCCACAATCATTTTGTTGGATTTTGTTTGTAGACTTTTTTTTTTTTTATAAAAACAGGATGACATTAATGCCCTGGCAGTGGCAATAAACTTTATTTTATGATGAGATTTACACTAAATATGTGTTACTGACAAGTGCTGATGTTAAAAGTGTTTGAACAACAAATGTTATGACACTTTAGTTCATATGGCAGCAGAACATTTCAATAAAAGTGCATTTTACACTACTTTTGAATTCACTATTTGATTTCGCGTATACAATGCAATTAATCATGATTAATCAGGGAAATAATGCGATTAATCGCGATTAAAAATTTTAATCGTTGCCCAGCCCTGATTAATTCATATTCTAATGCAAATTGTAGTGTTAGAAGAAATAATTCTTAATAGAAAGTGAGAACACACCACCTGAGTGTGTAGCTGCAGAGATCAGTATGTGGTTCAGGTCAGCTGGGTACCTTGATGTCACAGACCGAGATCAGGACAGAATCATCCACCCGCCCCATCTTTATCTCCATCCAGCCTTCAACATCACACGGCATTTGTTTCACCTTGGAAGTGGGTAGCATACAGATACAGATTTTTTTTTAAAAAAGGAGGTACAAAAGTGAGCCTGTGGTGCTGTCTCCTTCAAGCCTTTAAAACATGGAGTTAGCATCAGTTAATTTCCTTGTTGCAAAACTATTATAAAGAGCAATGAAAAACTAAAGCAGAGGCTTATGCTTTTTATCCGGCTGCTCATGATGAGATATGATCTTCAGCTGCCGTGAGCACACCGAGTCTGCAGGAAGCTCCGTGATGGGGACATATGGTGAGGGGAAGATAAATGAGTCCGGTGAAACACGGCTGCTGACAGGTTTCTGCCTCCGGTTGTCTCCTCCAGGTAGCATGGGGTTAATAGGGTGACAGAGGGGAGGACGACACTTCTTCTCTGCCTTTTTTTTTCCATTCCTCAGGACACACCGGGAGCCCTCTGTGTGGCCTCCTCCGTTGTTGCGGATCATGAATCAGAGAACGTGCGCTTGTATCAAAGCTGCGTCCCCTCTCGCTGCATTTTGTTTGTTTTGAGGGTTGAGTTTATTGCAGTCGAGGCAGCAGATGCTTCCGTCTGTTTCATTTCTTGGGAATTAGGGTTTGTTTTTCTGTAGCCGTAGACGGGGAAAGGAGGATGTGAGAGTGCACTTTCATGCGCCGAAGGCAGTCATCTGGCGTGGCTGACAGCTGGGGAGAGCAGAGACTCACCTTCATCACTGGTGGGTAGCGAGTCAAAGGAGTGACAGATTCCTCCACGCATGTGTAGCCTTTCCAGGAGGCGGTGACCCACACCGTGAGGGAACAGATTGGGCCCCTATGTGAATTTGAAATCGAACAAGTTGGGGAAGAAATGAGAGGGTGGTGGCTGTATCCATTCAAAGGGAGAAACTAAAGCTCTTTTTTGAGGCAGGGCTTGGTAATCTAGCGGTGTGCCAAATCAATCTGTGCTGCCTTTAAGACGTAATGATCAGAGTCTGTGATCGGACCTGCATTTCTGGTGCAGTGAGGAATGTCTCAAGTGTCTTGAAGTGAAAGATTTGTTTCAATCTAACAATCTCCTAAAGCGAGCTGATGGTGGTGCACACATCCTCTAATTTGACAGTATCTTCTGGTGGACACAAGCTGGATTTATTTATTGTGCTTTTTGCGATGGCTCCCACAGTTTTTTCCAGGGTCTTTCATTATTGATTGTTGTCTAGACTATGACAGAATGGGATTGAAGATACTGCGATTCTCTGTGATCACTCTCAAACTCAGCCTTTAGTTTTTCTATCACAAGGACAACAGCAAAAAAGATGAATTTGTGTAAATCTGCAGGAAAAACACAAACACACAAACACATAACACTAGGAGATTAATAAGGATTAAAGCTGAATTAATCAAACCCCCCTTTACCTCTTCTATTTTATCATTTTAAAATGATGATCCACACATATCTGCTCTCACCAGACATATTACCTCTGAAAGTCGCCGTTCTTAGTCTTAACTGTCAAGGACAGTTCTGATGCTGCATGGTTGGTCATAGATGGCAGAGGGGTTTGTGTCGTTAATGTTGATAACAAGACCTTTAAAAAATTTTTTAAATGAAAAGTGGACTAAATTGGACAACAAAACTTACAATTACAACTGAACTGTGCTGAACTGTACGATTCTTGGACTGGATTTAACACTTGTTTATTTTGTATTTAAAGTGCCGTGAGATGACTTTTGGATTGAAATAACATTTAATGTTTTCACAATAACGGCCCCATTGCAACAACTTCTTTTCAGTGCTGATCATCAGATTTTCCTTTAATCAACCATATTTCTATCGTTCCTTAATTCAACCATAGGTCTGTCATTCCTTCAATCAACCCAAGTTCTTTTGTTCCTCTGATCAATCCTAGGTCTGCTGTTGTTTTACTCAACCCTTGGTCAATCGTTCCTTTAATCAACTCTAGGTCTGTCGTTTCTTCAATCAACCCTAGCTCTGTTGTTCCTTTAATCAATCCTTGGTCTGTCGGCAGTCTGTCATTCCTTCAATCAGCCCTAGGTCTGTCGTTCCTTTAATCAACTCTAGGTCTGCTGTTCCTTTACTCAACCCTTGATCTATCGCTCCTTTAATCAACCCTAGTTCTTTCCTTCCTTTAATCAACTCTCGGTCTGTCGGCGGTCTGTCGTTCCTTCAATCAGCCCTAGGTCTGTTTCTTCAATCAACCCTAGGTCTATCGCTCCTTTAATCAACCCTAGGTCTGTCGTTCCTTTAATCAATTCTTGGTCTGTCGGCGGTCTGTCTCTCCTTCAATCAACCCTAGGTCTATTCCTTCAATCAACCTTAGGTCTATCGCTCCTTTAATCAACCCTAGGTCTATCGCTCCTTTAATCAACCCTAGGTCTATCGCTCCTTTAATCAACCCTAGGTCTATCGCTCCTTTAATCAACCCTAGGTCTATTGCTCCTTTAATCAACCCTAGGTCTATCGCTCCTTTAATCAACCCTAGGTCTATCGCTCCTTTAATCAACCTAGGTCTATCGCTCCTTTAATCAACCCTAGGTCTATCGCTCCTTTAATCAACCCTAGGTCTATCGCTCCTTTAATCAACCTAGGTCTATCGCTCCTTTAATCAACCCTAGGTCTATCGCTCCTTTAATCAACCCTAGGTCTATCGCTCCTTTAATCAACCCTAGGTCTATCGCACTTTTAATCAACCTAGGTCTATTGCTCCTTTAATCAACCCTTCGATCTAGAGTTTAATTAATGTTGTTTTGGCCCCAAACAAACTTTTGCTTGGGGCCAAAACACCATTAACCGAAGCAGTTTTGAGTTCCAACAGAATGTTTCCATATAACTCAACTGGTCCAAGCCAGGACATGAACTCCCCTCCTTTTATGTCTGTTTAAAGAAGTTTCACAGCATCAGTATCTGACTTTTACGGACTTAACAAGATTCCAGTTATTAGATGGAAAAACTTGTCCACACAGTCCTTATAATATACTCTCTCTTTTTTATTTTACTTTTTTATGTACTCCTTTTTTAACTTTGTTCACATACAAAATTAAAATGACCCTGGTTTGTCCTTAGGGAACCCATGTGCACTATCACTTAAGTGAAATTACATTTTTTAGTCTTGCCAGAGGTTTAAGATAGCAATTATTCTGACGTAGGTTAATTGCCTTATGGACATTAATGGCCATTTTGCTGCAAACACATATTCCATTCTGACACAAAATGGCTTCGATTTACATTGTTTTGGTCCCTTATGAAAGTTTATTCTCCTTTACCTTCTAATAGATGACCTAGGCTTTTATTAAACTCCAGAATGTTTGTTTTAACCGAGGTAGGTTTCACCAACCCTCTTCAGAAACACCACAAATAGCACTGGATGGAGTTAACAATTGAGAAGCTGAATAATTCTGCTCCGTTTCTGTGTTGTGATAGTACCCTACAAATCTGAACAGCAAACTGAATGACATATATTGCAGACTCTTGTGACCCTTAAAAGAAGTTAAGGATATGTCTTATCTCACAGTTCTTGAGCTGATAGTATCGTCAGACATCTTGTGGAAAAGAAATAAGCCAGACATGTGAATCAGAGCTACACCGCCTTCTTTCCTGATGAGGCTGCGACCAAACGTCACAGACGCCAAAATCATCAGAAATGTAACAATGCGCTAAAAGTAATTCTTAACTGTCCACGCAACAGAAGCCAAGGATCATTGTTGGATGTTTCCAGTCAAGTCCATTTTTTTGTGCGTCTTTGTGAGCACCGGCACTTACACCGTTATCCATTAAAAAGGCCTCTTCGTGTTCATTTACGTTCAATAGTTAGGATTCACTGAGAGCTGCATTCTCATTTTGTGCTTAAATGCTCTCACATTACTCGGCTTATGCAGTCAAAAAACTTTTACAAAAATGTCTGACTCTCATGGAATTGCAGTTTTATAAAAGCTTATGATATTACATTATAACAAGCAGAATGTCGTGAGAAATGGTTTTCCATCTTATCTGAGAACAGACTGAAGTTGAGAAAGAATTAATAATCAAATCTTTAAAAAACACTGCTTGTGGTTGTGATTAAATCCGAATGACTCTATCCTCGATGTAATGAATACTTCACAACATGCACGTACAATGACTCTTCAGAGCAAGTCAAGCCTGATATGCCGAGGTGGAAATGAAAAAGACCAAGAAACTGTTCAAAAAACCATCATATGATTAAAAACTATTTCACAAAGGTTGCATCAAAACCGACTATTAAAAATGTAGATTTTAACTATTTACAAGCAGCCATTAAATTAAAGCAGAACAAAGGGCTTTTGTTTGTGTAAAAATGCACTTTCAGCTCAATTCGTTTTACAAAGCATTGTCGACTCATAGCGCTCACACGTAACTTTTATAAAAAAAAAAACAGACAAAATAAGTTACAGTGCTCTGTTACACATCAGCAACAACGAAACTAGCTCACAGAGCGACAGTGGACATCACAACAGAGGCAACTAAGATGCTCAGGAAAGTAATGATGGAAGAGAGAGTGACCAAGGACAAGACCAAACAGAAGCTAATTTTTGACAGCTAAGTCAGAAATATGAAACTTCCACCGCCTACAGAAGGACTCAAAGCTCTAAAAATGGCAAAAGTTCCTTTAGGCTACTTAAAATGTGTGCTTGATTGTAACTTTTTTTTAAAATTATTATTGAAAAATAATATGCTAACTATGCTAACTTCAATATAAATAGTTGCAGCTATCCGTAATGACTGTTGGATAGTGCTCTAATGTTCAGACTCCTTTTGCTTTGGCTCGACAGAATTGGCGTCTTCCTTTTGCTAAACTATTCAGGTTACAGCAGCTTCTTCATTTGTATAGCAACTTGCGAATGCAAACTGTTCATCGAGGACTCGTCTACATCCGTTGATGGCTTAAGATGAGAGAGGAGATCAGGCTCGTGGACGTGCATGTGATTTCTAGATGACTCAGAGTCATAACAGCCCCGTTTTAAAGTGCGGGTCAAAACTGAAGAGGAAAAAGGTGTTTCTGTTAGTGTGCTCACACTCTTTTATTCATGAATCCACACGGAGCTTTAGGCTTCTGGACTCTTCAGTATACAACTCATTTTATGGAGGAAAATAAAACCAAAAAGACACCAGAGAGAGAATTCCCGCCTTCACCTCACTCCGTCACACTTTTCAGCGTACAGACGCAGGTGGCCGATGATGTCCTATTAAATATTTTCTAATGTATCAGAATGTATCAACTGTGAAAAGCAGCTGGTGAGCAAAGTGAGAACCGAATGCTCTGCCCATCAGTCAGTGTTTAGCCATATGGCGCATCATATGGCACATCAAATAATTCCTGTTATGGATTCAATAGTCATGTAGTTATGAATCCTGTACTGTTTCTTCACAACTACATCTCTATAAAATAATAATATCCTTACGGGGTAAACAAGGAATTTTTAAAGTTCTATGATATTTTATATTTTCCTTCCCGTGCAGTAGTTTCTTCTGGGTCGGGCGTGTACGTTTTTCCCTCCTTGCAGTGCCAGTTTTATCAGTTCCTGAGCCCATCAGCTCTTTATGATGGCGTAACTGATCGACTGACCCTCATTGTCTCGCCTCATCCATCTGTCACTTTGCACCGACTGCCCCCCCGACAAGCCCCGACCAGGACAGATCGGTGAGCAAAATACGGCGTCCCGCCACCACAAAGAGAGAAAAATGAGCTCCGGTTTTAGGCGCTCCTCACTCTGTCATGAAAATGGAGAGCAAGAAATAAGAAACGAGGTGCTTTGTTGGAGCTGCTTCGTTGGGAGAGGTCAATCGAAGCTTATTTAACCGGCGTCATGACAAAACGGGATGTTTTTGCATTAAAATGTCTGCAGAAAACACTCTTCCTTCCTCATGCGTTTGCTTTAAAATGCACACAGTTGGGACTTCATGAATGAGCTTTGTTTTTTTTGTTGGCTGCCCAGGTGACGGAGACCCGCACAGGTCCTCTTGGATGCAGTAACTATGACAACCTGGACTCTGTTAGCTCAGTGCTGGTTCAGAGCCCTGAAAATAAAGTCCAGCTACAAGGTTTGTGTGGTTTTTATTATTTTTTAACTTCTCTCTGACGTTTGAGCGCATGAAGAAAACAGCAGTAACCATTTGGCGTAAAAAAGGTGAACCCATTTATAGATTTTATTAAATAACTGTATTGCCTCTAGACTTTTCCTCTATCTTTTTTTTTTGCTTTAACAACTGTCTGCATATATATTGATGGTTAGCGACACCACGCTTTCGCCGTCACTCCCGGAGTTCACAGTTTAACGACGGCACTAAACCCAGTCTGATTTTTTTTACAGGCTTACAAGTGATCCTTCCAGACTACTTGAGGGAAAGTTTCGTGCTGGCGGCGCTCAGCTACATCGCGTGCAACGGCGAGGGCGAGTTCGTCTGCAGGGACGGCGACTGCTGGTGCCACTGTGACCCCAGGTTCCCCGAGTGCAACTGCCCGTACATGGACATCCAGGCCATGGAGGAGAGCCTGGCGAGGATCACCGAGACGTGGGGGATGCTTTATAAAGAGTTTGAGGAGTCAGGTGAGGACGCCCCTCATAAAAACTAATGAATTCCTGCTTCCTCACACATTGCATCGCTCATCCTAAATGCAGGGAAATCAGATTTTGGGGTATAAATCATTTATATGAGAGGAAGTGGGGATGAATTCAGGCCTTTTATCTGCCCCATTAAACCCGAGGGAGAATCCTATATGTATATCTCTGCCTGCTCCGTGATTTATAGGTGAACTGTAATGGCTCAGTGAGAAACCCCCGGATCCCGGCGCGCCGCGTACGGCGAATTAACAATGTGACATGACTGGATTAAAAAAAATCAACAGCTTTCAGGTGGTTTACAACATGTCTGGAGCCGATTAATCAGCAATAAAACCCATTTATTGCCATTCGGGCTTTACATAGTAGTGAGGAAACAAGGATGAATGGAAGCTCTTAGCACAATGTTTGGTTATTATAGCTGCTCTCGGTGATTATCACTCAGGTGAAATCAAAATGGATGTCTTTTTTTTTTTTTTTTTTTTTTTTTCTGTCAGATTTGGCCAAAATATCCCTAAGTGCAATTACCTTCAGAGTTTATGTTTTAATAGTTGGCTGTGAAGCGAGGGCAGGAGCGTGCCCAGAATGCAGACGTCCGGCGGCGTCATAAATGTGTCCTTCAGGACGGGACGCGACGACGCAGTGCTTCATCAGCAGAAGAAGATGCAGAGAAAGTCCCGCTATCGACCCGGGACGTCAGCGCCGAAGCGCCAACACGTGGCAGCTGAAACCTTCGTAGAGCGGCAGAGAAATGTGAAGCAATGTCATTTTGATTTAAATAAAGCAGAAAGCTTTTCCTACACAGTCAGTGTCTGTGTTGTTGTTAGAATGATAGAGCTGAGCAATTTTATCGATTCTGCAATATATATCGATATTTTCAGCCGTGGGTATCGATATTTTATGCTCCTTTCAAAACCTCTGTGCACTTTGCCGGAAGAGCCGTTAAGTCCTCCAGCTACTCTGCTGAGATGGCTGCAATTTTAAGGTGCCTTTAATGTTGCTCCAATGGACTTGAATTATTGGCTGCCACGGTTCGTTTTTACTTAACCTGGCGGCTAGAATGGCTAGTAGCTACCTCATATGTTCAGTATCAAGCCAAAAAAAGCTGCCAAATAAGGCCACTTGCTGTACTTTAACTCTCCATTGTGCCCTTACCCTTAAAAGCTTGCAAGCAACAATTTGAAGTAAAGGAAACTATTTTTCTTAACACATATTTTATTTATTTTGTCCAGCATTTGCAAGCTGCCTGTCAGCCATGTAATGTGTAATTGATGCTTTCAGTTCAATTAATTTAAACAAAGTCATTGGAACACTGTGATGTTAAAAATTCATGCTGTGTTCATTCTGAAGCCTAAACTTGCTAAAACTGCTGTGTCATGCTGTGGCATAAATTAAGGCCATGACTCTGCCTCAAATCCTGCCTCATTTGAGGTCACCGGTTGTTTTGTCTCTATCAAGTAGCTAAGTTAGGTCTAGATAGATCCCAAGGTTACTGTGTTTTTTTCCACTTGGTGTTAGATGAACTGCCTGCCTTTTGTCTTTGTCATTCTGAAGAATCCAGCGTTCTGTGATGACCTCTCCTGAATTTTGAATGCAGACTTGGAGAATAAACTTCGTCTTGCACCTCCGTCATTTGTCAGTGCCTTGTTTAACAACGGAATAGGTTGCATCACCAGTGCACAATAATAATAATTCTTATGACTAAGAAGATATCCAAATTCTTGAATATCGTTATATATTGTATCGTGAGCCGAATATCGTGTATCGTATCGTACACTTGTGATGACACTTGGCAGCTGTCATCACTGTAACCATGTTTTACACCAGAATGCAAACTCACCGGTTGCCAAGACACCACTTTCAGTTGGCTTACCACTTGTGTCGTTCAGACTCGCGAACCTCTAACATTGAAATCGCACTGGAACTTTCAGCTTTAGCTGCAAATCCAGCAACATACAGGGCCTCATTCATAAAACATGAAGCATGAAAAAAAAAAAAACAAATACATTCGCTCTCTTTGCAGGCCCTGAAAAAAACGAGCCTCGCTGAGCCACTGAGCCAAGGTCGGGCAGGTTTTCCCTCACAAACAAACACACTTCTCTATGGAGTCATCTATGGAAAAAAAAGCTAAACTGCTCGGCTTTTAACCAAAAACGTCCACTTTTAAAAGGACCCTGGACCTCTTGCTCTTGTGGAGATGCTCTGTGTGAAGAATGTGACCGTATGAGGTGACCTGTCCTGTATGAGCTGCAGGCACGCCCCCCCTGCTCCAACACACCTCCCTCAGATGAATGGGCTCACTCACAGATTAAATCGGACCCTGATGATGAGCTGACAAAGTGATCCATTCGTTTGTATCCGGTGTAAGGAGCAGGGAATGTCTAAAACGTGCAGGCGGCGGTACCCACGGATCAGGACGGAGCTGATGTTTACCAGGACTCGTTCTCAGCACCCTCAAAACCCATATTTTCTTCATAAGAATACAACAGCATATGCTTACCTTGTTTTTTTTTTTTTTTTTTTAATAATTATTCATTAAAGCACTATGGAAAAACATAAAAAGGCCACAATAAACCCAAAAGACAGTAAAGGATGTACAAAAATCAGACATGTTTTCATTTAAAGTGAAGTTCTTTGTACAGGAATTCAATTCAAATATAACAGAAATGGCTTTCCCATCCATCTTACATGCAGCGATATATTTGTTAGTGTGATTGAACATATTATCAGTTTTGTTTATTTTTGTTTATTCACCCTATCATGAAATTAATTAACCAACAAAACAACTGAAGCAGTTATTCGGATTCTGCTTGATGTTGCAAAGTTCTTCTTCCATTTGTGCTTTTATGAATGAAAGTTGAAATGTGACTTTCGTTGTCCAAATAGAAAAAAGAAAAAGGCTGCCACACATTTCCCTACTTTCCCTAAAAAAGGCAACTGAGCAGTGGAACCGTTGCTCATTTGATGAATAAACCTCATGAACAAGACCTGAACATGATGAAGAGGCTGCAGGATGGAAATGATGGAGAGAAGCCTTAAACATGAAGCTGCTGTTGTTATAGCAGTTAGCATGTGTACAACGGAGGGAACAATCTTTGTAGGAAATAAAGCTATATTTGCAGGTTGTTCTTTAATGTGGGTGCAGACTCTGGAGCGTACACTCGGGTATCTGTACTCTTGTCCCAGTTTTCCGCTTCTGGTATTTTAAACCTGATATTCAGAAAATCCACCACAAGCCAACATTTTAATTAAGGCACAGCACCCCTGGCGACACAGATGAAAAGACTATCAAGTAAAAAATAAATAATTTGGATGTGAAAGCCACTCTTGCTTTACCTGAGGTTGGAGGCAGAAGAGACACTTTTCTCCAAAGCTTCTTTACTGTCTTAAACTGTTCGGCCTGGTTAAGAACCAACTTTCATCATTTGAAGTTTAAAAATAACAGTAATGATAGTGTCTATTTATTTTTACTAAAACCAGATGTTCTGCTCACAGTTGTTTTTCTTTGCTGAGTTGAGATCAGTCCCTATAAAGTCGACTGTTTCGGACATAAATGATGTCATTGCTCACTGACGATAGGCTCCTCCTCCTGTTCCAGATGAATTCAAGGCCTTCTATGGGAGGCTTCCCCAGAACTACTTCCTGAACACGTCGGCCATACAGCACCTGTGGTCTTCCGACAGCGTGTTCCAGTGGAGATATGAGCAGCTGGAGAACAGCATGCGGATCCTCTCCAACCGGGCGCAGAGAGTCATCTTCAAGCTCTTCAGCCTCAGTAAAAGATGTCATCAACAGCCCCAAGTTCGCATACCAAGAGAACGGTGAGAGCTACTTTCAATTATTACATATAACCATTTTTTTGTTTTTGTTTCCCCTTTTCCCCTTTTTCATGTTAAAAAAAACATAATTTTTAGTTTAATTTGATTCATTTTAGGAAGTTCCCTCTCCATCATGGTTTCCAGTTTCTACTGTTGACAAAAGAAACCCTGAAATAACTTTTGGACTCACAGTAACAAAGATCCAACTCAGTTAGAGAGCATGCAGAGGAACTAAGCAGAGAAAGTGACAAAAGAGAAAACAAGAGAATTACCAAGCAACAGACTGAACATGGGTAAGAGTGAATACCAATTCCTCCCTTAACCCTCAGGGCTCAATCTTCCGCCAGATCTGCTAAAGCCGCTATTAAGGGATAGCAGGTAGCGGGAGGGGCGTTCCCCCACAAAAAACCTAATCTTCTACCTTGCTAAACCCGCTATCCCACCTGCGCTACCTGCTACATTATGCATAGGAGTGGTTAGGGCGTTCCACCTGTTAAACCAATCAGTGTGTCAGTAGCCATTGCCTTTAAGAGCAGGTTGCGCTACCAGCTAACTGCGCACTGGTCGTGCGCAGCTTATCTGGGACTCTGCTGTAGAGCTTCCTCCTCTTCCTTCCTCCTCCTCCTCTGCACTGATATAAACATATAAATATTTTGTACACAGACAATTCCTATCAGAAACCTGAAAGTCCCAGATAGTCGGTGCGCTCCCAGTAAACACGCTCTGGTCATCTATGGTTTAACTGGCGAGTGAGCCGTTTAGGACGATCTCTGCTATTTTCTCAGGGGTTTAACTTATACAAGAGTTAATTCAAGAGGTAGAGCTGTCCACATGTGACCAGGTGGACACACATTGATGCCATTCGGATGCGCTCTTGTACACGCCGACATGCAGGTTGCAGGTTATGGGTAGCAGATGGTCAGACCACCCGCAACCTGCAACCTGCAACCTGCGATTGCAAGATACAGAGTTTGCAGCAAGGGCAAAAGAGACGCCCATTGCCACACCTACAATGTGAGTAAGGGAGTCGGTATTAACAGGTAGCCAGCTTTAGGGAGCGGAAGATTGCATTAGCGGTTAGCAGAGGTTCCTAAACCCGCAATTTGTGGGTAGCGGTTAGTGGGTAGCGGCTAGCAGGAAGTGTATGATGGGGGCCTCAATCTCAACCCTCAAAAATGCACGCTCCTGCGAAGTGCAAGTTACTGTCCTAAATTCTTAGAACGTCAAGTTGAGGGACATGTTTGAGGGATGTATCGCCCTTAATATTGAGATTCATCCTTGGGAGTAAGGGCTACCCAGAAGGCATTGCGTATTTTCATCAAGTTAAAATTCACAAAAGCTCCTTTTCTGATACTTTAACAATAATCATGTTTACACCTGGTTTCAAGATCTGTCTCAAGTGAATTGCATCAAATGCATCCTGTGTGTGTTTACAGCTTTATTTAAGGGTGTCCTTTTGGGGTTGGACCTGGATGGTTTTTAAAACCAGATGTAACGGGGACAAAGATTTCATGTGTTTTAATCCTGCTTAAATGTACTGTTACATGTTCTAAGGATTTTTACATTATTATTATCATTTTTTCTTTTACTGTTGTGCTGGCTTTCTTCCCTCATATTTGATATGAACTGTCAGAGGAGTTGAAAGGTTATGGATCTTTTTCCTTTTTGTCCCTACACATCTGCTTTTAGTTCTTTTCGATTGAAAAAAGGAAGAAAAGAAGCCATCAGAAGTAAACAAGCCGTCACTGCTGCAGTGACATTTCAATTGTATTCTCGAACATTTCTACCATAACTGTATAAAAGAAAATGTCATAATGGACTCTTTACTGCTGCTTACTCAATAGCTGTTAAAAGAACCCAAACTTTAGAAATGCTCAAAATGTTCAGACAGCTTTAACCCAGGTTTTTTTTGTTGTTGTTTCTTAACATTTGTCTTGTAGTGTCCTGCTACAATCCACAGAGCTGGAGAAAAAAAATTGAGTGAAGGTCTTGAAGTTGTTAGCTTGAACTTCCTTTGGCAGCGATGTCTTCAAGCAGGTGCTCTTGATAACACTGGATCAGACCTGCACAACATTTAGGAATAATTTTTGACTGTTTCTCTTCAGATAACTGCTTCAGCCCTGAACACATTTGTCGGATGTTTGGTGTTGACGGGCTTTTGAGGTCATGCCGCAGCATTTCTGCTGGTTTAAGCTCAGGGCTTTGATATCGCCGCTCCAAACGGCAGATTTTCTTTTTCTATGGAGCAAGCCCAAATCACCATATTCCCTCCACCATGCTTCACAGTTGGGATGATGTTTTGACAGTCGTTAAGCTGTCCCTCTGTATACAGAAAATCAAATAATGAATTTGAGTAAGGTGAATTTTTATTTAAATGTTCTGCTGCCATATGAACTAAAGTGCCATAACATTTGCTGTTCAAACACTTTTGACATCAGCATTTGTCAGTTACACATTTAGTGTAAATCTCATCTTAAAAAATGTATAATAAAATAAAATACAGCTTATTGCCACTGCCAGGGCATTAATGTCATCCTGTTTTTTTATGAAAAATTTAAAAAAAGTCTACCAACAAAATCCTAAGCCACAATCAGAACATTAAAACAAGCAATATCTGAGGTAACAGCAGAAACTTTTAATGGGGAAGCAGCTTTACCAGTCTATGTTCAGTACCTAATGTCCCTGTTAAAAAATGTGAAGCACAAAAAAATTCATGATTTGAAATTTCCTTTACAAGTGCATGTTTATACAGGAGTTCTGTTTTTTTTTCTGCCCGTTTTTCCGTCAATTCTCTTCAGGTTCCACAGCAGCCAGTAACAGACTTTTCATAATAAAAGCATGTGAGCAACATGCGTTAATGCGCGATAAAATAAATGTTACGGCATTAATTAGTTAATGCCGATAATAATGCGTTATCTTGCCCATCCCTAGTTTTTATCAGTGTTTGCTAAGTGGTGTGCTGCCATGGACAGCCTGCCGACTCAATGACTTTTGTATGGAAAATTCATGAACTGAGATATTTTCCATAAGTGTCATCTCCAGGCCTTTACCTGTTACTAGAGGACGTTCTTTAAAAGGTCTCATTCCATCATATTTTTTCAATAATTCTGCGGTGGTCTCTAGTCTGAAATAATGCCCTTAGAGTTGGTTTTCAAGCGAAAAAATATGCCACTGGTGTCTTGTTTCAAGCTGTTTTATGTTCGGTGAAAATGAGAGCGCGGATAGAATGAGAGGATTCTTATTGATATTAATGATATGCAAACGTCTCGCCTCTGATTGGCTAACAGCACTGTGATGCTGGCCAAAAACTCTGTAAACACAAAGTTGTCCAATTTTAGGTTGGAAGAATATAGATTTAGCAAGCTAATGTTACTCTCTGGGTAGAAGTTACCGAGTGGATCTGGATGTTACCATACCTATAGCTTGTTCCAGTGTCATGCTATAGCCTATTAACGGGTAGAAAAACAGGCTTCTGAAACAACAACAACCGTAGCTGGAAAAAAAAACTCATTTTTTACTTGCAGCCTGTGAGCTGGTGGTCGATCGTTGTGAACTTATCCGCTATTGTCGGTACCGTAATTTGAATAGTCACTTTGGTTGAAATGATCAGACAAGTAAAGTTGCATTATACTTCACCATTTCTTCCGTAGATCCTCTTTGAGGCAAGACATGCAATGTAGTTCTGTTACTGTTGCAAACAGCACAGCCACTTTCTCTGCCATGTTTTTGAATTGTTAGCGCCTCTTTGTTAGCTCGTTAGCGACCTACCAAAATAAGCCAGCAGCCCGCAATGTTTTTCCGGGTGTGGAGTTATGAGCTACTGCATAGCTAATGTTCTGGTACGGCTTTTACGATCCGCTCATGTTTCCAGCTGTTTCCTATTACAGGCTGATGCAGACTACAGGGGTAGAAGAGCATTTTGAAGTTGAGCATGCAAGGGCAATTGAACTGACCTATGGTAATTTAAAAAAAAAAACAAGAATTAAACGGTTTGTTGTGGAAGGAGACCTTTAACTCATTGAGGGGTCTGCGCTTGTGCCTTTAGATCTATCTATCACTGGACATCCACTTCTGAGGCGAGTAGCCATGATTGAACCATCTTTAATTATCGATGTTTCGTCTAACTGTGGACTGATGATTCCTTTTATCTCTTCCCAGCTTTATGCCTGATGTACGATCAGTTTCTCTTGATCATGTCTTCAGAGATCTCCTCTGTACAAGGCACGGTTCACATCAACAGATGCTTCTTATGAAGAGTAAACTCTAAAATGTTCAGGGATGTTTTATTAATCAAGCGGCTCGAAACTACACCTCCAAACTCCAGACTCATTAGTTGCACTGCAGGTGTGCTAATTACTGAGCCCAATTATATTGTGTTTAAAGGATGTGTTCAGTAAAGTCATGAGGAAGTATACTTGCTTGTGTGTTCAAGAACATTTTATGGTAAATTTATGCAGAAAACCAGTTAACTCCAGCGGGTTCACATATGTTTCTGCTCCTGCAAATGTCCAATTATCATAAATGGATTCATCATTGGATCGTTTCATTATTGCTCGTATGAGCAGTGTTCGAATCTTTCAGTATCATTAAAGTTTTTGGAAACAAACGACTAAGCCACTACAACTCCCCTTGTCTTCTTTGACCACGTCAACATTAAACACCGCTGGTCTTTGTTGCTTAGTGAAGATGAACATTAATTGCATGTCAGAGAACAGTCACTCGTCAGTGAAACTGCATTGTGTGCTGAAGAACTGCCATCGCCGTCAGTCACAGCGGCTTTTGTTCGACTCAGCAACAACGGTAATGGCAGCGGCAACGCCACATGGATCAACCGTCACATTAATCCATACGGTCCTCTTGTTGTCCAGCGTTGCTCTCTTCTCTCCGCCTCAGTGTTCCCTTCCCTTGGTTGTTCTTCATTTTGGCACCACATCGCCAACACTCGCATTAATCGGCATCCTACGCCGTTATTTCCTGCCAAAACACTTCATCACTATCCAAACAGCGTTTATCTGCATCGTTACAGCCGCATCAACCCCGATACGTCCCCCTCAATTCCCTCTTTACACTGAAACCTCTATTGGAGTGGGATATTTGTCAGGTTACCTGGGAGACAAACAGACATTCTTTCCTTACAATCCAGTCCTGAACACTCGAGATGGATGGGAGACATGTGATTGATTTTGTGTCCTGAGGGCTAGCTCTCCACGGCACTGGCAATTATAAACGCGTAAGGCAGTCGGAACGGCGGACAGCTTGCCTTTAGTTAGGCAGATAATGATAAGACAGTTTTTGCACAAACTTTTGGCCATTAGATTTAATGATGCACATTGTCATCCAAATGATGGTTTTACTTCCCCTGTAGACTGCTTAGAAATGGCCTCTCGTTGATATGATTCTCCTTTTTTTTTTAAAAAGGTGCCCAATTTTCTCACTTATGCCAAGCATTAGCAAAGCTTTACTGAAGCGGTCCTGTCGTCTTTGGTGGAGGACTTGTCACATGCAATTAAGATTTGACTCAAAAATTGGAATACTTTATTTTTCCTTTCTCTCTCTTTCTTTATGATTCTTCTACAGTTAATTTTCTTTATCACTTTTGGTCGACGACCACCGCGTTTCAGAAAACGTTATTATTGCAGCTCATTTACTCTGGTCCTTCTATCCTCATATTGATTGGTTTTGCTTGCCTGCTTTGGTAAACTTTTTAGTAACGCTTTATAGAAGGGGTTTTGTCTTTAACTAGAACAATTTACTGCATGGAAAGAGTGAAGTACATTTAATGCACGGGTTGTGGTAAAAAAAATAACATTTTTTCTCTAGCTTTATCAAGGTTACTGGCTGAGTGAAAACACATTGTTCGCTGGTGGACCAGCATGATTTCCATTGAAATCTGTTTGATCAGCGTCGTCTCGATGATGGATCACTCACATCAAGAAGAGCGTGGATCAGAAAAGAATCGCCAGGGGAGCAGAGGACCGGGGCGGCGCACATCAGATGCAACCGTTTAAACCCAAGAGGCTCTTGTTTAATTCCGGCATGAAAATCACTCTCCGTGGATCCGTATTTCAGAGCAATTTTTTTTTTTTTTTTATGAATTTCAGTCAGCAGTTAAGTTAGGTTCAGGAAAAAAGCTGTTGCAGAGGTGATCGTCTTGACTGCCTGGAGCAGGACTCATCAGGACCAGAAAGACTGACTCCACCCAGTTTTAACGCATTGAGTTGCTCCGCACGTAGCATATTGCTTCACATTTTTTTGTCAGGGCTGTCAGAGAATGTGTTTAATTTCTTTATTTGTATTGTTTTGTACAGAATATACCACACAATCTTCAAAAAGAAAAAGGTAGACATGATTTCTGATGGCAGAACATTCAAAGTGATGCATTAGCCATGTAACATATGGCATACTTCCGTGCGCACCATGTACGCTGGATGCTTGTAGTGTTTGAATGAGTGCTGTCATCACTGAGTTAAGTGTCGTTGTACTCTTTTTCTTCTTCTTAGGCTTCTTTACCTGAGTTACTGCCATGTTGCTTAAATTCCAAACAAAATGAGCACAGTATTTCTTATTTGCCTCATCTCTCCTCTGATATGAAAGATTAACTGTGCTGTATCATTGATGTGCCAGACCGTCGTCCTCTTTTTAACCTAAAATGTACTTGGGTATATGCAGAATTATCAGTGTTAACACACTTATGTGTCCAAAAGTAAGTTTGGATCAGAGGCAAAGTCTTTCAGCTTTTCGTAGTCATATTCATTAGGATTTATGTTCATTATGACTGGATGGGAATCTAATCAATGAATGTCAATTAATTTAATTCTTGTAACTGGTAGCTTGTGGTTATTTTTTAGAGCTACTAACTACAGTAAAGAAGACTAGTTTTCAGCAGGTTTATACAGACTCAACTAAAACAAACTGAATCCCATAATAAGGCAATAAGATGTCATACTATTTGCCAACATTGACCACTAGATTCAGTATGCACCATATACTGCATACTGTGCTGAAAATGGCCAAAGAGATGACACAAAACTGCCATGGACTCACTAAGATAATAATGAAAAGAAGAAGAAGAATAAGAAGAAGAAGAACAAGAACAACAACAACAACAACAACAAAAAAAGATAGTGGCTTCTGAACTGGCAAAACACTAGAAAATACAGGCAGGAGAACATATACCACCAGATTCAATCCAAAAGCTGGACAGGACAGGTGGCAGCAGGTAGAGAAGAGAGAATGCTGCAGTAATGACGTGTAGTAATTTTGTCAAAACTTACTACACATATTACATGATGCAAAGAATATTAAATCTGCAATATTCATAAAATCACACGGACAAACATTCCTTTCCAGAGTGAGCTGGCTGAAGCT
Organism: Hirundichthys speculiger; assembly: GCA_018398805.1. Classification (NCBI taxonomy): domain Eukaryota; kingdom Metazoa; phylum Chordata; class Actinopteri; order Beloniformes; family Exocoetidae; genus Hirundichthys; species Hirundichthys speculiger. Next base: position 634,793 of record JAGFBZ010000739.1, on the reverse strand, counting down.
GGCAGCTTGTCAATTTTTTTTGCACTGTTTTTGGTGTTTTTGTCAGTTTTTTAATCATCTATTGATGGATATTACTGTGGAGAGAAGAGTTTATTTCATTAAACTGAGCAAATCTGGAGTATATCATCATGTTCCAGCTGAGATTAAGAGTTTCCATGGTTGATGTGTTGTTGCAAAGGTGAAGGCCAGTAAATGGAGATACAAGCCCTATCTGCCATCAGTCATCATGGGAAATGTCAACTCCCTGACCAACAAGAGTGATGAACTGGAGATACTGGTGAAGAGTCAGAAAGTGGACCGTTAGTGTAGCCTTATGTGTTTTACTGAAACCTGGTTGAATCCAAACATCTCAGACTCCATCATGGATCTACCTGGATTCACCCTCATACGCTCAGATAGAGATGATAAAGCTGGTGTCTAGAAGAAAGGGGGAGGACTGGCTTTATTAGTGAACCAGATGTCATGTTTTGCAGGAATCCTGCACATGGAACTGTGAAGGAGCAGATGTGTTGTCCAGATGTTGAAATTATTGGCAGCTGGATTGAGACCAAACTATCTACCAAGATAATTCAGTCTTTTAATAACAATAGTTATTTACATCCCACCCAGTCCAATGTGACAGACTACATGAACGTGTTGCAGACCAAACACCCAGATGCACTTATGATGATATCAAATTACTTTAATCATGTCACTGTATCTTCCCACCTGACTGGATTTACACAGGTTGTTCACTGTGCTTTTTTTTTAAATACATATATATATTTGGGTTATTTATGAGCTGATGAGATTTTTGAATTCCCCCCAAGTACATCTGATCAAATCTAAAATCCGTGTAAGTTTTCAGGATTTTTACATAGAACACATGATATTTGTCTGATATTAGTTAATGTTATTTTTTCTCATTCATTCTCCTGCTCCCTAATGTTCAAAACAGAGGAAAATACACTGGTTTAAAATAATCGCCCTGGAAGGGGTGGGGTGGTGGTTCAGCACAATCATACCAGGGAATTAACAGCTCCTGTCATGGCAACAGCTTTTCTCTGCTGAAACTGCTGGAGGTGAAATGCTTTATCTGCAGGTAGCCAGGTGATAGAGAAGAGGAGCACGTTCAGTTCATTTACCACCATCACTTTTTCCATTATGGGCTTTTATTTGAAATTCAAATCAGTAATTTTCTGAGATAAGGCTCGCTTCCCACTGCCAACGCAGTAACATGCAAACGGGAGATGCACCAAATGTAATCCAGCAAACATTTTTTTCCGATTAGCATAAAGTTTACCTCAATACGCTGCCATCAAAGAGGCACTTTTCCGAAAAGGAAGACACCGAGCATTTCCTGTGTTCAGAGAGCAAAGCGAGGCATGAAGGGATCATCTTAGAAAAATTACAACAGAGGGGAATCAAACTCCAGTTCACATGGGAGAATCATGTGCACGTCTGAGAGGAAGTTACCCTACGGCTGCAGAGCACTTCTAATATTCATGTCGCCAACTGATCAAAGGCAACTTCTTCTGTCTCCTCTGTCTCTTTCACTTTCTTTTCTGTTTGTGCTCGTTCTTTGCAAGCATCTCATACACTAATCGAGCGCAGTAGGAAGGCAGATCCATGAAATCTCCGCAGGAATCTCAGACAGACAGCAGTGAAGTTAGTTGGTGAGCAAGAACTTTTAGCTGTTTGAGATTAATGGAAGTTATTAAAATAAAAAAAAGAAAATTAAGGTAAATGGGAGCATGCTACATATGCAAATAATGGTTGTGTTTAATAAAACACTCATGTAAGGACCTAACCTGTTGCCACTCTGACGGCCGTCAGTCCGTAAGTTACAAAACTAGGTCATTTACACAGCTCATATGTTACGTCATGCGACATATCTTTGGAAAGCTAAGATTCTTGTGATTCAATCAATGCAAACCATTTAAGGGTATAATCATGACAGCAGGTACAATCAACGGCTGTAAATAAACAGTTACAAAATTGACACAACTTACCAATGAAGCCTTATAGAAGTCGTCCAATCAAAAATATTCCCACAAAAATGGTCTGGTTACATTCACAAAGGTCCAGTCGACTCAAATCTAGAAAGTATTTAGTCCAAAATGCATTATTATACCAGTAAATATTCACAAACAGTCGCTACATCATTTGAAATTAGCCGGTCGATGTTCCAAAACGTCCAGGTATTGTTTGCTGTAACTCGCCGTTTGCGTGTTTCATAATCGATTCTTTGGTTTTACCCGTGGAAGCTGACCTTTAGATTGACGCCTCATACGGCCATGTAGCAGCTTCCTTGTCCTGTCCACAGCCTACAATAGCCAATGAGGTTCAGCGTTGAAAGGAAGTCCATGCCCCCATTGTGTCGTGTAAAAACTGAGCCAGTTGGAACCAACCGTGCTGATGACTGGCGCATTGTATAGCCAATGAAAATCTGAACACAGCGATGTGTCGCTTAAGGGGGTGGAGACAAATCCACAACCAGGTAGTACCCGCGTAATGCAAATTACTTGCGTGCATCAAACGTGCATCAATTGCAGTGTGGCTTGTTTATATAAAAAATGCTGCAAATAACCTGTAATTGGTTATAATTGTGAATGTGTGTAAAAATGTGAATAGTTTGCTATGTTTGCTGTGTTGTAAAAGGTATTTATGACTTTTATCCCAGATATGTGACCAAGTGCCATTTTGGAGTCTCCAAATGGACATTTTTGGAAACGCCTAGACATACTCTTCCAAAAACATGTGTAAAATACTCTTTTTTTGTGGTATTGTTATCAAATTTGAACTTGCACTAGGTAAGGCTTCATGCTGTGGTCCCATTGTGTTTTCGAGCTAATAAGTCACAGCTGTACTCATCTGCAGACATCTGTTTACAAAATAAAATTCAGGCGGAAATAAAAAACTTTTAATTCAGTGTGTTCAAACTTAGATTACTCAATGCTAGTAGCACTTACAGTGATTCTGACAGTTGGGGGAAAAACGTCAGAGTGTTACCTTTCAAAAGAGACCAAAACCATCCATGTGCTACAAACGGTTCAAGAACAGCTTTCAATTTACTTTGGGTATGCCTTGGATAGGCGTTTTAGGCTAATTTTACAGGAGTGGCAATGACCTAAACCTAAAATTGGAATATTTAACGCTAACCAGACGTTCAAACCTTCCAACTCATCCCAAAATCATATTCAGCAACTTCTCCTTCTAACCTTTGTTTCTCCATCCCCCTCTGTTTCTCTTCATTCCTTGTCACAGGCCTAAGTCCCATTGGCTTGGTCATTTCCAGTCTCTGCTGTATTGCTCAGAGAACAACCAGCTTGGAACGTTCTCGGAGGAGCTCCACAGCTGCAGCTGCCGGTACGAGCACAGCCCCTGTCAGCTGCCGCCACCCTGCTCTGTTGGGGAAGGTTCAGCCTGTGCGGCGTGTGCACCGGACAACCACACCCGCTGCGGGAGCTGCAACCCGGGCTTCGTCTTGACGCAGGGGGCCTGCAAGCCCATGGTGGCGGACTCGACTGAGAACTACCTTGGGTTCGAGATGGACCTCCAGGATTTGGAGCTGGGCTACCTTCTTCAGAGAGCAGACCGCAGACTTGAGGTATTCATTTATTATAGCCTTTTTAAATGATGTCACACACACACAAAGCTGTTCTGCTGTCTTACACCAGTCGCGTAGCAAAGATCTATGCTCTCACAGGTGCTACTCAGCATTGCAAAGTGTTATTACTAGAGGTGCACCAACACAATGTACTTCTGCTGATAACACATGAACCCTTGTCCTTATTGAGCACACTGATTAAACATTCAGAGTGCTGGAGGAAAAGGTAAGTGAACCTGTATATTAATTACCTCAATAGTCAATGGTTTTCACACCTCGAGACTAATTAATGAGCCCCTAAATGCCGAGCTCCCCGCTGTATGTGGGGGCTAGGCTCCTGGTGGGCTATGGTGAGATGGGTTGTCCCAGGGACTAGTGGCGCTGGTACAACAGGAAGCAGTTTGTTGTGGTGGGTTTAGTTGCTGCTATCCCCATGAGATGTGACCCCCCCCCCCGTAGCTGGGGGGTCCTGGGGCAGCTGTGAGGGTGCCCTATCCTCAGTGCTCCTGTTATGTTCCGGTCCTGCTGGTTGGTTCCCTCCCTTGGTTCTGGCCTTGGGAGTGGTAGCCCATCATCACCTGCACTATACTTTTATCCATGTGGGCTCTGATGGAGTTGGATGGTTCCTGATGGGCTGGAGAGGAAACCCAGTCCACTGGTGGAGGTCTGCTGCATGACTCTGACCCAACACACCAGTACCAATTGTGATTCAGAATGAAGTACCCGTTGCAGTCACCAGTTGGGTCATGGCTCAGAGGATAAAGACTCTTAAGTTCGACTTCAAGCAAAAAAGTTTTTATTCAAGAATAGGTTCCAGAGGCAGGTGACATCGACCAGAAGCAAGTTTCACAGTCAATATCCGGGATGGGCAGGAGGAAGGAAGCAGTACTGGAGAAGAGAGTTGCGTAAGTATGGTCACAAAAAGTTTGGCACAGTTCCAGACTTAATACCACACAAAGAGAGCTGTATCGGACTGGCGCCGAGTAGATGGATGAACCTGGTTTATGAAGGTTGTGGTAGATTTGAGGTGGGTCTCAGCTGTGGAGGAGAGGGAGCGCAAGGCAAGCAACAACTGTAGGAGGGAAAAGAGACAGTGGGAGGTGCCAAAGAGGCAGGAGGACCGCATGACAAGTTGGTTGTGAACAAGTTTTGGAGGTCATCATCACTGCTTCAGCTCTGATGTGAACTGGGCCGGTTACATCCAACATTATCCACACAACCCCCATGCACTCATTTACATACACCAGACCACGCTACGCAAACACCCGAATGCATCATCAAACAACCCCCACCACATCCATCGCCGTCCTCTGTCTTTATCTGTCTTTTCGTTTCTTCACTGTCAATGATTTGAGTCCTCTGACAGATCAGTCTCCAGTCCCAATAAAGTATAGATAAGTTAGATAAGACTGTCGAGAGGGCTGGTTAAGGATACGCTCACTCTCAATTTCACATATGCACAAAAAAATATCTACATCTGCTGCAGGATCAAATTGCACTTCTTCCGCTTAAGGCTGGAAAAGGAGAAAAAAAAAAGTAACCTCAAAGTCTTTGTGATCCATCAGTCCACACAAGCTGCCTATAAACGGAGACAGTTTTGAAATGTGGCTGCTCTTTGTCATGTATTTGGAGTCTATGAATGGTAGTATTTCTGCAGAATCATCAGTTAGGTAAATAACATGAAAGGTAAAGCTAATGGCTTGAAGATGTCAGTTTATTAATCGACCCATCAGTCATTGAACAGGTTAGGTGTCCATGGTATACTACCAAGCAGGCCACAGAGCATCTGGGCAATCAAAAATGCTACAAGAAGAAAAAAAAACATGACTGAAGAGGCAAAAGTTGAATACTCGTGTTTTTATAGCACAAAAGGGCACAGGTGACCAACATTAGAATAGAAACTCTCATAATTGACTCTTCATTTATTGAATAGATGAAAAGAAAACTTCATTTTTGTGAGAACTTTGATATTTCTCCTGCTGTGCACTTGGGGAGATAATTAAATAATAAAATAATAACTGATATAATTAAAGGGCTACTGAGGTAGCCAACAGACAGAGTACCTGACACAAACTTGTGTAGCAGTTTTAATTATAAATCATAAATGGCTGGGGTCAAATTGACTCCAAGGATAAAAGATAATAAAGTTAGTCAATTTGAAAGTACCCGGAGGACTAACCAGGAGAGGAAGAGTTACAACGTGATAAGAAAAAAAACTCATTTTTAATTGTTGTTTACAGACAAGCCCTTTGAGCTGCTGTGAAAGATGTTTCGTCTCTCTGGAGCAGGAGCCTGGAACAACTATTACTACATAACTAGACAAATGATAAGTATGGTATGATAAAAGAGACCTTTAGGTCCGAGACCATCAAGGACCTGTTGTATTTGTGTGTATGGTTGCTGTGATATTATGCTTAGAAACTGTGGCGTTTTCCATATTCTCTAATAATGTGTTCCAGCATGACCTAAAGCTATACTCTGTCTCCATCATAGCGCCGCGAACGTTCTCTTAAAGTCGTTTGACTTCAGACACTTTATAAAAGCGTTTGTCTCCAGATGTCTCACTGTCATTTCTTGCTTCGCCTGCTGAGGTGTAGATCTGACCCCTTTTACATGCAAACTGAGGAATAAATTCATTGTATTCCAGTTGTTGCTAAGTCTTGTTATTGAAGGTTTATTGTTGGTCTTACTCAGAATCCTTAGTCCTTTAGAGTAGGGCTGTAGCGATACACTAATCTTGCGATACGATACACGGTATTAGGTTCACGATACGATATATATCGATATTCATCTTAAGATACATTTACACCATTTTCTGAAAGATTTTAAAGGGACAAAGTAGTTTCGGTGACATCTTGTGAGTGTTCCAATGATTTTGTTTGAATTAATTGAACTGAAAGCATCACTTACACATTATATGGCTGACAGGCAGCTTACAAATGCTGGACAAAATGAATAAAAGATTTGTTGAGAAAAATAGTTTCATTTATTTAAACAGTGCAAATTGTTGCTTGCAAGCTTTTGAAGGTAAGGTCACAATGGAGCTTTTTTGGCTTGATACTGAACATATGAGGTAGCTACTAGCATTCTAGCCACCAGGTTCAGTTAAAACAAACCATGGCAGCCAATAATTCAAGTCCATTGGAGCAACATTTAAGCCATCTTAAAATTGCACCCATCTCAGCAGAGTACTGGCAGACTCAATGGCTCTTCTTGCAAAATGCAGGAAGCGCACCCCTGCAAGACATTGGGGTTTTGAAAGGAACTTAGAATATCGATACCTGCGGATAAAAAAATCGATACTCTGGGGAAATAAAATATCAATATATAGCGCAGAATTGATAAAATTGCTCAGCTCTAATTTAGAGGCTGAAACAGAAATGATAAAAATAAATCCACAACAATGTATAGCCATTGTGAGATCATAGGAGATAATTAAAACCCCACATTCTATAACAATGTTTCCCCCAAAGACGGAACATCATAATTTGGGCTTGTTTCACTGCCTCGGGGCCCCCGGACCATTTGCCACCATTTAGAAGGAATTTAATTCCCAAGTTTACCAAAATATCCTTCAGGAAGGCTGTCCGTCAGCCGAAGCTTATTAGAAGTTGCCCGCGAGCACTGCAGTGAACCCACTGGAGAATAGCTTCAGAAGAAGAAAAACTGCCTTTTGGAGAGGCCCAGCATTTCAGCGTAGCGAGTATTGCGGTGACCGTTACACGGGGGAGATAAACAGCCACACGGCCGCGCGGCTCTCGAGGCAAAGACTCAGCAGTTCAACCACATCTAGAAGATAAAGAACTGTGAGGATGTTCTGAACAGGAAAATAAGCCCATCCACATCAGAGATATACCATTCAACATTAACATGGGGACTAAACGTGGTGATGCTATATGTGACCGACCTCCCTGGGTGCTCTCCTGTAATGTTTGGAGATGAGTCTAAAGAGGTTAAGAGTTTGTCACATAAATGTATAACTCAACGTGGCACATGTGTCCTGCCAGAGTCACAGCAGTGGGCACACATCCACAGTAGTGGGCGAACTGGACACGTCACCTGCTTACAAGTACTGCAGATTACATAAATGAATAACAGCTCTGTCCTTCTCTGTGGTAACTTCCTGCAGGACCAAATCAGTCTTTGTTTCTTTGTGTCTGAACCAAATGAACTGGACAAAAAAAGAAAAGAAATAAAATAAAAAAACATAAGCTGCACCTTCTACTTTCGGTCCATTAATATTTTGGATTACTTCCATATCCACTGCAGTTTTAACGCAATGCATGTTACTTGCAACCTTTAACCTTTGTGTCGTGTTCGTTTCTCCCCCCTTACTTTAGTGTTCCCGGTCAAATTTGACCGGCCTGTTTTAACTGCTCCTACATTAACAGAAAACAACTGATCATCACCAAATTTTATTTAACTCCTTTTTAAGATGTAAACAATGTCTCAAACTAGTGGTTTACATGAATAACTGCAGTGAATATACATTAAATAGACAGAGAAAGACACAGAAATAGTAAATTGTATTCCAAAATTATCATTTATTGTAAAAAAAAAGAAAAAAGAAAAGAAACAAAAATCAACTCACAAAACATCAGCATGAGCCTATCATTTGTGTGTGTGTGTGTGTGTGTGTGTGGGGGGGGGGGGCATTGTGTCTTCACACACAGGAGTGGTATCCTAACAATATTTTCTACTCTTGCTCTGCCTCCTCTTTCCTGTGTGGATGAATACCAGAGCAAATTGCCATCCTTGGACAGGTATGTCACAGGTGCCTCTTCCTCAGGTGTGTCTTCCTCTGGAGTCTCTTCCTCACCATCTGTTGACTGGTCAGTCTCACAATGGTCTGGATCAAAATCAGGATCAATGTTGTCTTCTATTTCTGAGACATCCTCCTCTATTTCTGGTTGAACTTCAATCCCCTGTTCATCAGGTTGAAATAAAAGGTCCAGAGCTTCTCTGACAAGAAATCTTCTGATGGGGCATCTAGTCAATGTGTTCATAGTAAAACGAGGGCAATGCACACAAAAAAACTATATATAGGGGGTCTCTGAGAAGATATGATACATTTTGTATCGGAAAGTGCGGTTCATGTGGGGGTATGGGCACATAAGCCTGGGAACAGGATGGTTCCCATAACAAACACATAACTGTTGACTTTGAAATGTGGAACAAGTGTTAGTGTTATACATTTAGTTTGGAAAGTGCGGTTCATGTGGGGGGATGGGCACATAAGCACAGGAATGAGGTGGGAAGAGGAGACACCTATTTGTTCAGTCTGAAAGGGTTCATATGGGTGGTGTGTGTTGTGTGTGTGGTAGTGTATTTGTGGTTGTGTACTATCTGATGAATGAACACAATCTAGGGTCACCCATTAATTTCCTATGGCGGTCATTTTTGACCGGGAACACCACAGGTGTTACAAAGTTGAATAAACTACTCAAAATTCAGAGAAAGTGGTGATCAGCAATTATATATGTTCAAATGCCTAGTGTTGAGGATATCATAAGGCCCTGAGACAATCAAAGGTAAAACACAATATTTATGATTGATGAAAGTAGGAAATCGGTCAGATTTGACCCGAACACGACAGAAAGGTTAAAAGCTTGCAAGTAACAATTTGCACTGTTTAACTTAATGAAACTATTTTTCTCAACAAATCTTTTATTCATTTTGTCCAGCATTTGCAAGCTGCCTGTCAGCCATATGATGTGTAATTGATGCTTTCAGTTCAATTAATTTAATAAAGGCATTGGAACACTGACAAGATGTCACCAAAATCACTTTGTCCCTTTAAAAACTTTCGAAAAATGATGTAAATGTATAGTAAGATGAATATCGATATATATCGTATTGTGAGCCGAATATCGTGTATTGTGTATCATATCGTATCGCGAGATTAGTGTATTGCTACAGCCCTAGTTTATATATATATATTTTTTTTGTCTACTGGATCTAAGGGGACTTACTGAGTCGTGTGATGATCCCTATGGATGGAACTGATTATCGAAAGTTCTCTTTAGCTCCTTCCATCCAGAGCCACTAATTGTGCTGACCTGAAATGTCGGATGAATGGAGCTATGAGTTAATAATCAAGGTCCAAATTCACTGACGCACATGGAAGCAGGTAGTAATCTACCTGCTTAGAAACTCATACGTGACAGTGACCCGAATGACCCACAAGACGGGCGAGCGACAAAAGACCTTGTCTGGTAAATAGTCTGAACAACAGCAGGTCTCTCTGTGGAAGATAATTTGTCTCTTTGGTGCAGGATATGGGCTTTTTCTTACTTTTGCAGACCTTTGTGATGTTTCAGATTTGCTTTCTGACAGATAAAGCTTGGCTGATGTAGTGTCATGTCAAAGGACGATGTTCCAGAGCACACCGGTAAATCTACACCAGAATGGTTGGGAAAAAATAGAATAATCCAGGTTTTTCACTTGTGCAGTGTGCAAAAAAGTCTAGACCTCAGTCTGATTGAAATGCTGTGGGATCATGACGTTTCATAGAGAGCTATGCATGAATAAATGCCCACAAATATCAGAGGATTGAAAGAATGTTATAATTTAGATTTTTCCGGAAAATGATTCACAAAAGATCCTTTCAATTCTGTGTGGCTTTTTTTTTTTTTTATCTGTCCAAGTCGGGGAGGATCTGCCAAAAAATCTATTGTGGATGTTACCATCCACCTTTTAATTTGCATCTGCATGCTGAAAATGCCATTAGGAACACTGAAATCCTTGCACATATTCAAGCAACACAGCTTTTTAAAAAGAACTGAAAAGCATTCTCACAAGCAACTAAAAAACCTTCACATATATGACTGAAATGGGCCTTTTGACTCATCTGAAAGATTGCCTCCAGCGCTTTCGTATTAAACCATTTATACACTATCCTGCAAAGTTTAACATACACTATCTGACCAAAAGTATTCTCTCACCTGTCTTGACTCACATATGAGCTTTAGTTCATCCCATTCCTAATCAATATGACGTGGCTGCACCCTTTGCAGCTAGAACAGCTTCAACTCTTCTGGGAAGGCTGTCCACAAGGTTTAGGAGTGTGTTTATGGGGATTTTGGTCCATTCTTCCAGAAGAACATTTGTGAGGTCAAACACTGATGTTGGACCAGAAGGTCTGGTTCTCAGTCTTTGCTCTAATTCATCCCAAAGGTGTTTTCTATCGGGTTGAGGTCAGGACTCTGTGCAGGCCAGTCAGGTTCATCCACACCAGACTCTTCCATCCATGTCTTTATGGACCTTGCTTTGTGCACTGGTGCACAGTCATGTTGGAAGAGGAAGGGTCCAGCTCCAAACTGGTCCACAAAGTTGGGAGCATGGAATTGTCCAAAATGTCTTGGTCTGCTGAAGCATTCAGAGTTCCTTTCACTGGAACTAAGGGGCCAAGCCCAGCTCCTGAAAAACAAGCCCACACCATAACCCCCCTCCACCAAACTTTACACTTGGATCAATGCAGTCAGACAAGTACCGTTCTCCTGGAAACCACCAAACCCAGACTCTTCCATCAGATTACCAGATGGAGAAGTGTGATTCTTCTCTCCAGAGAACGTTCCTCCACTGCTCTAGAGTCCAGTGGTGGCTGCTTTACTCCACTGCATCCAATGCTTTCCATTGTTCTTGGTGATGTCTGGCTTGGATGCAGCTGCTCCACCATGGAAACCCATTCATGAAGCTCTCTGCTCTGTTGTTGAACTAATCTGAAGGACACATGAAGTTTGGAGGTCTGGAGTGATTGACTCAGCAGAAAGTTGGTGACCTCTTTGCACTATGTTCTTCATCATCCGCTGACCCCGCCCCCTCAGTTTACATGTCCTACCACTTCATGGCTGAGTTGCTATCGTTGCCAAACACTTCCATTTCCTTATAATACAGCTGACAGTTGACTGTGGAATATTTAGGAATGAAGAAATTTCACTACTGGATTTGTTTCACAGGTGTCATCCTATCACAGTTCCACCTGGAATTCACTGAGCTCCTGATAGCGACCCATTCTTTCACAAATGTTTGTAGAAACAGTCTGCATGTCTAGGTGCTTGATTTTATACACCTGTGGCCATGGAAGTGTCTGGAACACCTGATTCTGATCATTTAGATGAATGAGCAAATACTTTTGGCAATATAGTGTGCATAAAAGTAAAAGGATCTGATACATCCAAGCCGTCACATTCACAGGTAAATACTCTACTTCCTGTTGAAGTTGAATTTTCCTACTTGATGGACTTGTTCTGAATGAACTGTTAAGGTAGCAAACAGACACCTGTCTGTTGGGTTTAGGTTGAAACTTGAACATACTTTAACATCGTCACTGATGACAGTTGTTCCTGGAGTCCCAGAAGATCCATAAAGATTTCTTTTTTTTTCTTGTGTCTCTTTTAGGTCCACGCGATATTCATCAGCAATGACATGCGACTCAACAGCTGGTTCGACCCATCGTGGAGAAAGAGGATGCTCCTGACGCTGAAGAGCAACAAGTACAAGTCCAACATGGTCCACATGTTGCTGGGAATATCCCTTCAGATCTGCCTTACAAAAAACAGCACCCTGGAGCCTGCTCTCACCCTCTACATCAACCCGTTTGGAGGGAGCCACTCCGAGAGTTGGTACATACCCGTCAACGAACAGCTTTCCAGACTGGCAGGCCAAGAAGCTGGACCTGCCCTTCGACTGTTACAACTGGACTCTGACGCTGGGCAACAAGTGGAAGACGTTCTTTGAAACCATCCACATCTACCTTCGTAGCAGGATAAAGACTCAGGACGGAGTGAACGACAGCGTCTATTATGAACCGATAGAGATGTCCGACCCCGCGCAGAGCTTGGGCTACATGAAGATCAACAGCATCCAAGTCTTCGGCTACAGCATGCACTTCGACCCAGAGGCGATTCGAGACCTGATCCTGCAGCTGGACTACCCGTACACCCAGGGCTCCCAGGACACAGCCATGCTTCAGCTCTTGGAAATACGAGACCGGGTGAACCGGCTGTCCCCTCCAGGCCAGCAGAGGCTGGACCTTTTCGCTTGTCTCCTCCGGCACAGACTCAAGCTGACCGCCAGCGAGGTGGTTCGCATTCACGCCTCCTTACAGGCCTTCAGCTCGCGTCTGCCCAACTCAGTGGATTACGAAACCACCAAGTTGTGCAGTTAACGGCTGCTCGAAGGGAGATTGTAAAACGGCGACAAAGACAACTTGGGGAGATAACAAATGGCGCAGATGCCGACAGATGCTCAGTCTCCGTGGATTACCAGACTGTGTAATTAATCAGGACGACCGGCTGTGGACAGCTGAAGAATGTACTCATCTGGTTGTTGTGTGGAGCCTCTTTTCAGTGCTGTGTGTAAAGGACGGGCTGGACCAGTGAGGAAACGCACAACTGTTTGTCCAAAATAAACTGATTAGAAGCCACCGCATAAAGTTGAACCATCCTGTTTCGATTATGACTCTGCTCATTTATACTGTAAGTACCAATGCCAAATGAATGGACGTTTTATGGTAAAGACGGTACAAGATCTGTTTGTTTGTAATTTTTATATGTTTATTTGCTTCAGTGACCGTGCACTTTCCATGGAGAACAGATTACAGTGGTGTCAGTAAACGATTTTGTAGATAAATTGATATTAAAACATCATGTTATAACAGATTCAAGCTGTTGAAATATATTTTTTTAATATCCCTTTGGATCAACAGAACTGCATCACATGAGAGATGAAAGCCGCAGAGGTTTGTTATTTTAGTAGCCTTTTACAAATACTTCCATATGTCTCGAAATTTTATGCTCACTGCTCTTAACGGGAACTCTCACAGGAGATGTGCAATCAGAGCAAAAACGAGTTAAAGCTCAAATAAACAAAGAAATGAACTGCAGGTCCGATTACAAAAGCTCTAATTTGCTCAACGTCAGGTCAAACGCACAGGCTAAAAGCTGTCTTTACCTCCACCAAGGAGGTTATGTTTGTCTGTCTGTCTGTGTACGAGATAACTCAAAAAGTTATGAATGGGTTTTGATGAAATCTTTAAGGAGTTGTCAGAGATGTGAAAAGGAAGAACTGATTTCATTTTGGCTGTGATCCAGAAGAAATCCTGGATTCTGGATCACTTTCAAATTTTTGATAACATTGCGGTCAATGGGGCTGAAAAATTTGTTTCTCAATATCTCCGTTAATTATTGCCCAAAACTCATGAAATTTGACTCAGGGATTGACAATGGGAACCTCTATCAAATTTCAAATTTCAAAGGCTGATCCGGATCTGATCCAGAAAGCGGATTTTATCGCAATCTGTAAAATCGCTATATGAGGGAATTGTTGCACTTGGCGGAGGTCTGCGCTCTCCGAGTGCTTTTCTAGTTTCCTCTGTTTCCGGGGGAAGTTTCCTTCCTTTTATAGAACAAATTGCATGTTTTTAAAGTTTATAAAGGCAAGCTAGTGTGAAATTAAAACTTACGCCACTTAAATTGAAAAGAGATGCTTGGAATTTTAGGCACGTATGGCCATCGGGGGGGTTTCCTGAGAGAAAGGAGTGGTGCGCTGTTGCAAGTGACTAAACAGCAGATGTCAGCACCAGTGTCAGTGTTTCACTTCAGTTTAGGGTCAAGACAAGCCTTTATGGGCAAAGTTTTTCAGAATTGTGTTTATTTAGGAGAGCATTTGTCTCTAATATTCAGCCATCGCAGATACAAGCCTGTCGACACTGAACGCATTTTTAAATTCTCTCCCTAGCGTCTCTGCTCGTCTGTGTTGTGGTTGTTTCATGTTTTACGCATGAAACTGCAACCTGACGCGTCTTTCAACATCCCCCCCCCCCCCCCCCCCCCCCCCTTACGCAAACAGATCCGCCCGTTTGTTAGGCTGTGAGCTCTGTCAGACAATTCATGAGTGCACGGCGGTGGGCCGTGGTTGGACAGAACAATACAGGCTGTGAGGACAGCGGCCACCTCCACTGCAAACACAAATTAGCTCAGGCAGCATGCAGCTTTTTTTTTTTTGTTCCACTCTAATGCAAAGCAAACCATTAGTAAGCTATGCCTGCACGAAATGTCTGTGTGTGGTTGTGTCAGCCTGTCAGACTACTTAAGAAGGGCGAATGAGAGTTTTACTTTTAATCAGTAGACTTCTTTTCTCTACTTAAGCTTATCCAGTGTTTTTCTTTTCCACCCAGCTTGAGGTAAATTATAAATTTCTGCAACCTGATCCAAACAAAATAAGCACAATGTCTTTGAAAGTTAACTGCATGGTGGCAGTACATATATACTATCAGGCAAAGCAGCTGGATGCTGGCAGGCATCAATATCTCGGTCATCTCTCCAGGTTACAGCGATCCATTTGCTGCCAAATTTCCAAAGGTTTGAACCATCACTGTCCTGTCCTGAGTAACCCATATTCATAGAGCTGTAGGTGGGGGTTTGTTGGTCTGATTGGTTTCGGTTTGCTCAGGCTGATTTAAAGGAAATACTTTCTAATCACATGCCAAGAAGTTACAAGAAGACCAGATGATTTTTGTGCATCA
Organism: Hirundichthys speculiger; assembly: GCA_018398805.1. Taxonomy (NCBI): domain Eukaryota; kingdom Metazoa; phylum Chordata; class Actinopteri; order Beloniformes; family Exocoetidae; genus Hirundichthys; species Hirundichthys speculiger. The sequence goes on along the minus strand of JAGFBZ010000739.1, from coordinate 619,677 downwards.
CAAGTCAAATATATATATTTGAAAAATAGACTATCAAATAATATACCTGATCGAGTGACTATAGGTGTTAATTTTCCATTTTCATTTAAGCTTTTACCTTTCAGTTGCTGTTTGCTTGGGTTTAAGCCCCCCAAGCAAAAACCAAGGATTATTTTACCAAATGTAAAATCATTGTGACTTCTTCACAATAGCGCCACAATAATAGAGGGTAAGCTTGTTGTCTTCTCATTGCGTTTCTTCACCATGTAATGCCATCTTAACACGGCTCATTGCATTTACTCCTTAGACTTCATACTTTCTTTTTTGGGATTATCAGCAACAGAATTGGGGGCCATGTGTGTTCTGCCAAGTGTCAGCACTTGACGATTGTTTTCTTTGCACTGTACAATTGAAACTGCAGTTATTTGTAGTCCTTTTTTCCAAAACCACATAGTGGATAATGCACATGCAATGCAGTGAACAGTCCTTACTGGATACCTTTATGGTCGGCGTCAGTAGTACGTCGGGTACCGCCTTAAGAGCAACAACCCATCTTGGTCAAGGGACTGGTGTGACTGGATTCCACTGGACTGCCCTACTGCATTCTGGGATACAGCATGCAAGGCAGACTGGTTAGTCATACTCTGGACATTTTCTTTGACTTTAGCATTATCTGAGTGTTTCATCATGCACCAGGCTACTGCACAGTTTCAAACACGGCTATAGTTTTCTACATCTATCAACAAGAGGCCAAATAAGTCCTAAAGGAAATTTTGTCAGTCAGAATTTCAGACAACATGACAACCTGTGGTGATGAGAAAAGCATTTTGAGGCTGTCGCTTTGCTTTGACTTTAGCTGTGTCATTGTCAAAAGACATCTTCTGAAGTATTTTTTTTGGCTGTTTTTACATGTGCGACAGAACAAGTTGGAGGCAGAAGATCTCAAATGTTTTCTCACACAGTTCAGTGATGAGATATTTCTTTTCAAGGGATGCTGCAACAAAACCACAGCTTCTGCACCTACTGTACGCTCACACAGCTAAAGAGATGACTGGTAGTGTCCATCAACTCACGGGGAGATTGCATCATCCCTTATTACTGGTGTGTAGCCAGCAGCAAAACAGCAGGTTGTCTTTTCTGTTTTAGTTTGTAGATTCTAAAGAGAGCCAGGGCGATGTGGACTCTGTACTGGTCTGTTGTGGTGAAGGGAGAGCCGAGCCAACGGACAAGGCTGTCTTTGTTTCAACCCTCACTGTGGGTACTGCCCGGAAAAAAATGAGAACGGGGATGCAAGCAGCTGAAATTAGCTTCTTCTGCTGGGTAACAGGACTCTTCCCTGAGAGATGGGGTGAAAAGCACTTGAAACATTTGGTTGCATTTATTCATCTTTGGTTTCTGTCGTCTCCTTGTGCTCTCAGATTGTGTTGCATGTGTTCTTCTATCGTCTCATGCGTTGTTATGCTGTCGCTCTGATGTGTCATCACTGTGCGTAGTTCTGATGTGTTGTTATGATGCGTCAATCTCATGCGTCATTGTGTCCTTGAGCGTCAATCTGATGCGCCGTTAAGGACATTCTTCTGATATGATCTCCTTGTTGGACAATCGGCCAAAATCCACACACAAAAAGTCATCTTTATTAGGTACATGTTCAAAATTGATGCATCTTGACCGAATTAAACATAACTCCGAATTGTCAGTCTGTCTTTGCTGCGTGACTAAAATAGTTTTATGTTTGAACCTGCTAACGTAGCTACATTACCCTGGAAAAGTCTCCATAGTCAGGTGGAGCAGAAAGTTATATAAACACGGACAAATGTCTAATCAAATGATCAGTGAACAGATATTTTTGGCACAAAAATGGCCTCACAATTTACTGATTTTCAATAAATACATTAAGTTAATTGAAAAAAAAAATAAAAAATAAATGGCTGTTAGCCCCAGTTGCTGATCAAATCCCATGTTTCTGCTAAGGAGGTCAAAAATACTGTCACCATTATCAATGTCAGGTGTGATACAACACCTCATCTCTTGGCTTGTATGAGCCCTTAGTGACACTGCAGACCAAAGCGAAGTCAAGCACCTGTGAAGGTTAACAGCTATCTCTTCAATTTGTCCGCTCCTCCTGTTAACTCCAACTCATGTCAGAAGTTAAGTTGGACAGAGGCTGTACATGGATGAGTAGTGCCTGATGAGATGTGAGTGTTGGAATGCATTAGTAAATGTCAGCATGTCTTTTCCTGAACGCGGCGGTGTCAGTTACACAGAAACGAGCGCTCGAACTGGGCAGCTGTGGAAAATTGTGAGACCTCATTTTCGTTCCTGCCTGAGTCCGTTGTGACTTTACGTCAACTTTGAGGTCATTAAATGAACAAGGGTGGCCTGAGCTGGTCAGAAAATCTGTAGAAATGTGGAAAAAAAACTACTTTTTCAACAGTTTTCTTTTTACAGTGCATCCTCACCAAATGAGCAAAAAAATATATAAATAAAAGGGTTCTAGAGTCTAGGCAATTATATGTGTGATATGGATGCCTTTTTTCAAAAGAAAAATGGAAATGCTGAACTGAATAAAAACGAAAAAATTAAAATCCTTCCTTTCTATTGTAGAGGTTCCTCCTCCAGCAAAATATAATGATCCCAGGGGAATATATCCATAATTATAATGTTAACAGCACTCTTCTCAGTGTGCAATTACCATCCTGGTTCCTATAAGTCCTTCCTGCAGAGAAAGTAAGCTATAACCTTTCACTGTAAGCTTGTCTGAGATTTACAGGATAATCTTATTATTTTAATTTCAGCAGTGACTAAACTTCTCTTATGACTGAGAGTCAAAGAGAGAAATTTGATCAGAAGCTCTGATCAGTCAAATCTGAGACCAGACAACACATCCACTACACAAAAAAATAAAAATAAAAAAACAATGAAATCCTTGTTTGAGATTTAGCCAAGATTATTTGTTCTGCTTTTTTTTTCCAGAGTGGCAGGGAAGAAGGAAAGACGGACAAAATATACTCACAGATGTGAACAGTCAGGGTAGAGGAAAACCAAGGACGTCAAAACTGAACCTAACATACAATTCAATTCAATTCAATTCAATTTTATTTATATAGCGTCTGTTACAATGACAATTGTCTCTAGGCGCTTTACAGAGACCCAGAGCATGACCCCCGAGCAAATATCATCAACTAAGATTATACAATTAAATCCAATCAATGATAATGGCAGGTAAAAAACTCCCACGTAGGGAGAAAAAAAAACCTTTATACCAAACAGTGGCAAGGAAAAACTCCACTTTAAGAGGAAGAAACCTTGAGCAGGACCTGGCTCATATGGGGGGACCTTCCTGCCGAAGGCCAGCCGGGTAGAGAAAGAAAAAGAGGGGAGACAGGACAGAGAGAGGATGTAGGACAGAGAGAAGATGGAGGACAGAAAGAGGATGTAGGACAGAGAGAGGAGAGCACAGAAAAAGTAAAAAATAATAATAAAGAAGTAGTGGAATTGTTGTAGGGTGAATGCAAGCGAGCTATGGAGGGCCCTTGGGCGTGTGGTCAGCGTAATGAGTCATGATAGGCTCTTGAGTATCAGTAATGTGCGGGTGGGGTGTAGGTGAGGTGTGTGAGAGAAGGGGGAGGAGGGGGGAGGAGGAAGGGGTTTGGGTTTAAGAAAAGAGAAGGGTAGGATTTCAAGCAAAAGGATGCAATATATAAACATAAACAGATGGAGGCAGCAGCACTGGGATGAGATGGCCAGAGGACCAGGTCGCCGATCACCACACCAGTCGGCACCCAAACACAAGTGGAGGAGAACCCCGGGATGGACAGAGGATGGAACTGCAAGTCAGCATGAAACCCAGGAAACTCTGGCCTGCAAATACACAAAGAGAAAAGGGGGCAGAAACAGCACAACAAACACAGGAAAGCAAAGAAAATGGAGCACAGTTTCAGTAGCAGGGTGCTCCCAAATAATTATAAATGAGCTGGAGGAGGAGGAAGGGAGGAAGAAAGGAAGAAAAAGGAAGAAAAAGGAGAAGAGCAGTGGAGACACCACTCAGCAGATCATGCTGGTGTCTCCCTGTAGCGTAGGCCTATAGCAGCATAACTATGACGAAGCTGTGATTAAGACGAGCTACTCTAGTCTTACTACTACAACTATAGTTATAACTATTAGCCCCTACACACTATAGTTAAGACTAATTGTAGGCTTTACTGAACAGAAATGTTTTCAATTTAGTTTTAAAGATGGAGATAGTATCAGCCTCCTTAACCCAAACTGGTAGCTGGTTCCATAAAAAAGGTGCCTGGTAGCAGAAGGCCCGTCCTCCAAACCTACTTTTAGATATTCTAGGAACGACGAGTAATCCTGCACTCTGAGAGCGGAGAGCTCTATTAGGAGCATAACGAGCTATCAAGTCTTGTAAATAGCGCGGAGCTAGGCCATTAAGGGCCTTATATGCGAGAAGCAGAATTTTAAACTCAATTCTAAATTTCACGGGAAGCCAATGGAGGGAGGCTAACACGGGAGAGATGTGATCTCGCTTGCGGATTCCTGTCATACAAAGAATGAGATTTGCAAAATAAAACAGGAGGTAAAGGGAATCAACTGCACTTTTCCCTTAAAATTTCCACTGCAAAATATTCATTTTTTGAACAAACAACACCAACAATGTTCTTATATAACACCTCTCTAGTCCAAGGACCACTCAAGACGCTTTTACAGCACAAGCAGCTTTCTCTTGCTGCTGAACAAACATTAATTAGATTGATTTATTTAATAGATCAAATTATCCCAATAATTACTCCCATTGATTCCTGTAATTATTCCTGTAATCAGATTACATTACAGTTAATATATGAAGCCTGGGCAGGATTTATTGTGACCAATTAGCCTAAACAGCATGTTTTTGGGGTGGAGGGAAGCGGAGTCGCTGGGTTAAACCCATGAAGACGCAGGGAAAACACATGCAGACTCATCACAGAAAGTCCCAGCTGAACTGAGATCCAACTGAACCTGAGCTGAAGTGTCAGTGTTAACCACTGCACCGCTGTGCTGCTCATCAGGAGCAAAAGAGAAGGTGAAGGTAACCGAGTAGCAGCTGCAGTAGGAAGCATAAACACCACGGTAGGACCTGCAGAAGACGGACGATGTTCATGTTATGAAATGATCCAAGACAATCTCAAACTGAGATGAGAGGAACTGGGTGAAGATGTTGAGTGCAGAAAGGAACCCCTACTCCCTAAGTCTATAGCTGCATAACTAAGAGACTACAGAGTTAAAGGCTTTGTTTAAAAGGAAGGCCTTAAGCCTAAACTTAAATGAAGAGAGGGATTCTGTCTCCCAGAACGACTTGATTCCATAATAGAGGCACCTGATAGCTAAAGGCGCTGCCACCCTTTCTAGACCTACAGACTCTTAGAACAGGAAGTAAACCTGTGTTTTGGAAGCAAAGTGCTCTACTAGGACAAGTATGGAACTATTAGTTTTTCGGGTTTTTTTTTAGATACGTTGGAGCTTTATTTTTCAAGGCTTTGTCTGATTTTTGTTCCCAGTTCTAGTTAATACGCCTGCAGCAGCATTCTGGACAACCTGAAGGTTTTTAACACTACGAAGAAAGCAACACATTAAAATAGTCCAGCCAAGAGGTAACAAAGGCATGGATTAATATTTTTACACCCTCTTTCAGTCAAGATGTTTCTACTTTTCCTAATATTATGCAAATGAAAGAAAGCTAACTTTGTAACCTGGTTCATATGAGAGTTAAAAGACAGGTCTTGATCGAAAATAACAGTAGAGCTAGAGGCTAAGGAAATATGATCAAAATTAACTTTACAGCTCAAGAGTGCCTTCCGGAGGTGCTTGGGACCAATTACAATAACTTCAATCTTATTTGAATGAAGAAGCAGAAAATGTATCCAGGTCTTCACATCTTTGATGTATGCATCCAATGAGGCTATTTGATAAGCCTTGTGTGGTTACAAGTCAAATACAGCTGAGTATCATCTTCATAACAGTGAAAGCTGATATCATGTTCCAAATGATGTTTCCTAAAGGCAGCATATGAGGAGAAAAGTGAAAGTATTGGTCCAAGAACAGAACCTTGTGGTACTCCACAGCTGACCATAGTACAACTGAAAATATCATTATTTACATGGACAAACTGAAATGGATCCGACAAATATGACATGAGCCATCTTCATGCCATTTCCTCAAATTCCAACAACCTGCTCCAATCTATCAAAAAGAATCTGGTGTTCGATAGCGTCGAAGGCTGCGCTGAGATCCAAGAGATCAAGAACAAGGACATGGATCCACTGTCAGAAGCAACAAGAAGGTCGTTGTGAATTTGACCAAAGCAGTTTCTGTACTATCATGAGATCTTAGTCCTGGTTGAAGCTCATCATTTATATTATTGTAACAAAGTAAAATAATATATAATATCTTAAGTACTACAATCCGGCCCACGATGGACTGGTGACCTGTCCAGGGTGGACCCCTGCCTTTCACCTGAAGAGAGCTGGGATAGACTCCAGCAGATCCCTGTGACTCTGCATAGGATTAAACGGGCATAGAAAATAGATGGATGGATGGATGGATGGATGGATGGATGGATGGGATACAATCCAGTAACCATGTGGATGGCTTTGACTGGGATTCAACTGAGGTTAATTCACAATTCACAAACATCAAAGTGCATAAGAACCAGAGCTGAATCCATGGTTGCTCTCCTGTTTAATATGATCCCCATAATTAGTAAGAGATTATATATTTGGTTTCTGATATTTACCATTGATAAGGAATTTCATTAAAATCATCACCAGTTTAATGTGAATGGAATACATTTCTCTATGGAGCTGTGACTAAGTTTGAATGGCTACAGTGCTGAAAAGACATTTTTTTTATCCTTACTTTCTCTAATTATGAATTTTTTTGCCCTTTGCTTTACAAAGAGCCTTTTTTTTTAGACATTACCAGACTATCTTTCCAGGGTAAATGGAATTGTTTTAAATGAGTAGAGAGCCGTTGTCTTTGCAGCTGTCTACGTTTCTGTTTAAATCTCTCCATTTTACCAGGGAACAATCCTTCTGGGATTAACTGTCTTCCTTTCCTGTGGGGCCACAGAATCCAGGGTTAAACACAGGAGGAGATCAGCAGAACTCCAACTAATCCTGACGCCGTCACCTTTCACCAGCTAATTTAGGGACTGCATCGTACTCCAGAATGGTGTTACTTCCTCTTCAGTGTGTTGTAATGGATCTATGCAAATCTGTGGCACCAGCAGACTGAGGGTAACCACATAGAAACCTTTTAGTTCTATTTCGGCTAGACAGCTTTTGGAATTTGTTCATTGTTGTGAGTTTAATGTCCTTACAGATAGAGTTTAGATAATAATCGAAAGCAATACTAAACTGATGGCTTGAAATAGGGAAAGGAGATTGTTTTACTCTTCTTCACCAAGATTCAAAATAAGCACATCGAGAGGAAACTTTGATGGTATATTTTATATCTTGTACTATAAACTTTGGAGGTCTTCAATATAAAAAGGAACTTTTAAATAATAAAAATGTGTTCTGATTGACATGGGTTAACACAAGCCGGAAAAGAAATGATTAAATTTCTCTTACTTTATTGCACATACGGACCGCCTTAAAGAAAATGTCAGTACATCCTTTTATTGACTTGATCTTTTAATCGCAATACAAGAAAAGTAAAACTGAAGTAAAGACTGAATAACAGTCTTCCAAGTTCATGTTATCTTACAAAAATGAGAAAAGAACAAAGGCTGAACTCTTCATTTAAGAGAAGTATAAAGAAAAAACGAAGGGTTGTACGTTGGTACGATTGATTGAGGGCTGAGTCAGTTTGTTTCTGCTCACTCTTACACAATTAAACATCAATCACAACTAGAGGAGATCATTTATCACCAGGTAGAAATTCGTATAAGGTCTACTTTAATCAGGAAGACTTGGAAGATAAACCAAAGTATTTGCGCCCAGAGACAAAGTCCAGGGTTCTTTTATGGTCTAAACAAACATCCAGTCCAGAAATATGCACAACTTTAGATCAAAACTGTATTTTTTTTTTTAAAGAAGTTTAAAACTCAGTGTCAGAATAGATGTCATTTCACTGCACTGCAAAGACTTCGGCTTTTGTAAAGACCAAACTTTTCCTCCCTTGAGACCTGACAGGGGGAATGAAACAGAGAACAGGAGGAGAAGGCAAAAGGTAACTGTCGCCGGCCAATAAATCAATACGCTGCTTTATTACTTCGGCGAACAAAAGGCTCTGCACCGAGATCGATTGGTCCGGCGAGGAGCCTCCAATAAGAAAAGAAAAAAAAAAATATATATATATAAATAAATAAATAAAACACTTGGCATTTGGCTGCTCTGTCCCCGACGACCAGATCAGCATCAATTTATTACTGATGTGATGGTTTCCGCCTGATGTGTTTTTGTATAAACACAAATCAATCCCGGGTTTATTAGCTTCTATGATGCATTGTAAAATGACATTACTCATGGTGCTAGATAAATGCCATTCATTAGGAGGGAGAGCTGCATCGACTGTGGATGTGCCGAGAATGAGAGACACAGTAAAAGATGTACTGAGGAAAAAAATAGCAGTCTGGATATGCGCGGTAAACATAATAATGATTGGTTATTATGTACTTTAGCGTTAACTTTAAGATTTATTACTGGACATAGCAATTATGGCATTAATGTAGTTCTCATTGGAAAATACTTGGACATTTAAACCAAATGGAAACAAATTCTGTCAAATATATGCTGTTATAGGGAACAAAGATGTATTACTGTATTAAGCCGAAATCGAGCTGCTTAAGGATACAAAAGCAGGCAGCAAAAAAAAAAAAAGTATGAAAAGGAAAATTATGAAAGGTATGCTGCTTATTAAAGAGTCCGCCTGTTATGTTGTTAGAGACATCACAGCCGTAACAATGTGAGCTCTATGCTGAAAATTCTAGCAAATTAAATTCAAAGTACAAGTTTTGAGCCCTCACAGAGTGAGTGACCTTCAAGTCTTTTATATTTTTCCCTGCAGGGAGACTCAGCTGCTTAAGTGTTACAGCTGGTGGCTTCCTGAGATCATTTAAGCGGAGCTTCCATTACGACCAAACAGTGTCGTCTTGATTGTCTACACCTGCATCTTGTCAGCTCACCGCTGTTTTCCTCCTTCCCTTGCCAGTTTGTTTGTCATGTATCTTCCTGAGTTCCTGATGCATTTCTTCATGCTCTTGTGCTTCCTTGTCAGTGTTGAGCCTTTTTGGAGTTTTGACTATCCTGCTTTTTTTAATTAATTACCCTCCGCCAAGGAGGTAATGTTTTTGCCGGCATTTATCTGTCTATCTGTGTACAAGATAACTCAAAAAGTTATGGATGGATTTTGATGAAATTTTCAGGAGTTGTCAGAAATGTGAAAAGGAAGAACTGCTTTCATTTTGGGTGTGATCCAAAAGAAATTCTGGATTCTGCATCACTTTCAAATTTTCAATAACATTGCAGTCAATGGGGACAAAAAATTTGTTTCTTAATATCTCTGTTAATTATTGCCCAAAACTCATGACATTTGACTCAGGGATTGACAATGGAAACCTTTATCAAATTTCAAAGGCTAATCCTGTCATGGCTCAGAAGAGAGAGACTCTTAGATTTGACTTCACCCAAAAATGATTTATTAGAACAAGGGGCAGGAACAGTTGAACTTGGATCCAAGGCTGGTTCTCAGACAACGGGTTACGGGAGCAGGGGCATAGAAGACAGGCAGCCTCGTACAGGCAGGATCCAGGACAGGACGGGAGAAAGCAGAACTGGAGAAGAGAGGAGCATTAATGTCAAGTCAAACAAGGTTGGCACAGTTCAACTAGAAGTGGGCTTAATACCACGCAAGGAGCATTGTCGGAGTGGCGCCGAGTGGCTGAATGAATCCAGGTTATGAAGGGTGTGGTTGATTGGCGATGAGTCTCAGCTGTGGAGGAGAGGGAGAGCAGGGCAAGCACCAGGCTGAAGGTCGGGAACGGAGACAGTGGAGGGCGCCAGAGGACCAGGAGGACCGCATGACAGATCCGGATCTGATCCAGAAGGCGGATTTTATCGCAATCTGTAAATCGCTATATGGGGGAATGTTGCACTTGGCGGAGGTCTGCGCTCTCCGAGTGCTTTTCTAGTTTAAAATTATATTATTTTTTATTGTCATTCCCACCTCCCAGTCTGCTACATTTGAGTCCTTTACTCCTGAGACATCACACCAAGGCCATTTCTCATTCTGCATTCCTGTGTTCTTGTGGATTTCTGAAACATTATCTGTATCTCCCCAAAAATGTTCAGTCCAGATTTTCTTTTTTTTTTTTTAACTCTGTCAATTTTTTTAAGATGCAGTTCAAAACTTGTGCAGACTTGAGATGGCAAAGGATCCCAAAATACTTTCTTCTTTTCTTTTTTTTTTTTAAATCAACAAGCAGTGGTTGAAACACTGCTGTAGTTGTGCAACAGAATGTTCCCACATAGCGAAGAATGTCTGGCCTTAATTTGGCTCATATCTGCAGTTTTTTGGCCCACATGTGACACGTTGTCTGACAGCACTGACTAAAGGCTGAAGCACCAGATATGGACCGATTCATTTTTCCTTAGCCTTTGGGTCTTGTCTGGCTCTCATTACACTTGCTGTATCCCATGTCAAAACTAGATTGTGAAATCTGGGCCACATCTGGCTTGGAGAATAAATGTCCAAACCAAAGTTTGTCCCAGTTCAAGAACTTTAAGGACACACCTGGCCCACATAGTCCCAGCCAGTGCTGTAACTGGGCCACAATTGGCAAAAGTAGCCCACATAAGGCCCCAGTGTGTGTTGTCTCGGCAGCTTTAGGATGTTTTTCATGCGAGGATGCATTTCTTCTCACTTCAAACATTTATTTAAATTTTTGAAATAGAGCTTCATTGAACATTTTCTCCAGCTTTTTTGGAGATGCATGGGGTGTGCTCGCTGATCTTTGATGTCATCGAGTACATGTTGGCATCATCTAAAGTATATTATCTTGAGTCAAACTTGCTAAGCCTATAAACTATCAAATACAATAGTCCATACCTTTTTACCTCGTATTCAGGTATGGCCCAGGTTCTAAGACCCAAACACAGATACGCAACAGGTTGAGAAAATAATACGTTTTATTTGAGCTAAAACTCAAAGAGATTCAAAATGCAGAAGGGACAAGCTCGACAAAATAAATATTGAAACGAAACGAAAGCACAGACGTAAAATTGATTTCAGTATGAAAAGAAAAATAAATAATGTTGACTCAAAGAGCAACACGAGAGTTGGTGTCTACGGACGTTGAATGTGGGTGACGTCAAGCACAGCCGAACTGAATTGTGGGTTCCGTGTATCACAGTGACAGCTTTGCCTTCTGTCAAAAGCTGAGGAACTTCTTAACTTTTCCCACTTCAACGCATGTGTCAGCCAATCAATAGAGGCTGCACAGTTGGAGCTAGCTAAATGAACTTGAACACGGAGGCGGGACTGATTCTGATTCAGGCTGATTCAGTGCATGTGGTTATTTTTTTGTGTAGCGGGCAGGAAGATATTTGATTGGTTACTTTGGTATGACAAAGGAACATCAGACACACTCAAACTTTATTTATATAGCAATTTTAGAACAATAAAATGCAGCACAAAGTGCTTTACAAAGTAGAAACAGAGCCGCTCTCTTATCTGTCAGTCTGTCCATCACCATAGAAAATGAGAAGGGGCTCAGAACTGATCCTTGATGCATCCCCACGTCCACCTTGAACTCTTCTGTGACACCTACCTACCTCACCATTGTCTTACAGCTCGATTACATGTCCTGCACCACTCTAACAAACTTTTCTGCTACGCCAGACTTCTTCTTCATTGCCACAGCTCCTCTCAGCACCCCGTCATCTGCTTTCTGAAGGTCTACAAAGACACAATGCCTCCGTCTGACCTTCTCTGTACTTCTGTGTCAACATTCTCAAAGCAAATATTGCATCGGTGGTACTCTATGGCTAGTTATAGTTATCTATACAAACAGACCACATATATGTCACATAAATTCCCTCTAAAAGTCAAAATCAATTGCACCTCTTTTTATAAGTTTTTTTTTCTTTCCCTATTTATTAATTTCTTTCTCCAAAGAAAGCCACATATATGCTTTATAAAACACTAAAATAAGGTGTTCTTGTAAATCACAACCACTAACTGAAAAAAAAAAAAAACAGCATGGATTTGTCAGCATGTAGGATGACTGAATGAATCGGACACCGTCTCCACTTTCATTGTGGAAATACATTTTCTTTCAAGGGTCACACACAATACGGAGGTAATAACAGCGGTCAAGCACCCCAACAGAACACAGATGTTTCACGCTTGAGTAGAAATGCTGCACTGAAAGCACACTCTGAGCTTATTTGAAAGTGTTATCACACTACTTACTAGCAAGGGCAACTGACTTTGGTTTGTGTGGTGACCAAATGCAATACTGAACTCATCATGTTTTATACTGGCTATAGATGACTGGATTATTGCTCAGGAAGGCAGTTTTAGACATTTAAAGCTTATAATGTAAGGGCGTAGGATTTGCTTTGGTCATTATTTGAATAATGACCAAGGTGCCCCTTTAGCAGGTCCACCTTGCTAGTACCGGCTTGGACCCCCTTTTGCCTTCAGAACTGCCTCAATCCTTCGTGTCATAGATTCAACAAGGTACTGGAAACATTCCTCAGAGAGTTTGGTCCATATTGACATGACAGCATCACCAGTTGCTGCAGATTTGTCGGCTGCACATCCATGATGAGAATCTCCCTGTTCCACCACATCCCAAAGCTGCTCTACTGGACTGAGATCTGGTGACTGTGGAGGACATTTGAGGACAGTGAACTCATCGTCATGTTCAAGAAACCAGTCTGAGATAATTCACGCTTTATGACATGGCGCGTTAACCTTGCTGGAAGTATCCATCAGAAGATGGTCCACTGTGGTCATAAAAGGGATGGACATGGTCAGCAACAATACTCAGGTAGGCTGTGGTGTTGACACGATGCTCAGTTGGTACTAATGGGCCCAAAGTGTGGCAGGAAAATATCCCCCACATCTTTACACCACAATCACCAAGATGGATCCATGCTTTCATGCTGTTGATGCCAAATTCTGACCATCTGAATGTCGCAGCAGAAATCCAGACTCATCAGACCAGGCAACATTTTTCCAATCTTCTATTGTCCAGTTTTGGTGAGCCTGTGTGAACTGTAGCCTCAGTTTCCTGTTCTTAGCTGACAGCAGTGGCACCTGCTGTGGTCTTTCTGCTGCTGTAGCCCATCCTACCTCAAGGTTCAACGTGTTGTGTTACCTCGGTTGTAACGAGTGGTTATTTCTCCATTCTGATGCTGGTTTGAACTCCAGCAGATCATCTTGACCATGTCTACATGAATAAATGCATTGAGTTTGTTAGGCATATAAAGTGCTTATTCAGTTATGAAGGTGGTTTTTAACTGTCTTGAGATAGTTATTAATAACAGAAGAAATCTATTAACAAAATTAATAAATTAAAAATAGGGCACCGCCTGATAATCAGGAAACAAAGCCTAAATGGCACAATCTGTTTCAAAATGGTTGTTCTATGCATGGCAGCCTGTGACCAGGTGTGGCGCTATAGAGCAACAGAGAAGGAGTGAGTCTGAACTCAGACCTTTTCAACGAGCACCTAAAACAGTGTATAAACTCCCTATAAATACACTGATAACATGATAAAGGACATCTCAGTTAGCTTACATTAGTTAGCAATGCCATTCTGATAGTTTTGTTATTCTTTTCATTCTAAACATAATGATATTAAATAAGTAATTGTGTAGTGTTATAGGAAAATAACTGACAAATAAGTAGTTTAAAAGTTTACTTAAGCCATTGTGAAACTGAAATTGTGATTAATAGCCTTTAAAGCTATCTCAGTTTTTTTCTCATCATGTTTTTGGACTTAACAGTGAGTGCATTTTTAAAGCCATCTGTCCCAATGCGGTCCCATGTACCCGCAAAAGGACCCAATTTGCTAAAAATGTTCAGTTTATGCCTCAAAATGATTTTCATCCCAATCAACACGTCAGTGCCGTCAGAACTAAATGTTTCTGTGTATCATTAAAGTTCTTATCCCGTCAACATAACAGACTCTGCCGGTTCATCATTTTCTTCCACAAGGCCGGAGTTTTTCCTCTGACATTGATTTAACAGAAGTTAGACATGTTCGTCTGGGAGACTGAAAGAGAACTGACATGGATTATAGTTATAGATCTACAAGGCTGTCTGTCTGGTCTGCAGTTAGTTTAGACACCATGTTATTCATAGAGATACAATCTATTTTATCCTGCACCGAAGTCACTTAAAAACCTGTTTACTATCATTATGGACTCATTCATTGACACACTTGACTGACACTTTTCTTTGAACAAAACTCCTTAATCTCTACTTTCTTTTTGCTCCCATTCTCCTTTTGATACCCATGTGTCTCACACTGGAATTTCGCATTTTGTCAACTGGAATACCTATTTTTTCTTTCCTGCAGTTTTAGCGCTGCTAAAAACTAACGAATCCTCCACCTCTCACATGGCCACAGAAAAATGTGCAGCCAATCACAGTAGACATACGTGTTCAGGAGGAGGGGCTTAAGTAGAGAACAGGATTTCACCCTTTGTGAGCATCTAGACACTAACAGGGCGTCCTTTTCTTTGTGAGGGGGGAACAAAGTTATTGGTGGGGAACAGTTCAATAATTGTGTTACATTGTTGCCCTTGTTATAATGTCCCTGCAAAAACCACTGAAGCACACATCTGGCTATATGTGAGGAACCCTGTTGGTTTGAGGACTAGGAAGGGAGACAAAGACGTTTGCAAGGTCCCTGGAATGTATAATGGTAAAGAAAAGTGAACATAAAACTGCGAAGCTTTCATGCATTACTGATGAACAGAGACAGATTTTTATTTATTCTGCATGATTATCCTTATTTAGCTTTGGATTTTATAGTCAAGAATAAATGATCTGTTTTTGTGCTGTTCATCACTGCATGCAACAGTAATTTACCAGACTTTTAAAATAGGCCAGCAGACCCTCCCGTTCGCCAAACACACATTTACAGATGGAATGAAAGACGGCAGGACACACAAGAAACCCATCAGCCTTTAATGGGATAATTGGATGTGAAACTGTCATTCCACCTGGTGAGTGACTGTTTGTGAGATGCAAGCGGCTCGATGGTGACACACACAAAAAGAACAAAAAAAAGAAACAACCTAATCAACCAGGCCCGCTGAGAGCCATTTTTATGCTGCAACATCAATTACAAAAGAATTGCTTTAGGGATACTCTGGCCCGGCTTTCCATTACATCACTTATTAGACTCTCCTTTGCTGTGACATGTATTCATCAGGGGATTGAGGCACAGGCACTGAATAAGGTCATTTATGAATTATTGGGATTTGTGTTGGATTTCTACAAATACTCTCCTGTCAATTCACGTCTGTCTGTGTTAGCGGCAGGAAGGAAGAGTGTGAAAGCTACACCGTTCTCTGAATAAGGCTGCCAGTGCTCTGAAATAGTATTCAGTTGTTTAATGTTAATCAAACACGAACGGGGTAATTTTGAATTGGACTCATTATATAGTATCATGACAATAATAAAAAAGGAAAAATCATGCTAATATTTACCCTGAATAAAAGGGGAAATCAGCTGTGAAAAGAGGGTGATGATTTTTTTTTTCATTAAACTGTTGGTATGTATAGTTATTATCAGTCCTGTCATCACTCTAAAAAAAAAACGCTTTGTTATTGGAAACAGTCACTGGGTTTACATGGATGAAGTACTCCTGAAATTACTTAAGACAATAAAAAAAAAATAAAAATTTAAAATAACCTGTAAAGACTGACTGTCATCCAGAATTCAATTCATTTCAATTCAATTTTATTTGTATAGCATCTGTTACAATGTCAATTGTGTCTAGGAGCTTTACAGAGACCCAGAGCATGACCCCCAAACAACTATTATTAACTAAAATTATAATATTAAATCCAAATCAAGGATAATGGCAAGTAAAAAACTCCCACAGTGTGAGAAAAAAAAAACCTTTATGCCAAAAAGTGGCAAGGAAAAACTCCACTTTGATGAAGAAACCTTGAGCAGGACCTGGATCATATTGGGGGACCTTCCTGCCGAAGACCAACTGGGTAAAGAAAGAGAAAGAGGGGATGGAGGACAGAGAGAGGAGAGCACACAAATGACTGGATGAAATGACTATATAAACAGATGCAGGTAGCAGCACTGAGGTGAGATGGTCAGAGGACTAGATCACCAGTCACCACGCCAGCCGGCACCCTGGACACATCTAGACACACAGGTGGAGGTAAACGCTGGGATGGACAGAGGGTAACAGAGGGGAAACAGGGTCTGTTTCCAAAGGGGAAAAAACAAAGCTAAAGATACACAAGTTCCTTTGTGCTTTTCAACTTCAGATTCATGGGTGAATTACCACACTTCCTGTGCCTCTGAGCATATTTTTGGGTGTCCAAAGCAGCTGCCAAATCAAGATCTTCAACACAGATCTTGTGTTTGTTATGATCTTGGTTTAGTTTCCCAATTTTAGTCTCGTCTTCCCCATGTCCTTTTTGGTTGTAGTTATTTCCTGTACTATGTTGAAGGTCTTGTTATGATCGATTTTGCTTTAAGGCTATTCAGTAGCTTCACTGAACCTTTGCTCTTGTTTCACTGAGCTCATACTATGTCCTTGAGGAGGAACTGTGAGATAACATGACTGGATGAAACCTCTCTATTCTGTCAGTTTGCATTAGATACACACCAAAAAACAACATTTCACACACATTATTTATCTTATTCCAAGAAACCAACATAGATGGTGGTTGGCCTGTCCACGTCACTGGTAACTGGCCACTTGCATCCGGTCTTGTATGAGTCCAACCTCTGTACGGGGCAGGTCCAGCCCAAGAAGATAACTGAACTATTTTCTGGAAACTGAGATCTTTTTGTACGGTTTTCTTGTTTGTGTCATTTTTGATTGCCGTTTACTTTACTTTCTGTTTAACTTTGATAGTCTGGCCGTTTCACGGTATACATACTTGTCTGTACTTGGAAAACGCCATCAGTCTCAGCCAAAGTAGTGTTCTACTTCTGAGTCTGCATCTATACAAATGCAGTAAAAACCCCAGATGTGTTCTTCCTTCTCCCATTTTCTGTAAGATTGCATCCCTGCATTGACTTGTGTAGACTTGAGGCAGCAAAGTATCTCAGAATGCATTTCACATCGACAAGCTGCAGTGATGGCAGACGAGAAAGAGGTAAAAGAAAATATTGTAACTTTTTTTGAAAAAGAATTTAATTTTAAGATTGATTTCTTGTGATTATATAGTTCATCTAAATTCAAATTTGTGGTTAATTGATCATTTAAAAATTATTTCGATGTTGTTGGACTTTTTCTTTTCACCACTACAGAACTTTATTTATAAAAACGGCTGCAATACAAAAGCATAAAACCTATTAAAAACGCATCATATAAAACAACAGTTATAGAGACTTTTGCCAGAAGAGTCCACGGTGCGTTCTGAGTCGCGTAAAACTGAATTTTATGCTCAATTAAATTGTAGTTGTTTATGAATACATGCTAGCCTGCTAAGCTCAGCTGTGATGCTAATCAGGTACACTGCTGTTCCAATTCCAGAAAGTCCGACCTGTGTCCTCCTGTCCTCAGGGATTCATACTCAGCAAGTACAACTCAGGAGAACATACTTAGACGTACACAAGTCCAGACTTTGCGTACTTTGAATTAAGAAAACAGCTTCTGTTTCCTTGGCCTTGTCTAGTTCTAATTGACTTCCCATCTCTCCTGGCGGTTCTCACCTGCATCTCATCAGTCCCTGTGTGTATGTATTGCCTTGTCTCGTCTTCCATGCTAGTCCACCCCGATTGACCAGACTGTTGAGGGCAAATGCAAGACATGGGACAACAAGGGATGCGTCATGCATTTAAGTACACTGTTTAAGATGTAAACCCGGAGCAGGGGATTTGGTTTGAAGGTTAAAATCTGAAATGTAAAATGAATCCTGCTCCATGACAGCTGTTGTCTTCGTTCAAGTCATTTAACCTTTTATATTTATACATAAAAGCACCACTTGTTGATGGTGAAAATTGGGGTTTCCTCAGCGGAGTGACCCGAATGAGAAGTTGACGCAACCGGGACTCAAACCTGGGACATCTCATGTGGTAGGTGGCGCCACTGCCACTTAGCCACCGGGATGGTTCTAATTTGCATATATAGCTTTATTATTTCACTATGTACTAAAACTGGCCTTACAAAGTACATACTGTATACAGTTAGGACCAACCAATTTCTTTCCCAGACTGTCAAATCTTGACATCCAAGCAAAGTCCATGACATCTCAGAGGTACACATAAATCCTTTAAGCACTGCCTGCAGAAACTATTTCAAGCCGCTGGAGAACAGCACAAATCTGGAGTATTTAGTTATGAAGTGCAAATAAAGAACGAACGCATCACACCAAGACTTCAGCAAACTCTAAACAGAACATTGCAAATTAGCCCACTGCAACATAATCCATACATATAGTGACTGTATCCAGCTGGACATTTGACATATCGTATTTTTAGGCTCTACATGTTTTTTTTTTCTTCTTTGGTAGAATTAGTATAGAAAAACAATCAGCTTTCCATGTCACGGATTATTTCTCACAACAAATCAAACAGGATTTACTCATAAAAGCATTGCTCGATTGCACTGTTGGTGTCAAAACTCCATAGGTTACCTCCAAATTCAACATTTCTCTTTTAAGTGACGCTATGAATCATTAAATTTCTGTGTCCCAAGCTTCCCTGTTCAAAGCTCCTGAAGCAACGCAAGTGCTTGAGTTACGCGGGGATGCTATGTTTTTCCTGTGTCTCATCACGATTAAAACTGTAATTAGAGCTTCTCCTTATGACATAAGCAGCTTTTATCTCTCCCATGGCTCCTTCTCCTCATTTAAAACTCAGCAGAGAAATCAATAAGATGTTCCTAGATCAACTTAGAGTACAGAATAGTGTCAGGTTTACCTTGCATCACTCAACTGATGTGTTATGTGTTTCAAAGCCTTCTTTCAAGGGCAGGATAAAATACAAACCTTTTTTTTTTTTTTAGGCAAGATCTCCAAGTATCTCATACTGAAATCTGCCACGCTGGCCTGTCAAATGGAGATAAATTGTGCACTCTTACGACAGAGCGAGGGGGTGAGAAAAAAATAGCTCTTACATAAATAAAAGACAAAATCTGTTATTCAATCACTTCAAAAGCAAATCAGTTCCTGTCATCCTTCGGGAGAATGATTCAAGAACAGAAAAGTTCATGCAAAACCTCTTCTTGCACGTGCTTGTTGTTGTCCGTCATTTCACTCGACATGCGCATGAACGCTCGCACCAAATCAAATCCTGACCGGCCTGGAGTGCAGACAAATGATCACTCGTAGCCTCTCGGGCACTTGAAGCGTTTCGGAAGACGCCGCTCCTCGTAACCTCGGGGTGATGCACGTCAGCAGTCGTGAGGAGAAGATGCGGACCAAAGAGCCCCGGGATAATTTAGGTTGAGCCGGCAAACACAATCAACACCCAATCAGTGCGCATTGTGGCAAGAGGCTTTGTTAATATCTGTTCAGATGAGGTGTTTGGTGGAGAAAACACGGGAGGACACGCGCATCATAGAGAGAAATGTTTATAGGTTTTTATATAAACCTAACCGCTGGTGGAAATTCAATTCCACACATGATGCATAGCTGTTTTCATCAAGACTGATGCCGGAATATTTCACTTGCCATTCTGACACCCCTCCATCGATCTGCTACCGTTTGGCTTCCAGCAGGCAAAATTAAATGACACGGTGATTCAAAGTACTTTACATGGGACATAAAATATGTAAATGAAAGACGCAATAACATCAAAACATAAAGTAATATATAACAGTAAAAGGTACAGGACAGTGAGATACTCTATATCAGGGTTCAAATGCACTGCCAAACGGGAAAGTCTTCAAGATTTAAAAAGGTGTTAAATTCAGTATCTTGCCAAAAACTAATTCCATATATGGATCGGAATAAACACAAACTGGAAATCCAATCAGGTAATGACCCCGTAATCTAAACCAGAGCTCTTTAAACATTTTATTCTCTGCGGTTATCAATTTCAGAGCCAGTCTGTGAATAAAAGTTAAAGTAATGTAGCCATTTTTGGATCTTGCACTCATTTCAGTTTTCAGTGTGAGGAAAAAAAACAGGATGAGAGGCGGCAAAAGGGTTATTTATTTATCTATTGAGTCTGAGCACATAAATGATTTGAAGATTGCTGGCTTCCACTTATCAAAGGTTTACATTTGTCTCTTTTTTTTCTGTGTGTGTGTAGTATTAGATTTTAGATGCCTTAACAGAAAAGAGGGAAGAATCTAATATTGGCATCAACAGGAAGGCTGTTATTTAATTGATTCATCCAGCAAGCTGCAGCTGATGTGACCACCAGAAGTGATGGAGTATAACTGATTTCAGCGTGCACAGTGAAGGTTCCAGAAGGTTTTGGGAGAGGGACAGCAGACGGTGGTGTTTGGTTGATGCACGACTCGGCCTCGCAGCTGTTCAGAGATGCTTGTCTTGGCGTCCGAGCCGGCGCTTCAGCCATAAAAGTGCATTTTTCTCTTATCGGCAACAGAGATCACGGGTGATTTGTTTAAACCCTCACTTCCAAACATATTTTTCTCTTTCACAGAGAAAAAAAAACATCCATCTATACAATCTCACGATAAAAAGTGAGACCGGTAATGCAGAAATTCATAAGTTTCACCAAGGAGTGCGCTTCTAGCATTTCTTTTCATCCATTTTCTCTTTTTTTCCTCCTCTGACAGATGCATTGCAATGTACTAAACCAACGACAAAACAAAGGCGCGTTAGTTTTAATTAAAGAATGTCATCGTTTTTTAAAATCATAAGCGAGAGTTAAGAGCTGTAAAAAAAAAAAAAAAGCTTTTTGCAGGAGTGATATCTTATTGATTGAAGGGGGAGATAGGAAATTAATGACCCATGTGGTCCATATTGAATAATCAATTTCAATTATATCAATTTCACAGAGCAGCCACTTGGTAACAGCTCCTGTGATCAGCTTCGGTGGCATTCATTTTTCAACCTCTCAGGTGAACATACGGCATGATTTTTTATGCCTGCAGACGAGGAATGTCACCTGATGCTGGTCCACCACAGGTTGGTAGTCTGAGTCCAGCTTCACCGCCCGTCTGTCAGCACATACATTTTGCCGCTCGTCTCAGCGAAGCAAAGAGCAAGGACTTTTGAGAGCCGAGCCCGAGAGCCCTTCTTGTTCCAATTTAGCCTTGAAGACAGCGCTAAACAATCCATCATGCAGGTCTTATTCTGAGATGAGGTGCTTTTTATGCATGTACATGAATGCATCTGTGTATGTACCGACAAGGTGCAGAGGGGTAATCATCTCCGCTGAGGAGCGTGGACGATATGTTGAATCTAAATTGCATGGATCGGGTGATTGGCGCTGCAGGAACAGGAGTGACACGTCGATGGGCATGCCCTTATCATGGAAATAATAAGGCTAGTTTCATGACCTGAATTAGATGTGTGGAATGTAAGATGAAAGAAAAAAAAGACACCCACACCATTTGAACCAAAGTGTATGCTTATCAGAGAGGTTCAATTTGCATTTATTTTATGTCAAACAAATTCAAGAGATTGTCAAAGCAGCCCTTTTACTATATCTGCTGAAATTGTTCCTCAGTCAGAATGAATAAATGTGACAGAGCACTAACATTATGGATATGTGGTGGAAATAAATCATAGCTCAGATGAATTTTCTCTTCTCGTGAGGAAAAAGGTCACAGGCATGAAACTTCACACCAGCCAACACAGATGCATGGAACTCAAGACAATCCTTTTTAATTTGTGCTATGTACCCCAAGTACCACCTAAATGGCATCCACTAGGTGGCAGCACTGGCCCAAATCCGTCAACGCCACTGCATTTGGGGCTTTTGCGAGACACATAAGCTTCCGGTTTTGAAAGCGACTCTGCAGACTTCAGCTGATGTGGAGGGGCATTGAAGACATCGACGCGCTGAACCTCACAAGACATTCCCAGCTGTGCTCCCGTCAATTCTGCAAGAGGCGGATCGATGCCGACTGAGAGACAAGCGGTGATGACGTCTGCCTCGCCTGGAATATTTGGAGGAAGCCATAGTGGAGAGGGCATGTGTCTGCAAATCCTCTCAGAAATGTGAACTCTGTCCCCTACAAGTCATGTTCTGCAGCGTTCGGGTAGCCACGATGCCATCCTTACATGTAGTCATTGAATTTTTCAGAGCAATAACTACCGTTGTAACCGCCGTTATTACTGGCAGCCCTGTATTCAATGAGAAAGGTCTCGCCTGACGCACCGTGGCGCATTTGAGAAACCTCAGAGATGTAACCCTCAGCCCTGTCCCACTAAAGGTATGTCTACTTTGGCATCCAGCTGTGGCCAAACCTCGTCAGTTTGCACATGGCAGTTCGAGCTGGTAGGAAGTCGGACAAAAAAACAGCATGAAGAACCTGGTGGATTTTCAAGATGAAATAGCCGCAGCAGATACGTCAACAACTAGCTCAGATCTTCCTGCATTGTGTTGTGTTTGAGTCAAAAAAACGACAGTTCTCCTTTCAGCCAGCAGAGGGAGTCTGTCTGTATACAGTGACAAAAATGTTAGCTCAGCACCCTTTTCAACCAATCTCACACACCTTTCCTCAGCAGCTATTCTGCCTAACTGCATGTAACTTCTTAAATCATTACCAGTAATACAATAAATGGTAATTATAAATTATTCCCTCCCTCAAATTCTTACTGGCATCATTTTAGATATTTTACATGCATAAGAAAAACAACCATGAACGCCAACAAGAAATAAGAAATATCAAAATACATGGCGCAAATACAGTAAAATAAAGGATATACAACTGAAAATGGGAGCTCACATACCTGTATACAGTGACAAAAATGTAAGCACAGGCCTCTTGTCATCCAATCTCACACACCTTTAGTGGAGAGGAGAAACAGCAACTGCATATGAAACTAACACTAACATTAACTAAGTTAAGAGTATCGTGCAACATACCAGCAAACACATTCACTCATTTAAACGGGAAACCGTGGTATAAGAAAAACATACATTTACACATTTAAAGCAAAAGCACGCTTTAAACTTAACTTTCCTCTGTGGCTATTCTGCTAGACTGAAAAAAAACGGCGCTCTGCGAACAGGATGTGACATCACAACGGAAGAGTCGCGTTGCCAAAAGAGAACTATCAAAATAAAAGCTCCCATTTAAGAATACCAGAGAAAAACATCCACATATCAGAACTAGATAACATTGAATAAGTGGATTTCTGGTGAAATTAAACAGAACCAATCGGTTACAGAGGCACAGGTGAGGAAGCAAATTTTATTTCGACACCACCCATCTCTTTCACAAGGATGCTGGATGGAAGGAAATGGGATGGTAAGAAATGGCTACAGATTTTGGAATGGAAGGTGAGTATAAACTCTACAATCACGTCTTTGAATGAGCAGGTTATAATGTTGTGATTCTCACACAATATTGACTCTTTCACATAAAATCTTACACAGTCGAGTGAGCAGACAGTGTTTGGAAGCGCTCCACTTTCCACTGAAGTCTTGCCAGCAGCACCTGAGGTGACGCTGAGGATGGAGTAAAAAATGCAGAGCAGCCAGACCGCGGTGCCTTCCGTGCCCCGTGGGACCCCGGGTTAGCGATTAACTTTTGAAGCGCAACGGGAAGAGATTTCTGATGGATCCGCTCATCCTCCGAAGGCTCCGAGTTGCCGGAAAAGACCCCTCTCAGCCTCACGTTGAGACGCGAGCCGGAGGGGCCTGTAATGTCAAGTCCCTCTGACACCCGCAACAAATGACGTCTTCAGCCTGTGTTCAGGAGTTTTGGAAACGTGCGGATGACTGTTTGGCACAACGGCTCTTGCACCACCTAGATAGAGCCATTATCTTTGTCACAATCATCATAATTAAGTTTACTCGTGCCATTTTCAAAAAGCAAATGTGGCAGTTAGCGAGCGCGGCCATTTGCGGAGGCACAGGCACCTTTCAAAACCTACAGTCATTAATTAAGAGTGCATTATAAGCCCAAGTCCATCAGAAATGTGGACATTATGCAGAGTGACACCTCATTATTCGGCCCGATGTTGTGTTTTATATGCAAGAGTTGTAACTGTTTCTTCTGGGCTCGTGTGAAAGGAGCAGCAAAGCCATCTGTTAGCGGCAGCTCTCGACGCAGAGTGAATATTGATGAGGACACCGGCGCTTTCGCTAATGTGCCGACTCACAGATCCGTCAGATAAACCTGAACAGCGGGGGGATCGTGTAACTTATATCGTACCAATCAATCTCTCACAAAAAGGTTTATTTTTTATTTTTTTGCCTCCCTACTGTGAACTCTGCAGACACCGGTGAGCCAAAATCTAAAAGTTACACCATTTTCAAGGCCTCAGCTTTTCCTTTTGCCACATACCTGAAAGGATTACAGACTACTCTCCAGCTTTCACAATTTTAGGTTATAAAATCTGTACTTCTGAGGAGACCAAGGTTATCTGAATGTGTGAACATTTTTTTCAGAAATTCTTGATATGAATTTTCACTTCAAGGGAACTTCATTGTGAAGGACGATGATGGTGAATAGATGAAGGCCGATATATATGCAGGGCGGCCGGCGGGTCGGCCCTTCAAAGGATTTCCATCCTGAGGAGGTTAATTTTGAATAATAATCGATGCGCTGTGTTTCGTCAACGCGGTTCCACCGTCAGAGTCAGCCGTGTGCAAACAAGCCAAGAGGTCTCTTGAAAGCCTCGAACGCATCCTTTCGCAGGTTGAACACCTCTCGTCTTCGTCGAGAGCCCTTATTCCAAAACCAAACAAAGAAAACAGCAGAAAAACAAGACTCTCCTCAAATCCCTCTAAGCCCTTATCAAATAAATGCTCGCGCCGAATGAACCCGGCACCGTGGAGATGTAAACAAGGAATTGACAAAGCAGAGATCTGCAAAGAGGAAAAAAAACAGACCGAGACTCAGTCGCAGACGCTCACAGCTACATACGAGCTGCCTTTCATGTTCCCTGACTGACTTCACTCATGAACAGCTCACTTTACAGGGACTGGATTTTTAGCAGGTAACAGCCAATTCTTAACATAGTTGTCTTTTTTTTTTCCTGAGTGACTCAGCATCAGTTCAGCCAAAATCTCCAGTGCCTGAATTCATTTCATGGATTTTGATAGTGGAAAATGTGAACGCATGAAATTCTGAATTCAGATGAGGAGGTATGCAACTCGAGGCAGCTCTGAACTCGTCTCTTATTCAGCTCCAAAATGTCACATAGTTTTCGTTGTCTTTGGGGAACAAAAGCGCACTGAATATGCTTAGATGTGCACAATATTTAAAAAATTAATTATCATAAAGGAGGATGTTAGAACAGTTGGCATGTCATCGTCCCGGCATACCAGAGGATTTCCAAAAACATGTCACATAGTTCACTGCCTAGCTGGTTTGTGATAAATAAATACAAATTTTAAAAAAAAATCCACTGAATTTTGTACCTTGGTTAGATGACAAAAGAATTAGAGCACAGTAGAGGTCTTCGGAACAACCTGAAAACCCGAGGTTCCAACCCGATCCGATTCGGGTCTCGAGTCCAAAAAGCGTGACTCCGGGTTTCGGGTCGGAATCGGTACAGTTAGTCTCGGGCCCGGTTGGTTGCTCTCTGACAGGCTGTGTCCACGTTTACTCCAGAGAGGTAAAGATATTGGCGGTGGCAGCCAATGTCAGGACTTGGGGCAGTTTAATTAATTATTTTTCATGAAACAATCGTGTTGCCGTAGTGTGTTAATAGCGGTTTGCCCGGCAGCTGTAAAGCACAACGGATCACCAACATGACAACGCTGGATGACAGAATATGTTCACGACATGTCCTGACCGGTGTAGGCTACTAGCGTTAGCAGTTGATACCAATAGCATCTGTATCCACAAAGAAAATAACGACGTGGATTTATTGTTGTTTACATCGTCTGTGGATATTCTCATTTATCCAGGTCAATTTCCATTCGTCGCAACAATTGAATCATAGGCAACTGGACTTAGATTTGTCTAGAAGACGTTTCGCCTCTTATCCAAGCGGCTTCATCAGTTCTCAACGCATCAGTCTGACTAGTCCGCACTCGTCAGACAAACAGTGGAGTATGATTCAGGTTTTTAACCTCTGTGGAGGTGTACACCCACCACTTTCCAAAGACAATACTTTGTTAATGGAGTTTCGCTGGACCCTTTGTTTGGGTCAGGACAACCACACCAGTGAAAGGACAGTCGTTAGGGGTGAGTGGGGCCACTGGTGGACAACAGTCGTTAGGCTTGCGGTGTGGTTACCAGTGAACGACTGTCGTTATGTTTCTTTGAGCAACTTAAGTTTAGTTTAGTTCAGTCCTTGTTATTCAGTCTCTTAGGAACAGTAGCGAGGGCTGCGTTGTAACTGGGGGATAGATGGAATCTTAAGCCACCTTCCCTGTTTAGAGACGGCTTTTCTATTTTAACGTAGATGGATTATTTTACTCCTCTCTCAAACCATCTGTCCTCTCTGTCCAAGATTTTCACGTTTTTGTCCTCAAAAGAGTGAGCCTTCTCCTTTAATATGTACATAAACAGCAGAAACTGGACCTGAGGAGTTCGCCCTTCTGTGTTGAGCCATGCGTTTGTTTGGTTTCCCCAATGTATGAGTCTTTGCATTCCTCACTGCATTGGACAGCATATACCAAATTGTTTTTTTGCATGTGGGGTACCCTGTCTTTGGGGTGTACTAGTTTTTTTGCCTGAGAGTCTTACCTGGTTTGAAACACACAGGTTTCAAACCTGGTACATCACGTAGCCTATGTAGCAACTGAACCGGGTAGAAGAAGACAACTTTAGGTAAGAAAATCAAGTTTTACTCAACGCTAGACAAGTTTTAACATGAGCAACTATGGGCTGTAGTGTCTTGGTTCTATTCGGGTAACTCGGTTCGGTTCGTGGTCGGGTCGGGTCGGTTTCAGGTCGAATTTTCACAGGGTCCATTCGGGTTCGGGTCTATGAAAGTGGACCCGTTAAGACCTCTAGAGCACAGTCATGTCCAAGTTGGAAGGACCTGCTGTCTGTTCAGGGTATTTTATCACAACGCCTTTTTTCTCCCACCTTGTTAGGATTTAGAGTTTTGTCAAAGATTTTAATAATCATTCACCTGGTTTAGTCTCAGAGCAGAACAACATCCTGTTATCTTTTTAAAGTGCTGGCTGCTTCAGATCTACGACTTCACATGCTGTGTTTTTAATTCCTGCTATCTTAGGTTTTTTTATGACTTAAAAGGTACGATTTATTGTTCACGACCGGGACCCTGAACCCCCAAAAAAGGTTGTGGCTTCTAAGATAAACAGATTTTGTTTTTGTTGCGTTACAATCCCTACTCCTGGACCGAGACAATCAACACACAGATCATTTGGGACTGTGATGAGTGAAAGCTACTATACCCGTCCATCTGGACTCAGGAGACCAGAAGAGGACATTTTTTCTTATAAAAGAGAGAACGCTGGAAGACTCAGCAGGAACTCTACTCAGCACGCTCGTGGTGTTAAGAACAGTGTAAAAAAATCGGCTGAAAATATTCTGCATGGCATAATAAAGCTTGTATTCTTTGTTTTTTGGTTTCTTATTAACACCAGATAAAAAAAAGAACACAAAATTATTTTAACCTCCTATGAAGTAAAGTTTGTGCTTAGAAGTGACAAAATACTAAAGATTGTTCACAGCTAAGTACCAATTTTCAACTTCAATTTTTTTTTTTTTTAAACTTTCTTTCCGAGTTGAAAATCAACAAAAATCAAAGTAGTTGAACTGTCTGTCTTCATCTAAAAAGATACAGGGTTTCTTTTTTTGTCTGTTTGTTGTGACATTGAGTGATTGTAGAACATGTTTTAATGAAGTGAAACAAAAATTGTCACCTCACCTTCAGTTTCCGAGCACGTAGGTACATTTACAACGTGCACAAACCCGTACAGACACGGCAGACGGTGTGGAACGGGACATTTGTAGAAATAAAATTAGCTGTTTTATCCTAACGAGGACGTGACTCTTCAGTACGGCTCGACGATAATTGAATGTTTTGTTATCGCCATGGCGTCCAGGAGGGTTATTTTAGGTGATGCCAGGCAGCGTTCACCTAAACAGGGTCGCCACAGAGCAGCGCAGGGACGGCATCTGCAGCGTTAGCACCATAGGTGGAATCTGTGCTCCGCTTGTAGCATGAGTCCGTTGGCGTGCTTAACAGCAAAAATTGCCAAATTTCAGTTTTCATATGTGCTTTGCTAAGTGGGGAATCTGGTACAAGTGAAAGATCAACTCTGCCTCTTGTGTAACTGCACCAATTGCAATTTTCTTTGCCAATTCTGCTTATTTGAGTTTCAGGTCTGTCAGTGCAGGTTTGGGCTGATTTAGATTATTATTCTTGTCATTATGATCACTAAACTAACAACGCAAAAGCAAACACACACACCGACAGAAGAACAGAAGAGGCTGTTGGTTGTTTAGGTACAGTGCCTTGAAAAAGTATTTGGGCCCTGTGAACTTTTCAGCCTTTTGCCACATTTCAGGCTTCAGACATATAAAGGTATTAAATTTTAATTTTTTCATCAGAAAACATCAAGTGGGACACAATTATGAAGTGGAATGAAATTTATTGGATCTTTTAAAATTTAACAAATAAAAAAATGAAAAGTGGGGTGTGCAATATTATTGGGCCCTTTGCGTTCATATTTTGTAGAACCACCTTTTTCTGCAATTACAGCTGCCAGTCTCTTTGGGTTTGTTTTTCAATTTTGCACATCCAGAGACTGAAATTCTTGCCCATTCTTCCCGTAAAACAGCTGGAGCTCAGTGAGGTTGGATGGAGAGCGTTTGTGGAGCGTTTCTGGATTGGATTCAGGTCTGGACTTTGACTCTCCCACCTCTGTAGATCTTAGCAGTTAACCCTAACCCTAACTCATCCAGAGTGATCATGGGCCTCTTGGTTGCATCTCTGATCAGTCTTCTCCTTGCTCCAGATGAAAGTTTAGAGGGACGGCTGGGTCTTGGTAGATCTGCAGTGGTCTGATTCTCCTTCCATTTCAGTATGATTGCTTGCTCAGTGCTCCTTGAGATGTTTAAAGCTTGGGAAATCTTTTTGTATCCACATCCAGCTTTAAACTTCTCCACAACAGTATTTGGGACCTGCCTTGTGTGTTCCTTGGTCTTCATGATGCTATCTGATCTTTAAACAGAACCCTGAGACTATCACAGAGCAGGTGCATTTAAACGGAGACTTGATTACACACAGGTGGATTCTATTGATCATCATCAGTCATTCAGGACAACATTGGATCATTCAGAGATCCTCACTGAACTTCTGGAGTCATTTTGCAGCACTGAAAGTAAAGGAGCCGAATAATATTACACGCCCCACTTTTCAGTTTTTTATTTGTTAAAAACGTTTTAAAATACCCAATAAATTTCATTCCATTTCACGATTGTGCCCCACTTGTTGTTGGTTCTTGACAAAAAATTTAAATTTAATTTCTTTATGTTTGATGCCTGAAATGTTCAAGGGGCCGAATACTTTAGTAAGGTACACAGTGTTCAATTTAAACACACAGTGTTTAATTTACAAGAATGACAAAATCAACAGTGACTAAAGAATCAGTGAAAATTACATCAATGAACATTTATCATGAAACACTATGGATGAATAGATCGGTAATAAATTAAGAGTTGGAAACAAACATCAGGAGAATTGTGATTACTTAGAAAATTACTAGGCCAGTTGAAGCCATATTAAAGTTAATTGCTCCCCATTGCGTTATGACCAGACATGACAGATTGCAGGGCGATGTATTCTACCTTCAAATTTACAGCCCGATAGCCGCATGTAAATTAATACCTCTGTGGGTGCTGCCAAGAAGAATTGTGGGTGATGTGTAATGTGAGAGCCATCCATCATCTTTGAGCGCTATGTTCGTAAGCGCGCCGGCAGCTAATGATAAACTGCTGAAGGTCCCCAGAAAGGATTCGTGCGGGAGGAAGCATTAAAATGTTGGGATGCAAATATACGAGATCCCTTCACTTGTATAACAGGAGTGGATTATGCAAAAGTTGTGTAAACTGAAAATAAAATTTCCAAAAAAAAAAAAAAGAGGAGAGACTGATGGTTTGAGTACACTAGGGTGATGTGACGGTGATTATATATTCAAATATTCAGCTGAGCTCCACATCTTCATCTTCATGCAAACATTCAAACAGCGCTGTTGAAGCTCCAACAATTATTGAGGGGGATTTCATGAAAAAGAAAAAAAAACACCTTTCTGGTGTAACGTTCATGCAGAACAAAAGCAGAAACATTGTCTCTCTTGGTAAGAATTATGTAAAACAAGACGTGCCGACGGTGGTGATAACTCCCTGAAGAGGAGGGAAACCAGTCGCAGAGTCGTCTTTGCTGGCTTTAAAAAGATGATGCAGAACGACATTAAACAGTAACATGAAAGAACTGGAACGTACTCAGACATTTGTTTAATCCTTTATTGATTTTACACTTATGATAATTAAAAAAACAATTACACATTTGATGTTTTACAGACCGGGGTCACCAAGTGTTGATGTTTCAATCTCTAAATTCAGTTATATTCATTTAAATAGCAGATTCTTTGACACCCTTCAGATTACAGATTACAACTATTATATTTTTATTGTGTTCAAAGATACAATTCCTAATAAAGAGAAAGAGATAAAAGGCATCATTTAAGGTGTGTGTTCGTCTACAGACTGTAGTATTATCAATGTGAAACAATAATTTTAAAAGCATGTAAGACTCTCAGGTTGTAGTTGAAAATAAAATTTAACACGTTAAGTGGAAATTGCAAGAAATATGAATTCTCCATTTTGTTTCATGTTTCTTCTTATTCCTAATTTTAGTTTTTTTTTTTTAACTATACAGTAGGATTCAGCAAAGTTTTATGTAGGGCTGGGCAAGTTAAAGGTGGAGTAGGTGTTGTTTGAAAAACGGTTCCAGCAATCCAACTCAAGTGAGATTTTGAAAATATACACTCCCTCCCTCCTCCCAAAGGCTCCGCCTCCTCCTCTTCAGCTCACCCCTCGAAACCACGCCTTCACATGATTCACGACTGCATGAACCATAGGGAGGGAGGGAGCGAGGGGTGATATTTGATGGACGTATTAGGCAGCCAATCAAAATAGTGATGATCACTTTTTTGATTGGTCAGAGTTTTTCTCTGATTATACCTTCTAGACTGGACCAAAATGTTTAGTTTTTTTTGCAAACATTTTATTTCAGTGGGTGCAATGGAAATGTGAAAAGGTTTTCAGGCAATATTGTAAAAAGTGTTGCAAAAAAACAACACCCACCCCACCTTTAACGCGTTATTATTGCGTTAAGGCATTAACTTATTAACACCGACATTTATTTTATTATGCGTTAACACATGTTGCTCACATGCTTTTATTTTGAAAAGTCTGTTACTGGCTGCTGCAGAACCGGAAAATAATTGGCAGGCAAAACTAAAACAGACATGGAGAACGGTAAAAATCTATGTACTTTACAGTTCGGGTAGCAACTCAGGTAGCAATATTAACAATTCTGTCTAAAAAAAAAAACAACTTTCAAACCCCTTTGTTCAAGACGATGGCGTCATTCCTCCATGTTCCATCAGATCTGCTCCATGTGTTCACTGTCCTGCTGTTCTCTAGCTGGTTACTGCAGTGTGGCTCCATCTAGTGGCACAGATGTGTAATGACAACAGAAAGTCTGTTCCTCGATTATAAAACAAAGCCATTTCTGAGTCACGTAAACCGGACAATAAAATATTAAAAACAAATTCAGTCCCGTGGCCTATTTGCCAAAATTGAAAAATAAAAAAAACAGGCTTTTTTTTTTTGTGTTAGATTTAGAAAATGGAAAAAAATTAAAAGTCACTTTTTAATTTTTTAAATTTTTGATTGACAATCGAAAATGGAAATAAAAAAATGATACACAGATAATTACAGATTGGTAAAGTTACTGAACTTTAACATGGATATTTTCATTTTAAAGTTCTCCCAGACGGAGGATTCAACAGAAACAAGGTTATTTGTAACAACTGACAAGTTTAACTCCCTGTTAAAAGTTTCTGCTGTTAACTCAGAAATTACCTGTTTTAATGTTATGATTGTGGCCTCTAGATTGTTAGGATTTTGTTTGTAGACTTTTTTTATTTTTCATAAAAAATTAGGATGACATTAATGTCCTGGCAGTGGCAATAAGCTTTATTTTATTTTACATTTTTTAAGATGAGATTTACACTAAATATGTGTTACTGGCAAGTGCTGATGTTAAAAGTGTTTGAACAACAAATGTTATGACACTTTAGTTCATATGGCAGCAGAACATTTAAATAAAAGTGACCTTTACACTACTATTGAATTCATTATTTGATTTTGCGTATACAACGCGATTAATCGTGATTAATCAGGGAAATCATGCGATTAATCGCGATTAAAAAATTTTAATCGTTGCCCAGCCCTAGTTTTATGACAATCTGATGTTTTCATTAATGCCTTTTAAACGGAAAGCTTAGTCTGGCAAACTTTGATAACTGAAACGCAGGAATCACCAAGCTGAAAACACCACAACCATCAGTCTGTAGTTCGGTGAGTAAAACAACTCAAGTCCTGCTGGGAAAACCTGCAGCTTGGCATCAGTATGAATGTTACTTTGACACTTTTGTACCGAAACACAATTTACAGACTCTTATTTTGTCGTCACGACAAGCATCTACAGAAATATCTGCTTCATATTAAACAGCAGGATAATGGAAAACCAAAAATAATTATTCCCTAATTAAGGAGTAAATTTGGATATGGATAATGGATGGATGGATGGATGGAATTATATCTCCAATTAATTTATTTCTTTTCAGTTATTCAAGTAAAAATCAGTAAAGAAAAAAAAGAACATTTTCAGCCTTTTCCGTGACAAACGTAGCCATGCTTTTCTCATTTCTGTGTTACATTTATTAAATCAGCTCCCCTTCGTAAATGACTGGCATCAGAAGCGTCCGTAGCCCGGGACCAATCAGCAAACCGTCTTGCTCAACTGATACTTTGAGAACGGGTGAAGCTAAAAGAAAGAAATGTGAGTAAATACAAGCCAGACTCAGATCCCTCTAAGCCCTGATCAAATAAATGAAGCCAGCGCTGTGGAGGATATGTAAACAGGGAACTGACAAGGCAGAAGATCTGCAAAGAGAAAAACAGAGTTCCTAATGAGAACCTTATGGCTCCTTCAAGAAAACACTTCATAATGATGTTTGCGTTGTCAGTTTGAATTTGAGAGCTCAGTCTTCCTGGAAGCAGGGCAGGTATCTACGAGTCCATGCGGACGACAACAACACGTCTACCGACGACGCCTTTGAAATGGTACAACAGACGGTATTGATGGAAAATCTATTTGTTTTTGTGTGGTTTTTGCAACCTGCCATTAATATGTGTGTTTTCTTCTCTGTAATTTTCTAGTGACTCAAGAGGATTTTCGACAAAACAACCGTTCACGCCCGAATACCCGCGTCAAAGAGCGGTGCGTTCATCTGAAGTCTTAGGTTTCTGAATATCGCTCTGAAAGTATCAGCGGTACCTCTTTAATGTACATATTTTACGGAGGAAAAGCTTTGCATGCCTTGAAATATTTATTACAGAAGGTAGGAACTTCTCATTATACAAAACAACAACTCTTTTAATGCGAATAGGAAAATGTGCATAAAAGCATGTGACATCTAATCCTCCAAAATAATTCCCAAATAATTACGTATGCGCTGTATGTTCATGGTCAATTTCCCAACAATTCAGTCCCAAAAATCCAGTCCCACCAATGCCGCTGCACTTCAAATATTAATGACAAAGTAATTTTAATCTCTCTTCCTGACCTTTCTACTGGCGGAAGAAATACTCTCCTTCAACTGAACACAGAGAGATTTGAAGTGTCCTCAAGCACTGCAGCAGATTTTATTCATGTCGGCTCTTCAATTGGTTTGTTAATAATTGTTTTAACCTCTTTCTGTGATATGGCAGGAGATGAGATGATCTATGTTCCTGGTCTTCATAAGCATCTCCGATCCGAACATGTAATGCCATATCCGAAAGATAAGCATCTCACCGGAGCAAGTACATGTAGGGAGGGACATCTTGGCGTTGAAGTGATGCTCCTGACGTCATCGGCCGTTCCGGGTCTTTGAACGTCACACGCTCGAGTGACTCAGGTGACCCGGCCACAGTTGATCAGACCCTGACTCGTTTCCCAGCAACACTGGCTCACTCTCTTGAGCCGCTGCCATCTGGAGGCCCTTTCTGCTCTCTCCATGTTGGAGCAGGTGTATTTTCTCTTGGGAGCCTGAATGATCCCTGCCAGCATGTAGACCTTGCATAGAGACCAGGCAGCCCCCCCCCCATCAATGTGTGTACCAGCCTGCCCTTGTGCGCCACCAGCTCCTGGTACTCAGTCTGCTTCCTTTCCTTTGTCCCTTTGACGTCGTCCTCCAAGGGACCTGTGAGCTCTTTCAGGAGCACCTGCTGCTCAGCAACTGATCCAAGCAACACACCTGGCCTCAACTGAGTTGCAGAGGAAGAAAAGTCAGGATGACATTGCTGGAGTTAAAAGTTTTCTCATTTTTCTGACCCCCCCCCATTCGTAGTTGGCGACTATAATTGCCGTCCGTGCATTACCTGGTAAACTGTTTAAATTTGTATCTCTAATTCTGCAATTATACCTGTTTATTTTGAAACCTGTGACAAAGCTGATGAAAGATGGTGTTAATTGATCTAAAGTGAAAAAAAAGGTGTTTTGGATGATGAACATATGTTAGAGTCTAATTGAGGTTATAGTTTATACTTGTTGCAGAATAACAAATATGGGCACTTTGACTTTATTTTTTTTTTTCACTTTGAGGAAAAAATCTTAGTGTTTTCCACTAAATTTAGACTCGGTATGAACATGAATTTTGTTTTTGTATTAATCAACATTTTTTTTTCCTAGACACATAGTCCAAGCATTTCTGAGATGCTAAATAGCAGAGCAAGTTAAGTTTATGTAAAACTTAAAAGGTCCTTGACAAATGAAACTGAAAAGCTAATGGACGCTGATGTTCGAGGGGACACAGAAAGTCTTTGCTCTTATTGTGAATCACTGTGGACCCAAACATTAATGACACATTCAGTCATGAGACTGAACTGAGAGCTTCTTCATTTATACTCCAGTATAAGTGGTTCAAAACACTCCAGAATATATAACTGTACACTAAAAAAAAATTGACGATGAACTCCTTTAGATACAACATCCTGTATCTAGGTATATCTTTTTGAGTCTATTGTGTAATTTCAGTCTACATATATATTTTGATTTATTCCTAAATAAACTGCCTGCATTAAGAACCAATGGATTTTATATAATTATATGTAATTAGATGTAGCTTGATGCACATTGGTACATCTATTTCTCCATGGAGTTTCACACACCCGCCTGCACAGGGCAACGTTTTGCACTGTTTTGTTGGTCGAAGTTCAAATGCTGCAAAGAATTTTTGCCTTCCCTTAACTCTTTTCCATCGTGTTAATTGCTGAGTAAATCTGTACAGTGATTGGCCATGAAGACGAGTGTCCGACAGGTCAGGGCAGTTATTCATCAAACCCTATTAGCTACCTTATTACAGCCCAATAACGGTGTCTGTAAATAGTCACATGGTTAAAAATCTGTTCAATTTAGCAAAAAAAAATAAATAAATAAAGGCCATCTGGCCACAAAAAGCCTGTTTGTGACTACTGTAATTTTTGTAAACATGTCCTGCTTCGTCTGCAATAAAACGAAGAAGTGAGATGTGGTATTAAAGGTGCAGGAAGCGTGGAGAGAGAACAAATAGGCCCATGACGTTGCCACTGCGTTGTATGCAAGAAACTACAAGAAGATGAAGAAAATTCAAAGCGGAGCTGGTCGCTTGTTATTTCTGACAAAACAGGTAAGATTTATTTCATGATTTGTTCATCAACGACCCACAGTCTCAACAGCTGTGGCAGTTTATCCCATATTCCCTAAGGAATAGTGTCTAAACCAGATTTAGAAAGACTAATCCATACATTCGTCTCCACCAGGTTAGACTACTGTAATGGCCTGCTCACTGGGCTCTAAACCAGCTGGAAGACAACTGCATTACATCCAGAACGCTGCTGCACTGGTCCTGACTAGAACCAGATGATACGACCATATTAGTCCAGTCCCGAGGTCTCTGCACTGGTCCTGACTAGAACCAAGAGATACGACCATATTAGTCAAGTCCTGAGGTCTCTGCACTGGCCCTGACTAGAACCAGGAAATACGACCATATTAGTCCAGTCCTGAGGTCTCTGCACTGGTCCTGACTAGAACCGGAAGATACGACCATATTAGTCCAGTCCTGAGGTCTCTGCACTGGTCCTGACTAGAACCAGGAAATACAACCATATTAGTCCAGTCCTGAGGTCTCTGCACTGGTCCTGACTAGAACCAGGAGATACGACCATATTAGTCCAGTCCTGAGGTTTCTGCACCGGTCCTGACTAGAACCAGGAGATACGACCATATTAGTCCAGTCCTGAGGTCTCCGCACCGGTCCTGACTAGAACCAGGAAATACGACCATATTAGTCCAGTCCTGAGGTCTCTGCACTGGTCCTGACTAAAACCAGGAAATATGACCATATTAGTCCAGTCCTGAGGACTCCGCACCGGTCCTGACTAGAACCAGGAAATACTACCATATCAGTCCAGTCCTGAGGTCTCTGCTCTGGTCCTGACTACAACCAGGAGATACGACCATATCAGTCCAGTCCTGAGGTCTCTGCACTGGTCCTGACTAGAACCAGGAAATACAACCATATCAGTCCAGTCCTGAGGTCTCTGCACCGGTCCTGACTAGAACCAGGAAATACGACCATATTAGTCCAGTCCTGAGGTCTCGCTGGTCCTGACTCTGACTAGAACCAGGAGATACGACCATATCAGTCCAGTCCTGAGGTCTCTGCACTGGTCCTGACTAGAACCAGGAAATACGACCATATTAGTCCAGTCCTGAGGTCTCTGCACCGGTCCTGACTAGAACCAGGAAATACGACCATATTAGTCCAGTCCTGAGGTCTCTGCACCGGTCCTGACTAGAACCAGGAAATACGACCATATTAGTCCAGTCCTGAGGTCTCTGCACCGGTCCTGACTAGAACCAGGAAATACGACCATATTAGTCCAGTCCTGAGGTCTCTGGCTTCCTGTCACTCAGAGAATAGACTTTAAAACAGCTCTACTTGTGTTCAAGTCTCTTTATGGCCCCAAAGTCCATCTCTGACATGTTAGATCCATATGAACCAACCTGGACTCTGAGAACCTCAGGTAGTGGTCTCCTGCTGGTGTCCAGAATCAGGACTAAACAAGGTGAAGATGCATTTCAGTTTTATGCTCCTAAAATCTGAAACCGTCTTCTAGAGGATGTGAGACACACCTGACAATGTTCAGATCCAGGCTGAAAACAGTTCTGTGTAGATGTGCAGATGACAACTGAAGGATTTTATCTGCACTCTATCCATCCATCCATCCATCCATCCATCCATCCATCCATCCATCCATCCATTATCTATACCCGTTTCATCCTCTGAAGGGTCACGGGGTTATCTGCACTCTTCATTTTTAATTTAATTTATTTTTCTCTTCAATTCATTTTTAACTGTTTTTATTAATGATTATTTTTATGCTTGTATGATTTATGGAATGATTCTATTTGCCTTCTTGTGATGTTATGCATGTGTAAAGCAGTTTGAATTGCCTTGTGTATGAATTGTGCTCTACAGATAAAATTGCCTTACCTTGTCTATTCTTTGGGCAATTTACCGTGAATAATATTAGCGACAACAATAATAAAGAAGGCTTGTCGAGCCGTCTTGGCTCGATTGATGTGCGCTCCATTGCACATGCAGCCGGGTATTCTGTACTTAAATGTGCACACTGTGGCTTGGATTAAGTCCCTGTTTGCATTTTGCAGGCATTTCTTTTTCATGAAATAAACTGTCTTCCCCTACAGTCATGGAAAAAATTATTAGACCACCATTTTTTCTTCACTTTCTTGTTCATTTTAATACCTGGTACCACTAAACGTCATCATGTGACTAAAACAGACAAAAAAGAAAACACTGAATGCATAAAAGCAGTTTTTTTGCCAGTACAACGCCATAGCTATTGATGTAAAAACTTAAGTGATTTAGGTTATAATCAAGAAAACCATGGAAAATGGTAAGATATCAGCTCTTAAATAAAACTCTTAAGAGCAATCTTTGTGGTTATCATTATGTTTGTCCAAACAAATGTACCTTTAGTTGTACCAGGCATTAAAATGAACAAGAAACTGAAGAAAACAAGGGTGGTCTAATAATTTTTTCCATGACTGTACGTGAGATCCCCTTTATTAGGTACATCTGTCCAACTGCTCATTAATGCAAATTTCAGCCAATCACATGGCAGCAACCTGCTGGGCCACAGACACATGTATTACACAAATGGAGAGGCTTTGCATCGAACAGCAAAGCCTGAACGCATGTTTAAGACAAAGGACCAACAAAATGACTCAAAGTCCCAGCAGGCTTTGCAGGGTTAATTGTTTTACGACCAGGTGTAAAAATGATGTCAGTGCTTTTCATTGACTAATGACCCCAGCAGGAGTCCCTGCTGATAAACAGCACCTTTGGCCCCCTTCCTTTACTCTCTCGGACCTCCACCAGTGGTGCAATATCTCTCTGCCTGAGGTAACCTTCCCTCCTCAGTAGCCACCAAAGGCCCTCATTCCCCGGCGACCTGTCTGAAGGAGTCCCCTCTGGTTGACAAGAACAACTGCACATCTTGTTCTTCCTTGACGGGCCTATGGATTGACCTACCGACGTTCAGAAGGACCGAACGCAGAAGACGCACCAGTACACGCCCCCTGACGAGCGAATGGCCTCAGACCGACCCGAGAAGGGTTGGTCATAGAATAACAGCCATTTTGAGACTGTTTGTGCCGTTTAGTCTTTGTTTCCTGATTATCAGGTGGTGGCCCATTTTAATTTATGATGCATTTACGCTCAGAAACAAGAAACAGAACAAACTTGTTGATGGTAAATCATTTATAGGTGTGTATGCCCTGGAAAAAGCGGGAAAAAAATGGAAAAGCTGAGCCTTAGCTATTACTGTGTAAAAATATGTTAATTTACTTTTTAACACATTAAAATTAGCTATGTTTTCTAACTTTGAGTTTGTGGCTGATTCTGAAAAAAAAAAAACTATTGCTCTGCTGTAATTTT
Organism: Hirundichthys speculiger; assembly: GCA_018398805.1. Lineage (NCBI taxonomy): Eukaryota > Metazoa > Chordata > Actinopteri > Beloniformes > Exocoetidae > Hirundichthys > Hirundichthys speculiger. The sequence goes on along the minus strand of JAGFBZ010000739.1, from coordinate 580,134 downwards.
CTGTGAACTAGGGTTAGGGGTTAGGGTTAGGCAGTCTGCAAGTCTACGCCAGGAACTAGTCCCTCCCGCCAAACATATTATTTTCAGTCGGCCGATGCAGTGGATTAAGAGAGGGAGGGAGGGAAAGAAGGAGTTGTTCTCCTGGAGAGCCCAGGATCGTCGTGTTGGACTGTCTGTTGTGTCTCGTCACAGCGCTGCTCTGGTTGGTAATATTTTCAAGTCCATTTAGCGTTTGGTTTGTGAAATCAACCGCCGCCGGGATTCTGGAGGCACACACGGGCAACGCTCGCTGCAACAAATAATGTTGTAAATCGTTGTCGAAACGTTGAGCTAACGCGAAATGACTCAAAGAGCTGAAAAATTGCAACTGATGACTGATGCAGGGGTTGGTAACTGACCCGATCAGAAAATCAGCATCTCTGAAAATCATCTTCTCAAATATACATGGTAAAAAAAACAATGTATAAGTAACAAAGATGCTCTAAGTACCAGTTGTGCTATTAAAAGGCTTTTATGTTAAAGTTTTTATTAGGGCTAGGCAACGATTAAAATTTTTTAATCACGATTAATCGCATTATTTCCATAAATAATCACGATTAATCTCAATGTAAAGGAAAAATCAAATAATTAATTCAAAAGTTGTGTAAAGGTCACTTTTATTTAAATGTTCTGCTGCCATATGAACAAAAGTGTCATAACATTTGTTGTTCAAACACTTTTAACATTAGCACTTAGTAACACATATTTAGTGTAAATCTCATCTTAAAAAAATGTAAAATAAATAAAGCTGCCATGGTATTAATGTCAATGTTTTATGAAAAATAAAAAAAAAGTCTACAAACAAAATCCAACAAAATGATTGTGGCTCAGCACAATCAGAACATTAAAACAGGTAATTTCTGAGGTAACAGCAGAAACTTTTAACGGGGAGTTCAACTTGGCAGTTGTTACAAATAACCTTGTTTCTGTTGAATCCTCCGTCTGGGAGAACTTTAAAATGAAAATGTCCATGTTAAAGTTCAGTAACTTTACCAATCCGTGTATCATTCATTCTTTCCATTTTCAATTGTCAAAAAATAAATAAATAAATAAAAAGTGACATTTTATTACGTTTTTTTGTTTTTTAATCTAACACAAAAAAAAATAGCGTGTTTCTTTTTTTTAATTTCAATTTTAGACTTGGATCAAAAATACGAAATGAAAAAAACGTGCCACAGAACTGAATTTGAAAGGACTAGACTTCTTTCGTTACACATCTGTGCCACCAGACTAGCCAGGATTGAACCCATCAGGAACCAACATAATGACAAAAGTGTAACACATGGACAGTGTTAACATTGCACCCTTGAAACTGAAAAAAAAAAGTACACAGATTTTTTACCGTCTCTCAATGTCTGTTTTTGCTTTTCGCATGTTTTTTTCGCCAATTTTCTTTTTCCGTTTTCCGCAGCAGCCAGTAACAGACTTTTCAAAACAAAAGCATTTGAGCAACATGCGTTAACTTGCAATAAAATAAATGTCAGCTAAATATTTGATAATTACTGCAAAAAAGCTTTAACTGCATGGAATGAATGATAAATGTCGGCGTTAATAAATTAATGAGTTAACACAATAATAACGCGTTAACTTGCCCAGACCTAGTTTTTATGTGAATCTTCTTCAGTAGTTTTGAGGCACAAGTAAGACGTTTATTGGGTCAGAAGGGACTCTGCTGTGAAGTAATAATATAATTTAGTGGAAACAGTAACTGCTTAATCAATGTGTTTCTAAAGTCCTGCGCATTTTTATCTTTTGTATTTGTGTTTGTTTTATGGCAGATTTTCGTCTGTCATATATGATTGTGTATTTAGTGAGGACACTATTATCTCAGTGAGTCTACAGAAATTCCTCCCATGTATATTTATTATCACAGTTTTGCAGAGATCCATTAGTTTAACTTGTGGTATAAAACAAAACTCTGAAGGAGAAATATTGTGTAATTACCTAATATTGATTTTATCTCTTAATGAAAAATATTGAAAAAAAAATACGATTGATATTTATAGAATTACAACTATACTACCATTTACTATGATTACACCAAGATGCAAATATATATTTTTTTAAATTTCTCCCTGGATAAGCAGGAAGAAATTCCCCATTCACTGTGCACTAACCCATATGCTAATCGTGATTTATGTCGGGATGACAGTTTTAATGTGGCTTTTAATGGAGTAACAACAAAATAATCAAACCAATTAATGAGGATGATGCTTCACGCTTTTTTATTTTTATTTTGTGGAATTATGGGTAAAAGCTGAATCCCAGCTTCAACTTGAGGCGGCCGTCATGATGCAGTTAAATGGTCTTTATGCCTCAGCTGACATCTGTTTTCCAGAGGAAGGCTGATGTTGCCGCCCAGGAACTTTTGCAGATCATGCAAAAGGTAAATGTGTATACTGCAAATCCCATTTTGATTTATTTGTTCCTGATCTGCAGGACGCTGTCCAGGTAAATCAGCTGTTCCAGGTCTCCAGCCAGCCAATCACTGTGTATCTAATTATCGATAGCCCCTTTGTGAGATGACAGCATTCAATGCTTCTCACTTTTTATTAAAGCAAATTATTGAAGTGTGCCATGGTTGTGGCGTTACACTGGTTGGTGAGAAACGCATCGCTGTCATAAACCAGGAGGTCTGGACAAACAGTTTCCTGCCTCTGCGTCACGTGGTTTTCCCTGACGTGCACCGTCAGAAGGCCACCAGCTGACGGGTCGACACTGAGGACGGAAAGTAAAGGAAACAACCTTCCAGTTAAAGCAGCTGCAGTTTAAAAGGCTGCTCGATGTTCTGCTAAATGGCTCGTTTGAACATAAAAGGGACTAAAAAGTCACTAAATCTATTGTTATAGATATTCACTCGGCAGCTTTGTAACCTGAGAATCTTTCATTCGTTATCGAGTATCTCTGTAAGAGGTCGAGGATGTAAACGTTCCTGCACCTCTATTGCACTCAGATCAACAGTAAAAGATTTTACAACAATTAATTTTGTTTAATACAAAATATACAAGGCTAAAATCTGCTGGAGTGTCAAGCATACCTGGTTGCTGAGCTACTTGGGTTCAATATACTTTGATTATTTCATTTGAACAGAAAAGAAAATGGAGAATATCACTAGAATAAATTTAACTGCACCAATAATCATTTTTCTTTTACCTTTTTTAAATATTTAGGACATTGAACGCGACGGCATTCAGAGAGACTTGCAGATGTACATGGGCATCTGTGTCATCAACAAGGATGGATATGGATGACAAAGTTGGAATATTTCCTGAACGTGAGATGATCATGGACAGCGTTGGACCTCCGGCCCAAGCTTGCGCAGTGCTGCTCGGTTGTAATCCGTGCACTGAACCCAGCCCGCCCCAAAGAGCTGAGACGCTACTATGAATTCACTCAGAAAGTGCTGATGGTGGGAAAAGGCTCTCCCCTCGGGCTGAAGAACAAAACCGCCTCCGGACGGGAAGATTTCTGAAGCCAAACTTCACGAGGATGTTGTGAAGTGAATTAGCAAGATTTAGCACGGACTACTGTCCGTGACATTTGAACCGGCGCTAACTGAAGGACTGTTGTGTTTTTGCTAACGACTGGTACTGTGAAGTTTTGGTTGTATACATTTGAGTTTTTAGTGATGAATGATACCGGTCCGGTACGTGTGCATGATGATCAAAGATGACAAGCAGCTCTGTAATAATCCAGTTACGTGTTTCTCAATTCTGGTCATCTCTGGTTTGAGATGTTTCCCAGCTTTAAGACACCTGATTCAAATAAATGGATCGTCACCACCCTGGAGCAGACCCTGGTGACAGGCCGATGGTGAGTAACTCCTTCAAATCCGGAGTGTTGGAATCATGGAACCATTCAAACCTTCAAGGACCGGTACTGAGAGACACTTCTGTTTGGGAGAATAAAAGTTGAGCTCCATCTCTTGCATATCCTGAATTAAAATACAGTTTCTACACCCTGGCCGCAAAACAGCTTTAGTCTCAAACTGGGGCTGAATCCTGGACTCCAGGAAGAGTCTGTCATGAGTGTATAATTGTGATATTTAATTCTGCTGACACTGTTATATTATTTTACATGAGCAGATTAACTTTTTTTTAAATTCTTTTGATTCAAAGAAAAGTTGGTTAATTGTTTCTGTGAACAGAGCTTTTAAAATCCATTGGTGTGAGCCGAGATAAGCGAAGGTTTGGTGCTTTGAAACATTCGCTGCAGAGCCACTTCTAAGGGAAGGAGCTGTAAAATACAGAGACACTTCGGTCTCCTGTCTGTCTGTCCCGGTTGTCTCTTTCCACAACTGCATGTCGATCACATCAGCGATGAATGAACCTGCTCCCAGAGCTACAGTGGAGAAAATAATGATTAGATGTACTTTATTCATCCCCCAAGGGGTACATTCAAAAATCTCATCAGCTCATCAATAACACAAATGTGTATATATATATATATATATATATATATATATATATATACACACACATACAATATACAATACAATATACAAACTGTATACAACTGTAAATCCAGTCAGGTGGGATGATACAGTGATATCCATTATATCGATACCAACGCTGGTATTGATATCGAATAATACTCGTGTAAAAAAGATTGATACTCAAGCTTTTTTTCACTCCCACAATCACTGACTGCTGCGAAGTGTGAATTTATTGAAGTCTGTGTCAGACACACTGTTGCTGTGTCCTCCTTCAGTCCAACAGAGAGGATCCAGGTAGATTAGAGTGGTCGATTTAAGCATTAATTCATATTAACTTTCAAAGTACATGTTACTTAAGTCATGTGTTATTGGAGCCAACTAAAAAAAAAAAACATAATTAAGACCTTGAAATAACTCAGTACATGTCATGTATCCCATTGAAAGGTGTTATCTAAGATAAAATAACATTATATCCTTAGTCCTTTATTTATCCCACAATGGGGACATTTATAGTTAAAGCAACAGGAAAGTTCACACAGTGCAAACAAAATTACACAAGTATTGAAAGATATGATATAAGAGGTGGATTAGAAAAAACATAAAGAACAGAACAATTCAACTCCAAAGAATATTTACACAAAGATTTTATTTGTGATAAAGTATTTTGTTGTCACAATTATATTCTAGGTTTTAACAAAATAATCCGAAGACAAAAATCACAAAAACACCAAAAGGTCAGCAGTTTCATGATCGATCAAGCTTAATATGAAGTAGTATCAGTATTGGTATCGATATCGGTGATACTGGCCCTGTATTTACTTGGTATCGGATCGATGCCAAAATTCCCAGTATCGCCCACCTCTATTTAGCATCTCTGATCATATGAGGGTGAATCCAGGTAGATCAAAGATGGAGTCTGAGATGTTCTGATTCAACCAGGTTTCAGTAAAACACATAAGGCTGCACTCACGGTCCACTTTCTGACTTAGTCAGGGAGTTGACATTTCCCATGATGACTGACAGCAGAAAGGGCTTGTATCTCCATTTACTGGAAGAGAAAACGAGAGAGAATGAACGTCGTCATGCAAAGACTCCGCCTCCACGTCTACGGAGGGACGCGTTGAGTCAGAAGCTGCACAAATTTCTTTTCAAATTAAGGTAAATACTAGCCCAGACAACCCAAACACCTGGCGTCAAGCCCAAAGACTACTGGCAAGCCTTCTCTTTTTTTTTGTTGTTTTGTTTATACTGTCAACAGGAAGTGAAATCTACTACTTAAAGGCCGTCTGACACTTTTTAATTAGGCCCTTTGACTTTTGATTAAGTTTAATCGATTTGATTACTTTACTGCGACGTACACTGACGCCTGCTGCTCCTTCACCACTGCAGCTACGGAGGAAGACGAGGATCAGCACCCCAGACTGTATAAATGATATTCACGGGCGTGCTTCCAGTTTAGGGGCCAGCTAATTTGACCACGATAATGTGACGGTTCACTTTTTGACCACAGTCAGTTCATCAAGTTGCCGAATGAATGAAAAGCAGCAGAAACGCTGACAGGAATGTGAATGTGTGTAATAAAAAGTTACTGTTGCTTCTAAGATTGAGTCGTTACATAGTAATAACTAACTAACCAGAACGCTGCAGGCAATCTCTTTTTTTTTTTTCATATGCCAGGATGGTGTGATGTTCTCCCCACCTCCATAATGCTCCAGCTACTTTATGACTTCAATAAAATGTTTGGATCATCAATCACAAAGAGTTCAACAAACTAAAAAGTAAAGTGCTGTGTATAGGTAGCATCGTCTTGAACATCCCAGACAGCCTTCTGTTAAAGGATGAATTTTAAAAAGGAGTGCTTAAAAAAAATCCAATGAGATAAAGAATTTATATGAGCCGCTTTGAACTTTTAGCCTTTAGCTGGCTGGTACAAAAACAAAAATACCCACCGTTGAAAGTTCCTCTAATCTTATTAGGTGCTGGACTCGATGAGGCCTCCAGTCAAGCACTGCACCTGCTTATCAAAGCCATGCCAACGCGGTGCCCGCTAGGCCCACGTTTCCGGAGAAGCGTCCTATCTGGCTGCAGTTTCTGTGTTATTATGGCCGTGCCGCTGCAGAGTCGGGCAATGATGACCGACTTGATGATGACCGAGTGGGGTCAACCGCCAACACGAGGAAGTCGACGCTCTCAACTCTGAGTGCTCTCAGCCTCAAGAAGTGAATACCCTGTTAGCTTTTTGTTTCTTCTCACCTCTTTAGATAATTTTTTTTTCATCCAGAAAAGTTGCAATTTTCTTCGCAGCTGTAGTTATTAACTAGGAAAGCACTAGGAGAGCGCAAACCTTCGCCAAGTGCAACAATTCCCCCATATAGCGATTTGCAGATTGCGATAAAATCCGCCTTCTGGATCAGATCCGGATCAGCCTTTGAAATTTGATAGAGGTTACCATTGTCAATCCCTGAGTCAAATTTCATGAGTTTTGAGCAATAATTAACGGAGATATTGAGAAACAAAGGGTGAATTCCAATTCCTCCCTTAACCCTCAATCTCAACCCTCAGTCTCAAAAATGCGCGGTCCCGCTAAGTGCAAGTGCTGTCCCGATTCTTAGAAAGTCAAATTGAAGGACAAGTTTGAGGGCTGGATCGCCCTCAAAATTGAGATTCTCCGGCACCACCCTTGGAAGGGGCTACCCAGAAGGCATTGGGTAATTTAGCCAAGACATCTTCGAAAAGGATGGCGCCAAAAAAGCTAGCTACAAATGTAAGTATCTTCATAGTTCTTAAAGATATAAATGTTATGAAACCATCTTATTGTCTTTGTTTGAGACTTTTTTCATGGATTAACATCGTTGTTGCGTAACATTTATTTTTTACTTTACGATGTTTGCTGGCGGACCGGCGGCCACCGTCGGGACCGCTTGGTGGCCGGCGGTCCCGGTGGGCGGCCGATGGTCCCGGCCGGCTTCACGTTACTTGTATACCTTGTTGTGTAGCGACTGAGGACTGAATAATGTATCCTCTATTGTGTTATTTGCTAATATTATTTAGAGAAAATACAGCGCTCTTTTCAATGTTATCCCTGTGTCATTTCAGGGAATACAGAGACAACACGGCTCTGATACATTTCAGTCTGAAGTTGAACTGTACTCAAGGGGTGTCCCATTTCTAAGCCACAAGATAACCCTGACACTTACTTTTGAGGGTTTAGATTGAGGGCCAAAAATTGAGGGTTAAAGGCGAGGGTTGAGATTGAGGGTTAAGGGAGGAATTGGAATTCACCCAAAATTTTTGGCCCCATTGACTGCAATGTTATCGAAAATTTTAAAGTGATCCAGAATCCAGGATTTCTTCCGGATCACAGTCAAAATGAAATCAGTTCTTCCTTTTTACATTTCTGACAACTCAATCCATCTATAACTTTGAGTTATCTTGAACACAGACAGACAGACAAATGCCGGCAAAATCATAACCTCCTTGGCGGAGGTAAAACTGCAATAGATCTGCAAAGTGTAAATCCTAGTCTCTGTAAATATGAAGACTGACAGTATATGTTGAGAATTAACATTCATTGATTTAACAAAAAAAAAAAAGCTATTTGTCTTCAGTTTCATTTTACTGTTTTATTTTAATCCAGGGGATAATAGTTGAGAAGCGCAGCTAATTTTGTTGTAATCTTTTCATGGAAAAATCTAAAAGTCTGGCACGTGTTTGCTCACTGGTTATGATTAGTGTTTAAACATGCATGAATAAATGAATGAAAAATTACACTGGCTTCACACTGAGGATGATCACCAGCCAGCATCGCTTCCCTCACTTTCACACTGAGCCAGTTTCATCTGATATATATATATCGACTTTTTATTTTTTTCCAATAACAAGAACAACAAGCTGTCAAGTCAAGATTTGACATCCTAATAATGAAGGCTTGGATCATGAAATAATGGACTGGTTGGATTCTTCGGAGGATTTCCCGTTCCAGCAGCAGCAGCGTTGGTTGCTCGGTCCGCCACTTTGGATCCAAACAAATGATCTTGGATACCAGATGGCTTGGTGTTTTTTTGGTCTGTTTTGTTTTCTCTCATATAAATGGCTTATGGCGCGAGTAAATCTGTTTCATCTCTTTCAGATTATCACATTTTATCTTCCATTGCCATATGATTATTTGCGGTTAAAGGTCACATGGGATACAGGGTAGGTGCTCCTGCAGACTTTAATCAGATACGGACTTTAATGCCCACATCCATTAGATGTGTTCAGCATCCCCTAAAACCCACATGCAGAGTTGGGGTTTGTGTTCAGAGAAGAAGAGAAACCGTGCTGCATCCACAAGGTCATGCCAAGCTCTTTCACAGCTTCAGTTGTAAATATTTCTGCCGTTTGTGGATGTTAAGCAAAGCAAAGCAAGTTTATTTCTATAGCACATTTCATAAACAAGACAATTCAAGGTGCTTTACATAAAACATTTGAAGCATTATAGAAAACACTAGGAAATAAAAAGAAGATAAAATAATAAAAACAATAATAACATAGAAATAAATAACAATAAAATGAATCATAATACGGTGATATAAAATACCTAAATAAATCAAAATGATTAAAAGAAGCTAGAAAAAGTAAAAGATACCGTGTAGATTTCATGGATAGGCAAATGAAAAGAGAAATGTTTTCCACCTGGATTTAAAAGTGTCTACAGTCGATTAAAGTTTAATCTCCACTGGAAGTTTGTTCCACTTGTTTGCAGCATAACTGCTTCTCCGTGTTTAGTCTGGACTCTGGTCTGGACTAGTTGACCCCCAAGTCCTTGGATCTCAGATTCCATCTGGGTTTATACTCTCTGAACATATCACAGATGTATTCTGGACCTAAACCATTCTGGGATTAGTAGGATTTTGTAATCTATTCTCTGACTAACTGGAAGCCAGTGTAAAGACCTTAAAACTGGTGTGACGTGTTCAGATCTTTTAGTTCTGGTTAAAACTCTAGCAGCAGCGTTCTGGATGAGCTGAAGCTGTTTAATGCTTTTTTAGGGAAGTCCAGTGGAAAGACCATTACAGTAATCCAGTCTACTGGAGATGAATGCATGGAAGAGTTTCTCCTGATCTTTCTGGGAGACAAAACTTCTGAGCTGGTAAAAAGCTGCCTTAGTGACAGCTTTGATGCGGCTGCTGAAAGTCAGATCCGAGTCCATCGACACTCCAAGGTAACGAACTTGGTCAGTGGTTTTCAGAGCCCAAGTCTCCAGATATTTAGCAATGCTGACGCTCTTCTTTTTGTTACCAAACAGACATCTGGATGAGGAAGAATTTTCTACAACTTAATGAGAACAAAACTGAGATTATTCTATCTGCTCCAGCCACTGACACAGTAAGTCTATTGGGCTGCAGTCATCTGGTGTCAGAGACACATACAGTTGTGTATCATCTGCATAACTGTGATAATTGATATTAACGTTCTGAATTATTTGACCCAAAGGAAGCATGTACAAGTTTAATAGAAGGGGCCCGAGAACTGATCCCTGGGGGACTCCACAAGTCATGGTCATGTTAGTGAGGATCTTTGTTTGAACACCATCCGCGTTCTGGAGAAAACATGCAAACCCTCGTCATGATTTTGTCGACGTTCACCTCCGACGCTGACATTTACAGGTGCAACATTCAGAGTTTTGTTCTCATTCTAAGTATGAAAATATTCGGATAACTTTTTTTCCTTTCGTTTTTAAACACACGTGTCAAACATTTCCACTTCTTAGCCTCTGGTTTATTTTATTTTGCAAGGCTCAAGATAAGGACACTCTCACACGATGTTCCACATCATCCAAAACACGGTGGAAGCTGTGCAAGACTTACTCAGTTTAGTCACTGCTTTCTCTGAATATGACTGGAGTCACGTCAGTGCTGTTTACATGGCTGCTTCTTCTTCATGTTTCTGACAAAATAATATCCATTTCACATTCGTATTTATTGATACGAAAGCATGACTGAGTAGTGCAACTGCACACACACACTTATGTAGATGACAGACAGCCGGGATTCAATCCTCTCTCAAAAACAAGACTGCGTCATTTAGAATATAAATGAAATGCATCAATAATCTACTAAACATCACTTCTGTCAAAGTGCAAAGTTTCTCCAAGTTTCCACTGGTTCCATCGATCAGCTCGGCCGGTTCTACTTGTAAAGACACCGCGTCTGTTTGCAGGTACACACAGTTTCACGGATTAGTTTTCTTTTCATTATCAGAATAAAAGCAGCGCGTCAGGCTTAAAAGTAAAGTGCTGACTTAAATACAAAAAAAAATATCTGGATATTCTCCAAGAAGCAGCCTGAATTATTAATTATAGATGTCATTGCAGGTTTTGGAGTAAAGGTATTGATATTTTTCTTCTTCTTCAGAGTGCTTATGAGACTCCACAAGGCCGTCTGTGATTAGCAAGTTTACAAAGAAGCAGATTTCTGCAGAACTACTTCACATTTCAGCAGCGCTCACATGAGTTTTTTTCATTGCATTTCACAAAACGACGTTCGGCTGGCGCACCACCCCGGCGAAGTGGAGGCTGCTGGAGAAATCTGAAATCTTACTGAGATTAAAAAAAAAATAATAGCTGAAAAGTTCTAATAAATAAACACTGCAATTCACAGATTAATGTATGACTTTGTTTTTTTTTTTCTATCGTTCCCTACAAACTTGAAAAGCAAGACCCGGTTATTCAGCGTGGTGCTAATAAGTGCCGCACGGCGGCTGGAGTGGCCTCCAGCCCGCCGGGGCCGGACGCCTGACACGGCAGAGCTCGAGACGTCGGCGGGATCAGCCCCCCCCCCCACCTTCTGCTCTGAGATATTGCATTGACCTCTGCAGCCGGCATTTCAAGATTACCTTGACATCTGCTGGGTGGCTTTCAAAAAAGCTAATTAATCCCCGCTGACCTAGAGTTTGGCGGGCTGATCTAAAAGCAGCTCGAGTCTCGCCGTTAAGACCAGTGTAGGTCAGCTGACAAGTGCTGTATGTATTTTCAGGGAAAACGATGTTAAGCTTTTCTTCGATAGGTCTTTGGCAAGTCGGATATTAAGGATATTAAGCTACTACTCTGGGCTGACTTTAACCTTTTTCTAAACAAATGAATTCATGCACGTAAAAATGTCGTGATAAGTTGCCGTTATTTCAGTGACTGATCTACGGGACCCACAGCTGACGACTTCCCTCTTCACATTAGTGAGGAGGATTTGCCTCGGCTTTGTTTCTTGGCCTCTTTCAACCCACTGAGTACCGCAAACAGTTTCCCACCGTGAGGCAGCATTAATATTCATGAGAAATGTTATGCAGCGAAAGGAGAAAATTATGAAATGGGCTGCCAAAACATTTGGCAGCGTTGCCCCCTAAAAACTGCTACGGGGCCTGTGTTGAGTTTTTTCTTCTGTCATGTTTGTAATCTTTACAAAGGAAATAAAATTGAGGATGTAAATTGCATTTCGGCGGGAAGTGATGTGCGCCTGTGAGGTGCACCGTAGCTGCTCCGGGTTAAGAGGTCAGGGTTAGGTGAAAAGAGCTCTGGGCAGATTCGAGTTGGAAGTTTTAAAGATATTCTGAAGGGACGACACTGATCTGGACTGGTACGTCACCAAGCTGTATTGTGTAAAGTTGCTGGGTTATTGTACAAATTTAAAATCAGACCTGTAAAAGTCGAATTGTGCTTTGACAAAGAGATAAAAAAAAAAGTGTTTCTGTTTGTGTGAGACGGAGAAAAATGGCACCAAAGACCTTAACTGGTCCTTGATAATATCAGACAAAACAAAAATCAAAAATAAAAATGATCTGTTTCTTTTAGACATCTTCTCTAAGAGCAGCTTGTTTTGTCAGAGAAAATTTAAAAAACTCAAAACTGTGATTCAATTCAATTCAATTTTATTTGTATAGCATCTGTTACAATGTCGATTGTCTCTAGGCGCTTTACAGAGACCCAGATCATGACCCCCGAGCAAATATCATTAACTAAAAATATAATAATGAATCCTAAACAAGGATAATGGCAAGTAAAAAACTCTCACAGCGGGAGAAAAAAAAACCTTTAAGCCAAACAGTGGCAAGAAAAAACTCCACATTAAGAGGAAGAAACTTTGAGCAGGACCTGGATCATATGGAGGGACCTTCCTGATGAAGACCAGCCGGGTAAAGAAAGAAAAGAGAGGAGAGAGACAGGACAGAGAGAGGAGAGAGACTGAATGACTGAATGAAATGACTATATAAACAGATGCAGGTAGCAGCACTGAGGTGAGATGGTCAGAGGACTAGATCACCAGTCACCACGGCAACAGGCACCCTGAACGTATCTACACACACAGGTGGAGGTAAACGCTGGGATGGTCAGAGGATGGAACTGCAAGTCAGCATGAAACTCAGGAAACTCTGGCCTGCAAACACACAGAAAGAAAAGAGAAAAAAAAGGGGCAAAACAGCACAACAAACTACAGGAAAGAAAATGGAGCACAGTTACAGTAACGAGGTGCTCCTAATTAACTATGGAATGAGCTGAAGGAGGAAGAAGGGAGGAGGAAAGGGAAGGAAGGGAGAAGATCAGTGGAGTCACCACTCAGCAGGTCATGTTGGTGTCTCCCTGCAGCGTAGGCCTATAGCAGCATAGCTATGACGAAGCTGTGATTAAGACGAGCCTACTCTAGTCTGAGCTCCTACAACTATAGCTGTAACAATTAGCCCCTACATACTATAGTTTAGACTAACTGTGACTTTACTGAACAGAAATGTTTTCAGTTTCATGTTGCTTTAGTTTTAAAAATGGAGGTGGTGTCAGCCTCCTGAACCCAAATTGGTAGCTGGTTCCATAATAAAGGTGATAAATATTTAATTTCCACATTAATATCATGAAGCATATTTTACACTGCACTGGCCTTGAATTTGAGAGATTTAAACCCATTTTTCTTTTTCTTTTGCTGCAAAAACCAGTTGGACCAGTTTTCAATTTTATCTGCAACATCTGACCTGAAATTGTACTAAGCTCATTTTACACAATCACTGTGTGCGTTATAGTTGAAATTAGGGAAGGAGCGTGGCCAAATTAAACATTTTAATACTGTTTCCTATTTAAAAATTCAAACGACCCCCCCCCCCCCCCCCGTGTCTTAATTTTATACAATGGGTCTCTGTGTCTTCATGCATGCAAGAGCTGCAACTGTTAATAAACTGATCACAACAGACTTGTATATTTCTTTCAGTAATACAGGCTTCCTTTGTTACAAGATCATCTATAACAACCTTCCTGATAGAAACTCCTCCAAAACAGAAACAGTAAAAGAAAAAGAGAAAAAAAAAAAATGGTGTCACAGCACGACTGTCATTCTCATGAGATACTAAAATATAAAATATGAACTTGTTTTCTTTTCTCAGTGGCTTTGTAAAGTCCAGGTCCTGCAGCAATCCCTGCAGCCTCACAAAAACGGGATGTAGGGTGAGGGTCAATGCCCGAGAGAAGAAGCCTTGAAAATTAAGGGACAAAAAGTTGTTTCTTTTTTTTTTCTTTCCTTTTTTGTAAAGTAAAGACATATGGCACTTGTCATCTGTTTAGTTATAGTGCGACAGTCATTGGGCCCTTAAGAACTGGTTTGAAGGGGAGCAGAAGTGTAACTGATGAGTCTGGTGGAGGTGTTATAAAGGTGTTAGACAGTTAACATGAAGCCAGACCCGATCTGCTGCTCCTCTGGGTGATGATCAGACCGTCCGCTGCTCATCCTTTTCCTCATCTGGCAAAAACAAAAGGTCCGAAGAAGAGCAGGAGGGCGGGTTTGGAACTTGAAAAATAAGTGCTCTGTCATATATATGTATAAATAAAATGTTTTAGTGATGTTTGTTAGTGCAGTGGTGATGATCCAAACACAACTGGCAGTGATGTGAGGGTAATGTATCATGAAAAGTATTGGCTTCAGCATCATCTCTAATTCTTGATCTGATTTTATGGATGAACTGTAACAAAACATGTGAACACATCCTCCTTAATGGAACGTAATGACTGCAAATGTACCATGATGACTTTTTGGATCTTTGCAAAGCTGAATGCACCGGGCTGCTAATGGCATCCAGAAACTTCTTGAGGGGGAAACTAAATATTGCGTGGAGGTAGAATATTAATGGATTGAATGTTTCTGAGATGAAGAACTTTTTTTTTTCTCAGTAGAATAAAAAAATGTCGGAGTTGAAAAGCAAAGCATAATTCACTGTTCCGTGAAGCACAAAGGCACATCTCCGAAGGCTAAAAAGCTTTTGAAAAAAAAAAAAAAGAAAAAATAGTTTGCTGGTATTGTCCTGGAAGACCTGTTTGTACTGATGTTTTGTTAATGGTTGATTTGCCCCGAGCCATCGAGTGGGCGTCTCTCCGCGGTAATGCTCCCAAAATGCAGCTGTAGCTGTAAAAAATTTTTAAAAACACTTCTAAAACCTTTAACTATGTTATAACCCCAATTTCAAAACAAAAAAGTGGGGAGCAGCCTTGTCTATAGGCTCAAATGTATATATCAAAAGCACATCGCTGCAGTAGAATAATCCAGATGCTGAAAGGCCTTCCCTGCTTCCCTTCACCAACAAAAACATCTGGCACACCATGAAACGACTGCCAGAAAGCTAAAATCCTGTATCAAGGAGGAGCAGGTAAACACTCATCTCAACAAAATGTAACCGACCTGATAGTTAAATACACACTGGACCAGAGTTCTCTGGGTTTGTAGGGAGGAGTAATGAGAATAATTCAGACACCCAGTGAGTAACAGGAACACACCGGTAATTTTTAAGCAAGACCACTGTATTAAACACATATATCAAAATAACCAGTTACAAATATTGCCGGCTTTCCCTTTTTTTTAGATGTATTTTAAACTGGGTGCACCCATAAAATAAAATATTCTTTTTTCCTTTTTCTCAAAAAAAATAATGGTTTACTTCCACTGTCCTTGGAAACGCTTCCTTGCAGTCTCACCACACTGATAAGGTGAAGGTAAAGAATAGAACGGCTCTTCCTCAATCCAACGGTTCACATTCTCGATATCGGCGTGACATCACGCACCATGGTTACACTTCCGGTTTTAGCGTGAGGGGGCAAACAAACTTGCATTCAGATGTTTTTCATTCACAGTTCCTTCAGTTATTTCCATTTTAGCGTCATTATTGTATTTTAACTTAGTTTAGCAAACGTCACTGGTGCCTGTGGTGGCGATCATGGCTTACCTATATCAGAATGAGTTGAAGCCAGAGGCTTTAGCGAGGTATAAAGCAAAATTGGACATACTCGGCCTAGATTTGTGTCCATACAAGCACACAACCGATTCTTGAACGAATAACCCCAAATAATGGCCCAGTTTGGGGAACCCAGATGTGTATCATTTTCTCAAAAAAAAACTCCTCATAAGTATATAATGATAGGCTAGATATATTGTGGAGTCTCTCGACAGTCACTTGGGTCAGCAGCCCCAGCAGACAGACCTAGCATTTTTTTTACCAGACCTGAAGGATCTATAATGGGGCCTCCCCAAACACGTCAAAATATTAGATCTAAACATAGAAATTAAAAACTAAAATATCTTTTAAAAAAATCTGATTACTTACCTGTTACAAGGTGTGCTGAACAAACATAAGTGTAGTCTGATTTGGGCACCCATAATTTCCCTGGAGTATTTTCGTCTGCTCTGTTAATAGCGAGCAGCCATTTTCCTCTTTCAGGCTCAGTAGCCTCGCTAGGAATCATATAAAATGACAAATGTGACTGGCGAGCAACATTGATGGTGCTGTTGAACACACAATAGTTCCTCACCATCTTTCCCCCTATCATTAACTGCACGAAATCAGAAAGAACAGGCACAAAATGCAAAATGCATCGGCTTCGCTAGCAACAGTGAGCGACTGTTTACCCCCTCGGACTGGTTGCTATGGCCCGCGGATGCCAGTGGCCCGGATGTTTGTGGTCGAGAATGGGTAGCTCCCCATCTCCTCATCAAGGAGAGAATCCACTCCAACTCCAGAATCCAGAATCCAGGGTATCAAAAAAAACCCAGCCAAAAAAATAAACAACGTGAAGGTAAATAGTCCCAGGTCGCTTCACAGGACACTTGCCCGCTTAACAGTTCCTCCTTTTAACAATATACACAATACCGGGTGTTTTTGTATTAAGTTTCACCACTCTAAAACTCCCGTGTCTCTGCTGTTGTCTTCCTATCGCTCCGATCTATACTCACGATGCTGTGTCTACCTAACCTTTGTGAAGGAGGCGGGACATACGCTAGTATGCACCAATAGCGGTTCAGCAAGAACAGTATAGACCAATGACCCTTTTTCTTTTTCTTTTGTTTCCCGTTACAGAACTGCTTGCTGAAGCAAAATTCAACCTCTAAAATAAAATGAATCGTTAAATCGGTTTTTAGAATGAAAGAATGTGGCGATCAACTAATTTAAATAACTCAATAAAATAAAGACATTTTTTTCTTTTCAACGGGTTACAAAAACACCAGCATCTCCTCGGTTCCCGGCCCTACATGGACACTGACCCGATGCAATAGTCAGCATTGTCCTGTCACCACTTTCACCTAACATTAACCATCTTTATTTCTCCCGACAGCACTGCTAACCTGGTTGATCCATCCATAAGCTTCAGCTGGTCCAGAACTCTTCCATCCACACAGCTTAAAAAAACTCCTTTGTCTTTCAGTTCGCATCCATATTGATTTAAAGATTCTGCTCCAAACATTCAAAGCAGTCCATAACTTTGCTCCTTCATACCTCACTGAGCTACATGAAGAATGTACGCCCTCCCACGGACTCTGGTCCTCCTTAGCCTTTCTCATCTCCGCTCCAACAACCTGTTTGTCCACTATGGGACTTTGATCTTTGAGCCATCTGCTCCTTGACTTTGAAATGCTTTTCCACATGACATTCGTGCAATATTGCAATTGAACTGAATAACACTTATCAATCCCTGAAGTGGAAATTGGGTTTCACTGTTAGGGTGAATTCCAATTCCCCTCGCCCTTAACTCTCAGTCTTAGGCCCTCAATCTTGGCCCTCCAATGTAAGTGTAAGGTCTATCTCGTGACTTAGAAATGGGACACCCCTTGAGTGCAGTTACGTCTTCAGACTGAAATGTTGTCTCTGTATTGCCTGAAATGACATAGGAATAACATTGAAAAGAGCGCTGTATATTCTCTAAATAATATTAGCAAACAACACAATAAAGGATTCATTATTCAGTCCTCCGTCGCTATACAACAAGGTATACAAGTAACGTGAAGCCGGCCGGGACCGCCGGTCCGGCAGCAAACATCGTAAAGTAAAAAATAAATGTTACCCAACAACGATGTTAATCCATGAAAAAAGTCTCAAACAAAGACAATAAGATGGTTTTGTAACATTTATATCTTTAAGAACTACGAAGATACTTACATTTTTTTTTGGCGCCATCCTTTTCGAATATGTCTTGACTAAATACCCAATGCCTTCTGGGTAGCCCTTACTTCCAAGGGTGGTGCCGGAGAGAATCTCAATATTGAGGATGATACAGCCCTCAAACTTGTCCCTCAGTTTGACGTTCTTAGAATCGGGACAGCACTTGCACTTAGCGGGAGCGCACATTATTGAGATTGAGGGTTGAGATCGAGGGTTAAGGGAGGAATTGGAATTCACCCCAAATTACTCAGAAAAATTATATAAGAAAGTAAACATTTTAAATCATCATCAGCTGAAAAGCTGAAGAGTAGAGTAGTAATAGAGAGTAGTAGAGAGAAGCTTAGCTGAAACCTCCAGAAATCATCAGGTGTCTTGTTTGTTGTCTGACAAAGTGAACTCTCTCAGTGGACAGCATGGACCTAAACCTACAGCTAGCAGTTCAACATCTGGGATGCCAAGGTGCTTCTTCACAGTCACCTGTCCTAGATTCCACCATTATCAGTAAGCACCACTGCGGTACTCCTGTCCCACGTCATCTGGTCCGTCTAAAGTCTTTCGTCTGATTGCCCGTGTCCTCTAAAGTCTGTGTAGAGAGGCGCTGGAGCCTGGAACATTCCCAGGGATCCCCACAGTGATCAAGGTGACAAAAGGGTTAAAGCCTATTTAAAACCTCATCTCACTTGTTGAGGTCATTTGCTGGATTTTGAACAGTCAAAGCAGCTGAAGCAGAACAGCGTCCAAACCAGTCAAAGACAAATCATCCAGAAATCATAGCCCATAAAGAAAAAACGTAGACAAATCTTAACAAGAAACAAAAGAAGAGAAACAGTTTGTCAAAGCAACTTGAGCGGAGACATTCAAGGATTTTAGAACAAGATCATAGCATCTCTGCCTACCTTTAAATCACATCTCAAACTGACCTGTTCAGATGAGCCAATTTAGATTTATAGTATTTTAACTATGTTGTCATGTGATGTAAAGTGAGAGTTTTGAAAGGTGTCTACAAATATATTATCATCATTATCATAAACAAATGACACCTTATCAGCCACAACTTCAAGACCGCTGACAGATAACATGTTAAAATTGTGTTACAATGTAATTTTCTTTTATTACTGTTACAATGTTATTTTGGTACTTCGTAAAAGTTACCTAAAAAAATGTTGCAGATTATACCGCCAACATGGAAACATCTTTGTCCTACAAGTTTGTCCTAGAAGTGCTGAAAGAACACACCATTTTAAAAGTGTTAATTTGGGGTGAATTCCAATTCCTCCCTTAACCCTCAATTTCAACCATCAATCTCAAAAATGCGCGCTCCCGTGAAGTGCTAGTGCTGTCCCGATTCCTCAGAAAGTCAAGTTGAGGGACAAGTTTGAGGGCTGTAACGCCTTCAATATTGAGATTCTCTGGCACCACCGGGCTACCCAGAAAGCATTGCGTATTTTCGCCAAAAACGTCTTTGAAAAGGATGGCGCCGAAAAAAGTGAGCTTCAAATGTAAGTATTTTCGTAGTTAATAAAGATATAAATGTTACGAAACTATCTTATTGTCTTCGTTATATATTTTTATATTATCTTATTCTTCGTCTACATCTTCTTCTCTTTCTTCTTTGTTGTAGTCGTTTTCTTGACAGACTGGATGTAGCTGTGGCGTAAGGCCGCCCCCCACAGTCTGAAGACGTAACTGCACTCAAGGGGTGTCCCATTTCTAAGTCACAAGATAGACCTGACACTTACTTTGGAGGGCCAAGATTGAGGGTTAAGGGCGAGGGTTGAGATTGCGGGTTAAGGGAGGAATTGGAATTAGCCCTTGGTCTCAAACTCCCCAGATATCAAGTTGATGGCATTTTTAGAGAGTAATCAAAATCCAAGTAAACCACGCCCAACAATCCAAAGACCAAAGAAATTATAGTTCCCATTATCCTGTTATCAGACACTCCAGATAACCGACCGGTCAGAGCTCATCTGTGAGAACAAGAAGAATGTACTCAATATTAAGAAGTGATCATAAATGGCTGATCACATGATTTTTTTTTTCTTTTGTCCTAAACAATATATATATGGCTTAATTCTTTTCTTTTCTTTTTCTTTGGGATCAATTGTAGCAGTGCACACCAACTAACAGACTGAGGTGTCTTGGTTTAATGGTCACCTGCTCTAAAATCCGATTATATCAGACAAGGCAAAAAAAAAAAAAAATCTGTTTTGTGCCAATTTTCAGCAGAGGCTGTCTTTGCAGCAACGACCGGCCATTGATCAGAGGGTTTTGCAGGTGTGAGTCGCAGAGACAATTACTTTTAATATAATGCAAAAGGAAGTGACATTTGGAGGAGTCCATAAACTCCACACACAGATTGCCTCCCTGCAGGTTACCTCGCTGAGGCTACAGTGTCACGACACACAGCGAGGGTAATGTCCCTGGCCTTGCTTGTACACCGCATGGTCCGATGCACAAATAGACCACCACGGCATGCCTCTTAAAAGGCAGAAAGCATCCAAGTGTGTAATGATGCCAGGGGTGTGAGGCACTTTACAACCATCCCATTAATTCACCCAAAACTGAGATTAATTGCACTTGATTGACTATATCTTCCTTCTCACTTGAAAGAACCCAGAATTTATTGGAAATCCTCTGCCTGTTCAATATATATCAAGCCCTTATCACAGATGGGTCTAATTAAGTTCCATTCTCAAAGTATTTTTCTTACTATTTTATTCTATTTCACAGCTTTTGTGGGAGGAAAAGCAAAAACTATTCATATATTGACAAGTAGCCTGCTGTCTCTGACGTCAATACAGTGCAGTCGGTTCATGGCCTTAATTGTGTGTATTGCCGCTCTGTAGACTCAGAACTGACGACTATAATCATAATTAGGACACGATTTGTATCCAAACACAGGTCGTCCATTATGATAGAGGCTGTGTCTCTGAAGTAAAATGTAAAAAAAAAAGGCCATTTCACTGTTTTGCAAACAAAATGTAATTATGTTGACCTTCAGGAATGTTAGCTCTTTTATAAACAATGAATTTTCCAATCTGACTTTTTAAATAAAGCATAATGATCAACCTCCGTTACGGGTCTAGTCAGCTAAGCTCCCACCAGTTGTTGCCGTTGAATCAAGTGGAAGTGGGGAAAAAAAAGCATGCGGCGCTTAGAGAATCACGAGCATTGATTTCTCCGTGGAATTAAACAGCCTGCGTGGCTTTCTGACAAACACAGGTGGATACCTGCTCAAGCACCTGGATTATCGTCCACCTGACTAACACACCGCAGCCTGTGAGACTGAAGGGAGTCTGAACAGGTGGTCAGCAACGCAGGAGCACCACAGGGAACCGTACTCTCACCATTTCTCTTCACCCTGTTCACTTTAGGAAATTATTGTGGATTTCAGGAGGAGGCCAATTACTATTTTTAATCACAGGGAGAAGGTGGAGGTAGCGGAGGATCACAAACATGCCTTGATGACATGATGAGGTAATCATCTTTGGACCTGATGACTTCAGAAACAATAGATATTTAGTTGGATGGGATTACTCTTACATCTAGTACTACTGAGAGGAATCTTGAAGTTCATTTTGACCAGCATCCGTCCCTTATTTCTTAACACATAAAATATAAACTTTATTCTACCTTTTTAAAATTTTACAAGTAAGAAAAAAAATTATCTCAAGAGTGATACAGAAAAACTAGTCCATGGATCTGATGATGGATTTGATGATACTGCAGTTCGTTGTCAGTAGGAGGTCCTAAAATGACTTTGAACAACCTTCAGCAGGAAGTGTCTTGTCTGTTGTGATGAGGTTTAACAGGAGGAATCGTATTTCTTCAATATTAGGGTCTCTTAAATAGCTTCCTGTTAAATCGACAACAATAAAATCGGAAATCCCTGTTCTTGCAAAGAAAAGTCCTTAAAGATTAAATGTAGTGATAATCTAAATACTAGAGGTGGGCAATACTGGGAATTTTAGTATGGATCTGATACAAAGTAAATAGAGGGCCAGTATCACCAATACCGATACAGATACCGATACTTCTTCATATTAAGCTTGATCTTTTATTAAACTGCTGACCCTTTTTGGTGTATTTGTGATTTTTGTCTCCGGATTATTTTGTTAAAACTTAGATTACGATTTTAGCAAACTTTATTGGTGACAGCAAAATATTTTATTATCCCAATTAACATTTCCCTGTAAATATTATTTGGAGTTGAATTGTTTTGTTCATGATGTTTTTTCTAGTTCACCTCTTATATTATATCTTTCAATACTTGTGTAATTTTGTTTGCACTGTACCTTCCTGTTGCTTTCACTATAAATGTATCCCCGTTGTGGGGATAAAGAAAGGATTAAGGATCTAATGTTATTTTTTCAATAGGATACATGACATGAACTGAGTTATTTCAAGGTTTAAATTATGTTTTTTTTTTTTAGTTGGCTCCAATAACATATGACTTAAGTAACATGTACATTGAAAGTTAATATATATATATATATATATATATATATATATATATATACATACATATACAGTATCGATCTTTTTACATGATATCATTTGATATCAATACCAGCATTTGTATCAATATTATCGATATTTGGATCGATCTGCCCAGCTCTACTAAATACTACACATACTATACAATTTATAGAATTATGAGTTACCAAGATATACAACAAAACCAATTAAATTATATTCATAAGCTCTATTAAGAAAAATTACAAATAAATTATCTTATACGTTAATATGCTCTAGAAAGCACATATAAATCCTAATGCACTTTATAATGGCCAGACTGGTTCCTGTTGGGGCTGAGGGGAAAGCCATTGTTGGAGGTGTGCTGCACGACACCGGCCCAACACACCCGCACCAACTGCGGTCGAGCCTGTAACCGCCGGTCGCGGTCACTAATTGACGCTGAGCACGTGTTGGAGGTCAACATCACTGCATTACGTCTGGCCGCTGGGCACGTTCATCCACACACAGCCACCGCATCCATCACTGTCTGCCGTCTTTATCTGTCCTCTCATGCGTCACCGTTGGTGATTTTAGATTTCACTCTCTGGCGGACTCAGGGTTTCAAGTGTTAATGGAATATGTTAGATCAGACTGTCAAGGAGGGTTGGTGATAGACCCTATAAATTATGGCACCGGCCGTTGATGTATGTGCAGACAGTTATTGAGAAACGAATAAACATAAATCAATGCGGGAGACAGCGAGCGGCCATCTTTGTTTTTGCTGCAGGCGGCATCCCTGGAATGTTTCTGTGTCTGGCATTTGTAGTTATAAACTGTTGATACACAGCCAACAACTGAATTTGATAGAACTACAAATGTCTACGTGTGAAGGAGGAAAGACGTTCTTTGATCGATCTGCCACAAAGAGTTTCGTAGACACGGATGAATGTATGATACGTGATCATCTATTCCGACACTCGGCTGTGTTTTGTCGTTGAAAACTGCACTTAAGAACGGACGGGCGAAGACTTGGGCTTCGTTAACGTAATTGGTTCTGCTCTCTTATCGATGTCCTCGCCGTCTCTCTCCTCAGAGTTTGACAGCTGTCTGACAAGCAGCCTGGTGTCTTGACAGTTATCACCCTCAGAAATCAGTTAGACGGTGTCTAATTAATGAACTGGAAGGCTGTAAGAGTACAACAGGATATAATTGAAGTGAAAAGTAGATTAGTGATGAAAGAAAAATGTTCATGACCTTTTTTTTTTTTCCTTTTTGTGGGGGTTCTTGTATTGCCACGGTCAAAATAGGGCCCTGGGTTACCGCATGTCACCCACACCAGGGTTATTATAGTTAACGAAAACTAAGACTAAAACTAAAACTAGCAATGAAAAAATATTTCAGTTAACTGAAATAAAAATAAAAACTACAATTAAAAAAAAAAACGAAAACTAAATAAAAACTACAATGAAGGATGTAAAACTAACTAAAACTAAACTGAATTGTAGATAAATTCAGCTTCGTTTTCGTTGTCGTTTCGTTTTCTCCCTCGATTACTGCCATAGAGATTACTGCCTGTCCTGCAGCAGCCGCTATGCTACCCTCCCTCCAGAGGGGGGGCAGCATAGCGGATATAGACCTTTTCGGGCCAGCCCCCCGGAAGTACCCGCCATTGCTGGAGGGTGCTACAGAGCGACACTTTCACCGGCTCGCAGATTAGCCAGTGTTTTTCTCTTTCTACAAATATATATTTTTATAATGTCGAGTAGGTCGAGTAGGAATAATGTTCCGTCATAAAATGTGCCAACAATGGTGTGAAAATTCGACAATGGAAGAGGAAAGTATGCACGGAGACTGCCTTGTTTGCAAAACAAGAAGTTAGGAAGACGTGGCTGAAAAATATCAACAGAAAGGACTTTGTTCCAAATGAATACAGCCGGGTGAGTTTTCGTTAACATTTAATCTCGTACTATTCAGTCTCGCTGAGAGTCCCGGACGATTCTGGCCAAAAGAACAGCAGTATGAGGCTACTGTAGCCCTCGGTACTAGCACAAGCCTATAAATGAATGAATAAATTAATGAATGAATGACTTAGGAGAATGATAAAATAAATTAAATATAACATTAACACATAGCCTAATTTACCGCTAGCGTTAACGTTACAGTAGCATAATCTTTATGGCTTGTTGACGTTAGTTATAGCCAGCGTTCCACAGTTTTTAGTGTTTGGTTATGGGAATAGATTAAAAACAGCGATAAACTACCTTCATCTGTAACTGGAGGCCACTGCCTAACATCATCAATCCAAGACATGTCTGCGTTATCAGTAACAGATGCTCCACGCTGCTGTGTTTGGGTTAGTTGGTGGAGCACCGCACCCTCCAGTTATGGCGGGGCCACTAGGGGGCGCATGTCCACAATTTTCAAGTCGAAAAGGTGTATAAACTGCTGCATACTGCAAGAAGAAGAAAAACTAAAACTAAATAAAAACTAAACTGAAACTAGTCAATTCCTCAAAATAAAAACTAAACTAAAACTACTAAATTACTTGTTGAACAAACTAAAACTAAACTGAAATAAAAAAGCAAACTGGAAAACTAAATAAAAATAAAAACTAAAGAAAATTTCAAAACTATAATAACCTTGACCCACACTTAAGCCTTCCCCTGAGGGGTAATGAATTAAAGTAGACAGGGGGGAGTAAACTTACCCTCCATCCCTCTGCATGGTGAGCTGGTCTACGCCCAGTCTTCCCAGACACACAGTGTGTCTTCAGCTGGTTTGTGCCGCGAACAAACATGCGACACTCTTCAAAGCCTCCCTTTTTCCTGATAGTTAGAACAACTTAAGTCGTCACTGCAGAGTCTTTGTCCCAGTTCCACGGGTGGATCACAGTGTTTTAACGCGCCTCGCCAACAGCGGAGCGGCTGAGGTTTACCCAGAGGAAGAACGTGAAGAACTAGTTTACTCTGGTCCTTTGGTAGTACTTGCTGGAGCATCCAGGGACTTTACAAATGATCCTCCTCTCTTGTGGAACCAACTTCCACTCACTGTTTGGGGCATATACACTCTACTTTTAAGATTAGGCTTAAAACTTTTTTTTTTTTTTTTGCTGGCTTGGTGTGATGGGAATCATCCCTTTCGTGATGATTAAACAGGCCTGGGCTGCTGGGGGACTTCTCATCATGCACTGGTTTTTTTTCTTATTTTCTTCTCTTTACATATTGTGTGTGTAATATATATACATATATATATATATATATATATTAGGGCTGGGCAATTAATCACGATTAATCGCATTGTATACGGAAAATCAAATAATGAATTCAGAAGTAGTGTATAGGTCATTTTCTGCTGCCATATGAGTTAAAGTGCCATGACATTTGTTGTTCAAACACTTTTAACATCAGCACTTGTCAGTTACACATATTTAGTGTAAATCTCATCTTAAAAAATGTCAAAAAACTATATAGCTTATTGCCACTGCCAGGGCATTAATGTCATCCTGTTTTTTTAATGAAAAACAAAAAAAAGTCTACCAACAAAATCCTAACTATCTAGAGGCCACAATCATAACATTAAAACATTAATTTCTGAGGTAACAGCAGAAACTTTATCAATCTGTAATTATCCGTGTATCATTTTTTTTCTTCCATTTTTAATTTAATTAAAAATTTAATCAAAAACTTGAAAAATTAAAAAGTGACTTTTTATTTTGTTTTTTAATCTAACACAAAAAAACAAAAAAATGCCTGTTTTTTTATATTTCAATTTTAGCAAACAGGCCACGGGACTGAATTTGTTTTTAATATTTAATTGTCTGGTTTACGTGACTCTGAAATGTCTTTGTGCAGCAGTTCAGGTATCATGGCGGCGCTGGAATCACATACTATTATATTTGCAATATTGTGAAAATCTGAATGAAAACTCAGCTCATATATAGATGAACCAAAGCCTCTCCAGCTCTGCGTCTGACATCAGTCTTTTTCTCCGCAGATCATGACGAGCACAGAATCTTCTGACGCTCATTTCCGAGCATTGCAGGACACCCATCTGCTGTTGAATAAGTCCTTGATCAGACTATTGTATTGGCCCAAATATAGGACGATATTTTAATCTAGAAGTCATATTCTGAAAAATGGGGGTCGTTTTATAATCAAGGACTGGACTTTCTGTTGTCATTACACATCTGTGCCACTAGATAGAGCTACACTGCAGTAACCAGCTAGAGAACAGCAGGACAGTGAACACATGGAGCAGATCTGATGGAACATGGAGGAATGACACGATCGTCTTAAACAAAGGGCTTTCAAAGTTTTTTTTTTCCAGACAGAATTGTTAATATTGTTACCTGAGTTGCTACCCGAACTGTAAAGTTTACTGATTTTTACCGTTCTCCATGTCTGTTTTATTTTTTCCACATGTTTACCTGCCAATTCTCTTCCGGTTCCGCAGCAGCCAGTAACAGACTTTTCAATACAAAAGCATGTGAGCAACATGCATTAACGCATGATAAAATAAATGTCGGCCTTAATAAATTAATGAGTTAACGTGATAATAATTTTATATATATATATATATACACACAGTCATGGAAAAAATTATTAGACCACCATGATTTCTTCAGTTTCATTTTCATTTTAATACCTGGTACCACTAAACGTCATCATGTGACTAAAACAGACAGAAAAGAAAACACTGAATGCATAAAAGCAGTGTTTTTGGCAGTACAACGCCATAGCTATTGATGTAAAAACTTAAGTGATTTAGGTTATAATCAAGAAAACCATGGAAAATGGTAAGATATCAGCTCTTAAATAAAACTCTTATGAGCAATCTTTGTGGTTATCGTTATGTTTGTCCAAACAAATGTACCTTTAGTTGTACCAGGCATTAAAATGAACAAGAAACTGAAGAAAACAAGGGTGGTCTAATAATTTTTTCCATGACAGTATATATCTTTATTATGGGAAAACAGTGTTCTCTTTTCTTCTCTCATATGCAGATATCTTTGGAATAATCTCTCTGCATTTGTTGGTCTCTTTGCTGTGATCTCCGACTGTCAATCAGTGAGGCAGATGGCCACCTTCCCTGAGTCTGGTTTTGCTCAGAGTTTTTTATTTTTCTCCTCCCTATTTAGAAGATCTGTTTGTCTCCGCTGTAATCTCACACGGATGGATGGGGGGGTTACGTCGAAGAGAAGATTCAATGCCATCTGTTGGGGTTCCTGTGCTAGGCTGGTTTCTATGAATTGGCATTGGAACAATATTGGAATGAAACGGATTAACTGAAATACACGGAATGGGAATGTGTTGAAATACTGTTGGACTGAGTAGGGTTGTACTTGCCTGTATTTAACTCCTTTGCCTTCAGTGCAAAGAGCCCTGAGATGAACCGATGCTATACATTAAATTGAACTGAATACAGATACGAGGGTATTCACCTCTGCAACACACTGGACTGTTACACCACTAAGGCTGACTGCAAGGATGGACAGAGAAGATTGCACCTCTTTAGGAAGCTTTTGTCCTCTGGCCTTTACTAGAAGATGCTGCTGGATCGCGGCTGCACGTGAAAACATCTGCTGAAGCAGCAGCATCATCAGAGCCGACGTCTCAAAAGAAACTGAACAAGGTGGTAAAGCAGACCAGCTCCGCCTGATTGAAAAATGGAGCAGAAGCTGCCAGACCAGGGGTGTCAGACTCATTTTCACTGAGGGCCACATCAGCATCGTGGTTGCCCTCGAAGGGTCAGATTGACAGCATGAATGTAACAAAATGCAATGTAAATCAAAATAAATTAAACTACAGCTTATTATATTGTTAAATAACTGTTTCTATATTTATTATGTATTAAAGTTTCAAATATTTGACTCATTATTATATTAAACTTAGGGTTTGTGGTTGTAAACCTACTCTCGCACAGGTAATGTTTACCATGGCAACGGACTCTGTAAACATCACTCAGAGTATCCATTACCTTGGTTTCAGAAGCGGAAGCAATGCTTTGTTTTTCTTATAGCCTAAATTTAGCATACTTAACTCCGTGTTTGTTGTCAAAATGCCGACTTAGATTAAACTCTTTCACGACTGACACCTGCCTCATAACACAAAAGACATACTGTTTTTTTCACCTTGAGGTACAAACTTGTATTTGTTTTCCTGTCGTTCATGAAACTGTCTTCCTCAAATTATCTTTTCTTGGACATATTGTGGTTAGTTTGTAGAGGTTTTTCTGACTTCCATCAGTTCTGAAAATTGTCTTGATGTCTTTCTCATGGTGAGACACTGTTAATGCTGTGAGTGACGGTGAAATGCATTCTGGGAGATGTAGTTTATTGTCAATATGCGCTTTAAAGTGGTGTAAGCCAATTTAAGTCTTAAAATATTGGTTTAAAATTCAAGCCAATAATGCACAAGCTCTCGAGGGCCACATACAATGATGTGATGGGCCACATTTGGCCCGCGGGCCTTGTGTTTGACACATGTGCTAGACAGCTGGCGACATCACACAACGTCTGAAAAAGGATAACACACTAACAGCCCAGCATATTTAGCATGAGGCTTCTTCAACTCATTTCTGCTTACCTGAATAACAGTCTACCACACTCTGTGCCCTTAGACAAGAAAGTACACAATCTTCCATATATCAACATTTGTTTTTTCCGATGCTCACCATCTTCAAATGAACCGTTTTAAACCTGGAAAAGTTTTATCTTTGACATTTGTAGAAGAAACACCCAGAAGAAGTGTCAAACCATCAGATGTAACCTGTGTGTTCAATAAAAACTCAGTTAAAAGTCACATTGAAGAGTTGGTTTGTGGTTGCAATGAATCAGGTGAAGGTGAAGCCTTTTCAAATTTGCACATCGTCTGGCGTCCTCAGAGGAAGCCACTGTTGTTCCACAGGTTCCTGCGTGTTTTCCAACACAGATGAAAATTTGATTCCGGCATTGAGGAGGACAATACAAAGAAACATCCCTCGAGAGGAAATGATGACAGGGACACAGTTGCTGGCAGCAGGGTTATCATTATCCACTGTTCTCCTGCATCTTCTGCTGTCATTTGAAATCTCAGACTCTTCCTCCCCCACCTTTCTCGCTAAATCTAAAGAATGGGTTTCTTAAAATAGGTAGATGTTGTTTTCTGTAGTCATAACCAGCTGAAAGACAGCTGTCTTGACGTATTATGAAAAATGACACTGAGGAAAAAATAGAAAAAACATGAAACAAAATGTAACCTTCAGCTTCTGTAAGGTCGTGTGGCTTTAAATTTATTCATTTTCCATTTGTGTTTGAAGCTTGCTTGAAGCTAGTAGCGGGTTTGGATGGGACTCACCTGTTCAGAGGGACGTCGTCTGCTTGGTTGACACCAGATTCCAGATAAAAGCATTCACACAGTTTTTTCTATATTATTTGAACTCGTGAAACAGAGCTTGTTTGAACCAAAACCTACTGCAGGTGGCGGAGGGGACAGGTGGCCCATCTGGCATGGACACCCACATCAACCTGTGATTTTTCTTTTCTTTATGAGGACACCTCAAAAGTGACAAAAAAGGGATGTAAAGACAGAAAAAGAAAAGAAAATGAAAGCAATGCTGTGTGAAGTTCCCAAGTGCAGCACAGTTGGAGATGGAGTCGTCTCCAAAACGTGATTGTGAGTGACTGGACTCCAGGACGAACAAAAGCTGACACAGTTGGCCTTTGAGTCTCACACATGGAGCCCTGATACCTCTGAAAAGATGGATCAATGAGTGACCACAGAGACAAATTTGATTGGCTGACATTCTGACATTCATTCAAAAAAAGAAAAAAACTTGCTGTGGATCATTATTCACTGGTGGTGATGACATTAAAAAACATTTTCAACCATCATCAAATATTATTTGCAATCACACACAAAAGATGCATATACAACTGCAAATAACTACAAAATGAATTAGTTTGGACAGTCAGTTGTATGAAACATACTTTATTCAATTCAGTTTCACCAAATCTGGCTGCAATGAAGGATATCTTTCTGATCCTTTCAAAAATTTGAAACAATTTCACCTTAAAATCAAGATGACTGAGACTCTACACCTGCATATTCTTGATTTTTATCCAAATAATTAACTTTTACATCAATCATTTCACAAATAGCTGTCATTTGGACCTTCATAAGACTGTATTGTCCTACAATAATTTAATTTAATCATAGGAATAATAGTAGTAGTTGTAAGGATAATTCTGTCTAATTAATAAATCAGTATAATTAATATGTGCATGGTAGTGAGAGAGAGAGGTGAATGGCCTGGAAATGAGCTATACAAGCACATTGTATAATAATGGAATTGTGCCATTGACAACAACAAAGAGTCAGATTATTCATGAGATTTTTTTTTTAAGTTTGTATTTTAAATATGTAAAATGTCTTAAACACTAAGCATTCAAAAAAATGTAAAAGACTTAAGTATTGGCTGCTTGGAAGGCTTGATGGGGGAAAGCAGTTTGAATTTGCTTGGCAAGTCCATCTAGCCGTCATTGGCAGCTCATTAACTACGTTGAAAAGGTCTTAGGGACCAATCACATCCTTGTAGAGAGTCTCTGGTTAACATGATGACGACGGAGCTGCGACCACCACTCTGCCATACTAAAGTCTCTTGGAAATACTTTTGAGGGAGCTTCAGTACAGTGCCATCTCTTTGAATCACTTTTTGATCTTACTCCAGCAAAAAGTGATTTAAATATGTTTTGGGTGGAACTGTTGTAGGGCTTTGACCTTAGAGTAGCAACCAGTCGTCGCTCTGGTTGGTTGTTCTGTGAACCAAGTGCATCCAGAGGCAGTTTCAGAAGCAACAATGGTGCCGCCCTTTAGATAGCAAGGCTCTAGGGATTGTTTTAAGGATCCCCTACATCCATCTAGATGTGGGATCTGATCTATCAGGTCAGTAAAATCTGAGTTCTCCTCCTCAATCTAATGTTGGCTTTTTCCATTTGACAATGTTAGCTTATTTTAAAACACTTCCAAACCATCTGTCTTCCCTGTCCAAAACACGTAATTGATTGTTCCTGATCCTGAAGAAGGTAATGTTTTTGCTGTTGTTCATCTGTCTGTCCGTCTGTGTTCAAGATAACTCAAAAAGTTATGGATGGAATTTGATGAAATTTTCAGTTGTTGTCAGAAATGTGAAAAGGAAGAACTGATTTCATTTTGGCTGTGATCCGGAAGAAATCCTGGATTCGGATTCACTTTTTGTTTTTTCTAAATTTTTAAATTTTCGATAACATTGCGATCAATGGGGCCGAAAATTTTGTTTCTCAATATCTCCGTTAATTATTGCCCAAAACCCATGAAATTTGACTCAGAGATTGACAATGGGAACCTCTATCAAATTTCAAAGGCTGATCCGGATCTGATCCAGAACGGGGATTTTATCGCAATCTGTAAATCGCTATATGGGAGAATTGTTGCACTTGGCAGAGGTCTGCGGTCTCTCCGAATGCTTTTCTAGTTCTAAATCCACTGATCAACTGGTTTGATGAAAAGCATAAACATCTGTGTGGGGGCGATCTGAGTTACTATATAAGGTAGGTGATAAAGCCAAGGGATTGAGCGTAGATGATATTTGTGTGTTTTCTCTCTCTCGCACCCCATTTCATATTCCTTTTTTTACATTTTCAAAGGATTTATCCCAGCAAGGTAAAGACATGCTGGCAGGCTGGAATTTCTTTTTTCTTTTGCCTCTCCCTTTTTAGTTCTTTATTTTTTCTAATGTCAGTTTCATGAAAGTGATGCTGGCAGGCACTGACTCTCATTCGCATGTCGTACAGCACACCGAACCCGTGCTGGTTAGCCTGAGAACAGATGTGAACATGGCAGATTCAGAGCCTCAAAGCTCATGGTTCTGATCAGAGCCTGGGTCCGTAAACGTGCGATAGGCGGGAATGGATACTGAAAACTGTTGTCTGACATGTGCAAAATCAATACAGTGACGCTGTGTGTGATTGTATTCATAAAAGCTGTCTGGGTGGGCACGTCAGAGCTGAGGCAGAAAACAGAGTCGGCAAACAACAGCTGCAACTGTCGGATCCCTAACATGACTGACTTTCATGCATTATTCATTTGAAACAACGATACCTTATGATTAAGTTCCCCTTTAAGGCGTGCTTTGCTTTGGAAAAAAAAAAAAAAGTGACATGGCTGTGCAATCACACTAACGTGAAGCGTTGCAACTGCTACAAGCTACATGCTCCTACGAAGCAGCTCCTGTTAACTGTTAACATTTCAAAAATGCTTATGGAGAAAACTCCTGCAATCCTTCGGCCAAAAGCAATTCTAATTAGGGCCATACTGAACAATAACGGCATGGCCAGGACCCAGTAAACACCTCCAGTGTGATGTAACGGGCCGATTAAATGTGTCAAAATGAGACCAGATTGGCAACGAAAAGGAAAACTCAGATTACGGATACTCAGGGATATGAATCTGAAAGTTTAGTGATTCTGCCGAAGACCAACTGCATGGATCATATATCCTGTCAAGCCGTTATTATCACTGTCCATTTTCTCTCTCATAGCAAACATCAGTGGCTACTCTCTTCGTGTTTGCGTGCATCCGTCTCCCGTCGTGGCGCCGCCACAGCCGGTCGAGGCAGGTGGTCGCCCTTCATGAGTCTGCTTCTGCTGCAGCTTTTTCCTCTCCACCGTCAACCTTATGTCACCCCGAGGACCTTTAGATGACTCTGGTTGTGGACTGCTGCTTCCCAGATAAACTGGACTGAAGCGAAGTTGAATAAAATGTCTGCTATTAGGGATGGAACAGTTACTGGTACTGGTATTACGGAAAAGCGCGATAAAATTTTACACAATAACGATTACCGTTTATGTTTGACTTCATCTCATCATTGCGGTCGATTACAGAGCACTTGTTTACATTTTATTGGAATTAATAGAAGCAACTTGAAGGAGCTAAGGCTAATGCTTCAAGCTACTGAGATGTTTGACCAAGAGGAACCTGGTTGACGCGCTTTGCTAACTCGCATTTCGTAAACGTGAGCGTTGCGTGTTGATTGAAAAAGGACCAGAACGATGTCCTTCTGGTGCAGTTGAAATATTAATTAATTCCATTAACTGATCTGACAACCATAACACCAGCAGTTAGCGCCACAGTGGTCAAAAACCTTTTGCCCTTCTGGGTCAAACACCTAACCAATAACAGGCAGTTACCTTTATACCTGACCCTCAGGTAACAACACAGCGACACCCACAGACACACAGAGTGAACTACAATTCATAACAACATATTTGGCTCCTATACAACTGTTTCTTTATTTGCACATTTATACTTATCTAAGGTTCAGCTTAAAGTCCAAAGTTTATTTCATTTGAACTTGCACTATAATTTTTGTTCTTGATAATTGTTTGCATATTTTGACCCACGATGGTTGTTAAAGTGTTTATTTAAACTTGCACCAGACAAACTAGCTTTGTTCCTGTTACTTATTTTGTTTATTTAAAATAAAACCTCTTTCTTTCAATTGTTTGCCCAGTTTAATGTGAAAGTTTCATTTTGATAAAATTTTGGCTTCTGATGTTTTAGTTTGACAAGAAAATCACAAGATTTTGTGAAATTATTTAAATGTATGTGTTTTTTTTTTTTTGGACATTAGTACAGCAATGAAGAATACCGCGATAATATCGTAAACCGTGATAATTTGGTCACTATAATTGACATGTCAAATTTTCTATATTGTTACATCCCTATCTGCTATTAAACAACATGTGCATGTAGGTGCAACACACAACTGATAAAACTGTTCAACTAACCTCTAATAACTCCAAAAAAGACAAAGAAAATTATTCTTATTATCACTAGTAGTAGTAGTTATGATAATAATAAGAAGCCTACATTCAAAATCCCAAAAAGCTTCAGAGAATGAGGCAATAGTGACATGTTAAGCATCTTATGTAGTTCATTTCTTCTCTGTGTTGTTTATTGATTTGAGTCAGAAAGTCGGGAGGAGAAAAAAAAAACCCTTCCACTACTTGACTTTCGCAGTGCGCATCTTGTCAGGGATTGTCTCGTCGCTGCAGTGCGCGGCGAGTTCAGCCAGATGAAATCCCTGTCAGCCGTGTCACCTTATTCCTGGCCAACCCCAGAATCTCTCCGAATTGTCTGAACACAAAGCCGTTATGAAATTGTCACCTCCCGTCATTTTATCTCGGGCTGCAGGCGGTCTCCGTTCACAAAGCCTCACAGCGACGACAAGCTGTGCTCAGCTGGGTTTTTTCCCCCTCTTTCTCTCGCCTCTCTCCAGAACCTAAAAGAGTGCCCTCAATGTTATCAGAAAATTATTCAGCACAGTGCGCGGACCCTTCATATCTCCTCGCGTTTAAAGCCACTTTTCTTCCCGAGTCTGCACCATTCGGGTAAGCCCTTCTTGCCCAATTAGCAACCCTTAAGCTTTAGTACAAGCGGAACAAAAGGAGAGACGGATTTTAAATGGACTGATTACTACACGGTAATTATTAAACATTCAAAAACATATTTCGTATCTTCTTCCGTCGACCGGAGCTTTAGAGAGTAGACATTGAGCACGGTCATTCAATCACAGCGCGCTGCAAGGTTAGTCTCCATTAGCCGGTCTCTGTGTTTGAGCTTTTAAAAAGATCAAGACATAATAAGTTTTTTTTTTCCCTTCTCTATACAGTCCTTTACCATGACTCTCAAGGATTCAATTAAAGCTGTTGACTACTTCCTGGCATTTTTAATCAGCGTGCTCTTTCTTTGCATCACTTCTACCATGTAATAATGAAAAACAGCTCACGTTGCCTTCACTGCTGCCTTTAAGGGGACCAACGAACTAGCTGCCGCTTTACAAGGAAATCATACAGGATTGTGTGAATTCAGAGAAAGAAAAAAACCTTGGTATTATATTTTAACCCTTTAAGCGCCAAAGTCGCAAAACTGCGATAAACAACATTGCTGACTATAAGGGGCTGTAGCTATAAATGTGATGCCGAATCTTGTTACTTCTTTTCACCAGGAGGTGGGGGACATGTGTGCCTGTAATCTGAAACCATTTTTGGAGGTGGCGCTATTCAAAGTTTTAGTGTAAAATGAGTTTGTAAAACGCCATCCAGCACAGAGGCGCGCGGCGAAGCAGTGGTAGTAGTGCTGAGCGAGAGCAGAGCAGAGCGAAAGAGTGGTTTTCATTTACTCACAATGTCAAGTGGCTGGTTTACCATTTACCGTTTACCATTAAGTACTTTGTCAGGTCTGGCTAACTCCGATTCAGAGGAGGAAGAGCATGCAGTTGTCCAGTGAAGCAGAAACTGACATTAGTAGTGACGGCGAGTCCACGCGTCATAGTCCACAATCAGCACATTGTACATCGGATGCTTCACCTCAGTGTGGCCAAGCAGGTGGAGGTGTCAGGGGGGCTCATAACACTGCAAATATGGAAAAATGTAGCGGGAATGAAAACAACCGCCGTTTTCCTGGCAGATGCGGGAGAAGCCGCGGGAGAAAACACACTGCTAATGGCGCACCGGAAATCACAGTGATGGTGATGATGATGATGGCGGCTGGGAGTCCTTGAGAGAAGAGGAAGAGTATCGAAATTCGAGCCTAAATTTTGATGAGCCTGTTGGTTTTTGTGAAGACAATCTGACAAATTCTGAGCCCATTGATTTCATCCCTTTTCTGAATGATGAATTCTGGAGCCTCATCACCAATCGGACCAACAGATATGGACTCCAGTTCTTTGAAAGGAAAATATTGAAACCAAACTCCAGATTTCATGACTTTATGATGTGATTGTCCCTGAAATTAAAGCTTTCATTGTGCATGGGGGTTGAGGAAAAATCTGAAATTGAGGACTACTGGACAGGTTTGGGCAGGTGATGTCACAATAATCAAATTAGATGACAAATCTACTTCCATTCCAAATTTTGGTTCGTACTGAAGATATTTCTCATTTACAGTATGCCTTTATCTCAAACCACTTTAAAGTTATAGCCTTTTGAAACCTTGATATCAAAATTGAACATTTTCCAATATGGCCGCCACCTTGTCAGATCATAATATGCAAATGATATGAATAATTTCAATCTCATCACAAACCTTGAATCATACTGAACAATTTTCTCATTGACAGTATGCCTTTATCTCAAACTGCTTTCAAGTTAGAGCCTTTTGAAATCTTGATATCAAAATTGTATATTTTCTTGAAAAAACTCTGGCGCCTAAAGGGTTAATTTGATTCAGTTAAGTGTACTACATCCACCTGATATTGCACTGATATTAAAATGTAATTTTTAGTTGTGTTTATGAACCCTCAAGGTATATCCGTTTGATTTTCAGTCCCTCTCCTGGACTCAGTGACCAGACCAGTTTCTTCCAGCCAGCTGCTGCACGGTAACAAACTCAGGTCACAATAAGTTTTGAGTTTACCACTAACAACCTAAATGCTGTCAAAACGCATGACCTGTTACCAACGCAAAGGCATAAAGTACTGCACCATCATTTCCCCTTCGCAGCAGTGCAATTCTCTGCGAAGTCAGTGAGAGATGCAAAAGCTGCCTTGTCAGAAAGGACAGTATGCTGGTAATTGCTCTGAAGGGCAATTACCAGCATATTTCCTATTTGCATATTCATGGAGACACAAAAAAATCTGTCTAGAAAGGGACACAGGCGCAGGACCAACATGTTTTCCTCGCTCTATTTTCTCGGTGGATGCAGCGTTGCCCGAGGTTTCCAGAAAAACAAAAGCAGACGAGTGATTCCCCCGGATCACAAGGTCTCGTAGCAGCTGCTGCCCACTGATCCCAGCTGGCAGTCCAGAAAGGTGAGATGAATCTCCCTGATGGCCTGACACCTGTACACTTTGCTCATGCAGGAAGAAGTCTGTCAGGAGAGGACGGGAAGGGTCATCCTGTCCGGAGGCTGACATCCTGGGAGCAAACTCTTCCACAGATGCAAAAAGACAAGAGGTCAGAGGTGTAAAACTAAAAAACACCTAGTGCCTGACCTTTCACTTTTTCTTTAAAAAGGAACGGACACAGTGTTTTTTATACATACATGTGTACACACACGTCAATAATGAATGGTCTCAGCAAATTCTGTCCTCTAGATTTAGCACCCGCAGCTGAAATGTAGGATACCTGTTCGTGAAAGTCACTGGCGATGTCCTCACCTTCAGAGTGTCGTCAGTAGAAGATAATGCGTGCAGCAGGGACCATCTGGCCCGGCTGACCACTGCAGCTCAGGCCAAGTGACCTTGGCAGGGACCGAACCTGGAAGTGCAGGGCTGGCTCGGATAAAACCCTCGGACCCTGGAGATGAGTAACATGGGCAGGGACGCATTTCATCCAAGAATCCAACTGTGCGAACAAAAGAACACAGGTGATGCTAGATAGAAAAAGCTACTGAAAATGCAAAATGTCTAAAAAAAAAAAATCAGAATTGAAGACTGAAGCATCTATTCATCAGTTTTCTGTTTCCTCCTGTTCACAGGGCTTAAAGTATTCCAGCATTTGACTATGATTGAGGCGGAAAAAAAACATTCACAAACAGATAATCTCTGAGTGGTCTTGAACGCAGCATCCAAGGTGAGTCGGTGGTTGTTCGAATGGAGGCAACATTCAAGTATCTCTGGGCAAGATAGAGGACAAGGGCGGAGATGGTTAGCCGTTTGGGTACCAGAAGCTTCGAAAGCCTGGTACCCGTTTTTGCGTGTTGTGCTCCAAGAAGCTAGCCTATGCATCTAGCGGCAAAAAAGCCCTTCTCCGTCACGAAGGAGACGCCGGGCATGAAGCAGCTGTCCGCGGACTCAGATGAATCATCGTGGCCGCTACGTCCGCTGTAGCTGTTGCTAGCAGTTAACGGCTTGTCTGTTTGTGACTTGAAAATACATTTGTGCTCGTTTTTTGTGGAACACGATTTATCATTTACGATCGCTCAACCGCTGGTACATCTGTGTAAAAAAAAGTAGCCGTTGACAAAAACGCTTTAAAAAACTGCCTGTTTCCAATCAGCCGTCCAGTTATATGAACACACATGACAACTCCAGAGTTCAAGAAATCTCTGTCTGATCAGCTCAAAGGATGGATGTTTTCTCTGAATGTGGATGAAGCAACCACCCAAAACATGGAAAAATACTGAATGTACTGGTTCGCTTTTTTAATGATGATCCATCCAGAGTAATAACATCTAATCGAATAACTGCTTCTGCAAATATGTTAAATTTGTTGAATTTCCCTTCTGGGATTAATAAAGTATTTTTCATTTCATTTAATTTTTCATTTTCTTTTCAAAGAGAAGGTCAAATTGAAGGTCATCTTGTACATTACTAAGCACAATGCCAAAAAGTTGTTTGCCAAATTGCCTAAAATGTGAATTTTAGGCATTGCGTTGGACCCACTGCACCCCAGGAAAAAAGTTCCGGCTCAGAATTTTTTTTTTATCTTTAAGCCCAGCGTTCAGGGTCAGAAGAGTTTTTTTTTTTTTTTTTTTTTTCCTGCTTTGAAGGCCAGTGTATGTCAGCTAGGGAGAAAATATTGCAATTTTTATTTTCATTTTACATTTCATTATTTACAACACAAATATTGATAAAGTGTATCATATAAAGCAGATGGTATCTTCTCTTTTTTCTGAAACTCGCTCCGTCCTTCACAGAGGCTCAGATAATTAGGGTGGTAAAAATTAAATCGAAGATTAGTTCTGAAGATTGCCTGAATTGTCAATCTTCAGAACTAAATCTTCTGCTCTGCACGAACAGTAAAATGTATTTAATTATGTGTTGTTGTTTTTTTATGTCAAAGTCTGGCATTTTTAGCTATTGTCTGTAAATGTAGATGTAAGGTTTTTATTTTGTAGTTTGGACCTCGTTTGAAAAAGTAATTCCACCTTCCAGCATTCAGACTTTGACAGGGACTTCTCTTCCAGTCCGAGGTTGAAAGAACAGCTCGGATTTTCTTATTTATTTCTAAGAGCAAACAATTTACTGCTGTCTGCCGGGTCCAGTCAACTCCAAAGATCCTTGCGGTTCTCTAAAGGAAACACTGAAACGGAGCATTGTGCTTCATGGACAATGACTCATGGGACTTTTCAGACACTTCCAAAGAGCACCTCTGATAATGAACACTGTTAAAATGTTAAAATCTTTCTTCTTAATGATCAGTCATGACCTACACTCAGCCTTTCAGTCTGTCGCTGAAAGGATGTGTGTCTGCAAAGAAAAAAATGGACAAATCTGTATCATAGCTTCAACAGCTTTGGTCCTTCTTGCGGGTTTCGATCATTCAGGTGTGTGTTGACTAAATGCTAAGAGTTAAAGATGTCAGGAACAATCTTACTGGATGTCCTTTGACCTGGCAAAGGTTATAATTCCATACTTTAAAAGATTTACAGGTGTAAAACATACATGACTGTTGGAAATCTTCCCAGGAGCAGATACCCCAGCAAGTCCACACCAAGTGAAGACCGTACGATGCTCAGACAGAAGATTTCCTTCATACAGTGCTAGATCATCGTTGGCCGTTGTTGTCTGACTTGTTCACCTCTTACCTTCCACTGTTTTGTTCCAAATAGTTGGGTTTCTGCTAGAAAGCTGCTGAGCCTTCTGTGGTTTCTGCTGTGTACTTCCAAGCAAAGAAAGTGGGGTTTTTTTTGTTTGTTTTTTTTGCCACCATCCTTCTGCCTCCACATTTGGGATCTTGAATTCTTTACTTATTAGTTGAACTCGCCGTGGTCCTTGAAATGGCAGAGTCTAAGTCTTGGAGAAAACAGCCAATGCGATGCCTCAAATTGAGTTACCGTATTTTACGAACTATAAGCCACTACTTTTGTCCCACACTTTAAACCATGAGGCTTAAGCCTCATTTATACTTGGAAATAAGGTCGTCTGTGTGTATAACGCAGATAATGCAGATATGCCCCCCCACCCTACCCAGACACTCCGGTGCACCTCCCCAAAATTGTAGGTGACTGCAGACAGTGCCGCAGAGAGGAGAGGAAGGAGGCCTCTGATTGGTCAATTCTACATCCGCGTAGAAAAGAGCGTGTCATCGTAGAAATGAGGAAGTACCCACATCTGTACGATTCTTGTTCTCAACACTACAAAGACAGCACATATTCTAGTAATTCATGGAGGGAGATAGTGATGAATATGGGTCTGGATACGGCCGAGACGGCGAGG
Source organism: Hirundichthys speculiger (assembly GCA_018398805.1). Taxonomy (NCBI): domain Eukaryota; kingdom Metazoa; phylum Chordata; class Actinopteri; order Beloniformes; family Exocoetidae; genus Hirundichthys; species Hirundichthys speculiger. The sequence continues at coordinate 539,591 of JAGFBZ010000739.1, read as the reverse complement.
AAGTGGAAAGTTAGTAAGTTTAGTAAATTTAGCTAGTTTGTGATTGTCCCTCTTGCGTTGTGGAGTGGAACTAACATAGCGCAGACCGCGCTTCAAAATTGAGTATAAATCAAAAGTAACTGCGGCATACCTGCGACAAGCTAACTGCGATACATTGCTGCGAGAGTAAACACAGCCCTTTATACAGAGATGCTGCTTTTTTATGAATTTTTCTTCATCCCTCAGGGGGCGCTCTAGCAGGAAGTGCAAAAACCAAAAGACAAACCAAGTAGTTAAAGGCTATTCTGTTTTTGTTAAGTAGCCTATGTTGGCTATGCTACTCTACATTCATTTTCTGAGCAATACCTATTATTAATGGACAAACTGATTAATCCAGGTGTGTCTGACCATTGTAGCTACTCAGACACACCTGGATTTATCAGTTTGTCCAGTCAGTTTGTTAGTTTCCCCGCGGATTTCAGGGTTCTGAGTGGACCCGCCGCAGAGGTAAGGTTTTAATCGCAGGTGTGGACCGGACGCAGCAGTGTGGAGCCAGCAGGTCCACGATCCGGCTCCAAAGCGGATCCGGCACTGAGTGCAACTAGACCCCGGTACGGGTCCATTCCGGATGTCTTTGCTGTGTGGGGTGGTTTCGGTACACAGGTACACACTTTCACTGCTGTGTTACAGGTACTGCTCAGACACAATCAGTTCAGGTATATGAATAAACACTTATGGTACAAACTCTTTTGATGTAAATATCCCATTTCTCAGCCTGGATACCGGCGGCTTATAGTTCATTGCGGCATATATATTACAAAATATATATTTCGTTTAAATTTTAGTGGGTGCGGCTTATATTTAGGTGGGCTTTATAGTCCAGAGAATACGGTACACTTGGAAAGTCTTTTATTTATCCGTAACAGATTTCTTGATGCAAACACAAATAACGTATCACATATTGCAGAAACACAGCATAACTGTGTAGTTAAAACTGCTTTTCCTTTGTATTTTAGAATACAGGAATGAAACAAAGAATTAAACTGTATTATTGCAAATCCTTAGAAATAATGAAAAAAAGATTGTCTATTTAAATCAGACTGATAATGTTCTGGCGCTGCATAAATGCTGATTCGTTCAGGTCTGCATCAAGACGCATCTCAAAATTGACAAATTTACAACACCTCTACTGCTCAGATATTTCAGATTTCCCCCTATTAAGCTGCAGCTGTGGATCAACTCCATGTATATTGAAGAATTCTGCTATAGCGGCATCCATCGCATTCAAATTTAACACTAATTGATTTTGACGGCGGTGCAGGGTAAAAATAGACACCTGCATTGCATGTTTGACAAAGACCGCACTAAACTATAGAATTTCCAAACAAGAAATCTGTTGACCCATCACACACAACGGATCAACCCTCAGGATGTAAGAAATTGGGGAAAAGCTAGGATTTAATTTGATTTATTCTTTTAACCACTTCAAAATGTAACAATCACATTGTCCAATGCTTTTTTTTTTTTTTTTGTTGTTTGTTTTTTTTTACACCTCTACAAGCTCAGTCACGTACTTTAATTTCAGTCACATCTCAGAGAGAAATGTTCCAGAAGACATGCGGGACGTCCACCCGTCGATTAGCACGCATGGACATCCCAATCATTTACATCTGTCAGAATATAAAACAATAATGGTCACTTCGCTTTAAAAAGTCATTAACTTGAAACGGGACGCAATTACAGCATTAATTTTGCTTCGCCCTCTGACAGGGAGTATCTGCTGGTCCCTTGATGGCCGAAGATGGATTTGACTGGGAGGTTAATGGCTCCAGCAGCTCCCACCCAACAGTCAAGTGTTTACATAAGGATTCCTAGCGGGCCCACTAACATTTGTTCAGCTATTAATCTCAATCAAAGCGTTAAAGAAGTTATATTTAAACAACAAGGGTGAAAAATAGCACACACTTCAACTGCTTGTAATACTTATGCAGCTCATTAATAGATGAATGAGTCTTGGGTTCCATGCAATTCACATCCACTGATTTACAAAATTTTGTTGTATATTTTGTACAATGACAATAAAGATTCTTATCTTAGACATTCTTATATATATAGATATATATATATATATATATATATATATATATATATATATATATATATAGATATATATATATATATATATATATATATATATATATATATATATATATATTGGCTTTAGTAGCCGTTATTGAGATAAATTTGACCGTTTCCAAAGCAGGTGACCTGCAATATGGTACAGATAACGATGCTGAAAAGACTCCTTTGTGTTGCAGTTCATTCATCATGCGTATGACTTGAATTCATGTTTGGGTAAACTGCTACTGTGAGCAGTTAGTAGGGATGTAACAATATGGAAAATTTGATACCTTGATTACAGTGACCAAATTATCACGGTTAACAATATTATCGCGGTATTCTTCATTGCTGTACAAATGTCCAAAAAACACATACATTTAAATAATTTCACAAAATCTTGTGATTTTCTTGTCATAATAAAACATCAGAAACCAACATTTTATCTAAATGAAACTCTCACATGAAAAGGGCAAACAACTGGTACAGAAAAAGATTTTCTTTTAAATGAACAAAATAAATAACAGGAACAAAACTAATTTGTCTGGTGCAAATTTAAATAAACACTTTAACAACCATAGTGGGTCAAAATATGCAAACAATTATCAGGAACAAAAATTATTCAAGTTCAAATGAAAAAAAACTAGCTGAACCTTAAATACGTATAAATGTGCAAATAAACTGTTGTACAGGAGCCAAATATGTTGTAATGAATTGTAGTTCACTCCGTGTGTCTGTGGGTGTCGCTGTGTTGTTATCTGAGGGTCAGGTATAAAGGTAGCTGCCTGTTATTGGTTAGGTGTTTGACCCGGAAGGGCAAAAGGTTTTTGACCGCTGTGGCGCTAACTGCCGGTGTTATGGTTGTCGGATCAGTTAATGGAATGAATTAATATTTTGACCGCATCAGAAGAACATCATTCCAGTCCTTTTTCGATCAACATGCAACGGTAATGTTTACGAAATGCGAGTTAGCGAAGTGCATCGATCAGGATTCCCCCTGGTCAAACATCTCAGTAGCTTGAAGCATTAGGCTTAGCTCCTTCAAGTTGACAAGTTGTCATTTTACAACGTCCTGCGTGCTGTCACCAACTTTCCGCCATGCTCACGTTACGATGCCGATGTTATAAGCTACAAATTCACGCGAGGCACAGTCGCGAGTCGCTCACAGACTTGAATGAGGCTGATATTACATATCCCGGTAATCAACCGAGATCATGAGAAGAAGTCAAACATTAAACGGTAACCGTTATCGTGTAAAATTTTACCGCATTTTACCGTAATACCGGTAAACGTTCCATCCCTGGCAGTTAGTACCACGCAGTGTTGCTTAGTTGTGTCAGGGTGTCATGGATATAGTCTGCCTTTTCCATAGTAACAATGTGTCCGCCGCATTAATGATTATCAAATGTGTTCTTTGTAGTTCCTTTGGGGAGGTTTGTTCCTCAGCCGTGAGGTTTGGTTTTTTTGATTCACCAGGCTTGTTTGGATGTCACAGAGGTGTCGTTGGATTAGGTACAAAACATTTGGACCCGTTTGCGAAAGTGGGGGTTCCCAGACTGAGTATAAATTGATTTCTCTACTTCGGTTCGTTTGAAAAATTTGGTTCTTTTCAGTGTTGCGTGGTCTTTTTTTGTATGCCCAGTTTTAGTTGTTAATGCACAGCTGGATTGCTGGTATCAGAGAGCGTGGACAAGAGGTCTTTTGAGAGCAATGATCGGTGTGCTTCCAAAAGAATGAACGAGGTTGATAAATTAATAGTAGGATTGCTCTGGGCCTCGAAGCCGTTCAGTTCATCAGAGCAAATTAGTTTTAAGTGCTTAGAGCAATGGGGTGTACGTCGCGTTGAATTCTCTGTGTGGTAGGGCGCGTTATTGTTAAATTTGGATTATGTGTGTAATCAAGTGGTTCATTATCCGGAGCAGTTCTTCACAGTTGGGATGGTGTCCTCAGGCTTGAAAGCTTCCCCTTTTAACTCAAGATGTAAAGATGGTCATTATAGGGTCATATTACACCAAACAGTTCAGTTTTAGTTTCATCACGCCACAGGACATGTCTCCAAAACCCTGGTCTTTGTCCCTGCGTGCATTTTCAAACTGTAATCTGGCTTTTCTATGTCACTTTTGGAGTAATGTCTTCTTCCTGCCTGAGTGGCTCTCAAACCCAGGATTGGTTTCACTGCGGATGACGACACTCTCTTACCAGCTTCGGCAGCATCTTCCACAAGTTATTTTGCTTTTGTTCTGGGGTTGATACGTACACTTCACACCAAAGTACGTTCATCTCAGGGACACAGAAGCCATCTCCTTCCTGAGCTGTATGATGGCTGGACATTCCCACTCTGTTTATTTGTGTATAGTTTGATCAGTTTCCAGACATCTGGAAATTGTACCCAAGGATGAACCAGACTGGTGTTCCACAATTCTCTTGCTGATATCTTGGCTGATTTCTTTTGATTTCATTATTATGTCACACAAGGAAGCAGCATGTTTGAGGTGTGAATTCAAAAATAAACATCCACAGATTTTCCTCCAATTAATTTGAATGTCGTCAATTAACTTCTCAGAAGCTTCCAAAGCCACGACATCATCATCTGCACTTTCCCATTATTGTTTAAAGGAATAGTAATCTTTGTATATGTCAACTTCTGTAACTAAAAAAAAAATATCTAAGAGATTATTCTGACATTTAGGAAATATAAATAATTTTGGTAATCCCAATTGACCTAAACCAGAAAGATTTAGCTTGTTTTAATGTCAGACATCGAGGGGAAAAAAAAAAAAACAAGTTATGTCTTTTTTTTTTTATGTAACCTTCTGGTTTTCAACTGTTCTACTATAATACACATGGATCATTTTGCTGAAGATCTGCCTAATTTGCCAGAATAGGCTATTTGTTTTTGTTTGTTTTTATTGTTTTTTTTTTAATCTATTTATTTTCTAAATCAGCCATTCCCAAACTTCAGAATACCAAGGCCCAATTTAAAATGTGAAAAATGTCCACGGCCCACCGAAACCTTTTAATCACAACTGTGATCAACATACAGGACTAGAAGCTATGCTCTGATATTAATGTAAGGGGTCAACAAGTAATGTGACACTTGTTATATAAGTTAAGATGACGGTAGAATAACACTTAATTGGTTTGTTTTGTTACTTAATGTTTTTAGATCATGTTGTTAATATTTTACAGAAATTAAAAAAATATTTAAAAGGATTGAAAACGAGGATTGAAAACATATTTGCTTAATTTTAATGACCTCTCACGGCCCACCTGCAGTACCACAACGGCCCACCAGGGGGCCGCGCCCCACACTTTGGGAATTCACTGTTCTAAATGGTGCCTGTGGGGCAAATTGAGCCAAATGTTTTGGGCTGAACTCAGCCAAACGCAGGAGCTACCATTTCATTGGAGTAAGATTTCTCAGAAGAACCAGTGGAGCTCTCCCATTGAGAAAACCACTTTCTCTTTAAAAGGAAAAAGATGTGGCATCTTTTTTCCCCATAAATATTATTTATCTAACCCTTATTTACCCAGGTTAGTCCCACTGAGGTCAAACTCATAGGGCAACCTGCACCACAAACGAACAGATCAATGCATACCCTGCACATAAAAAACATTTGCACACAGGGCAGATTGATCTTGCTAACCACTTTTCATTAAAACATCTGGTGTAAATACCCTGAAAACATACAACCAGACACACACAAGGCAATGACCACATTCAGAACGAAAAACTCAAAACTCCTCCGAGAACATTTTCAACTGCACAACTGCAATTCTTTTATCTGGGCTCTTGATGTAATCATTATAACATCCAATAAGATTCAAAAATAACTTTTATTCGGTTTGTTTTAAGATTTTTTTTGAAATCACACTCGATTTTAAACTGGGAAAAGTGTCCAGGTCAATTAAATTCCTAACCATCACCCTTTCAAGGCATCACAGCACTTTTTCTTTTCTTTGGAGCAACTTTTTCTTTGCTCTTTGTTATAGGTCAGTACATTCCATTGCCACTGTTGATCCACCTATTGGTTCATGACTTTATGACGGCGCTCCTGGACCCCTCGAACATTTGTTTCAACCGACTCAATGACCGTTTTTCGGCTGTAGCAAATTAACCCCCCCTTTAACAGAACTGTCTCATCCGTTTCCATCTGGACGCTTCTGGGTTCCAAATCCATCAAATGCGCCAGTTGAATCACGATCATCACTGATCCTCTGAATCTTGTTAGATGTTTTTTTCTGGCTTTTCCAACTGCAGCTGTCAAATAACTGACTTTTCATGGGACATGCTTAACACGCTTCGCGCGGTCTGAATTCTGAAAGTAAACGACTTTCCTGTAAAACTGCTTTTTTACTTTGCTGTAAGAGTTTAAGGCCATAGGTCAAAAATACTGTTCTAACAGCACCGTAAAAATCATGAGATGTCCCCTTTTTGAGGCCTGTTCAGAGTCTAACGCAGCTCCCATTTGATGAAGGTTTTTGATCATCTGCATTATTCTAAGCATAGCATCCCTCTGTTGCAAAGTCTGATCACTTCTGCATGACCAAGGGTTATGTAAGTCTGCTCATTTTGAGAACTACAGGAACAGTGTTGCTCAATGCATGTAATTGGACTTTTTTCTGACATCTGTTTCGGGGAAATCATATCAATGCAAAAGTCTGAATTAATTTTAAATGTTCTTTGGATTTGATACGATGGAATGCCTGTGTCTGCACCAATGCCTGTCCTTGTTCATTCAAATCATGGTTTTTTCTGATCACAGTAATTTTTTGTTGATGCTAAACAAACGAGCTTGAATCTCTTTCTCCGTTGTCTCCAGGCAATTGTTTCATTTAGTCTACAAGAAATCCTGTGCATTGGAAGAAACAACATTTAATTTATATTTATTAACTCATTTCAATTGAGCTGCTTTTCAAGAGTTTTCAAAGGAATTCCATTGGTTTTTCAATTCTCACAGCCAAACAAATGAACTACGTTCCTAGATATCAAATTAATTGTTAAAACTGGCTTTGGGCTGCCATGCGGGGCCAGCTCTGCTGTCACAGTGAAAATGTAATTTATGCAGTGTAAATGAAGAGGAATTACCATGCCATGATTCTAAACGCCAAACAGTGGAAAGAACATGTTGCGCTCACAGCGACCGCAGTCTTTGACAAATACCAAGCAGCCCTGTTCAACACAGTGTGTTCTCTGTGTGAGGCTGGTTCCTTGCTAAATTTTTCATGTGGGTTTGGATCCTAAATGTTTTTACATTCGGTTGAAAATTTCTTGGGATCTGCATCTCTGCTGGACAAGATTAGTTAGTTACTTCATTAATATTAATTAATCTATAAATATCAGATTTTGTGTCACATGTAAAATGATTGCCTTAAGTGTGGAGTTTTCTTCTTTGATTGTTGTTAATACTTTTTCTTAGAAGATATCCTTTTGCTTTCTACCAGTCAAACTTCAAATTCACACTTACCAGTTAATGGCTTCAACAAGTATATACAGTGTAACTAATGAATGACATAAAAAAACAAACCTTTGTCCAGAAACTTTAGGAGTACGACACACTGAGTGCAGATCTCCAGCTCCATCCAACCATTAAACTCCACCTACTTATTCCCATTAACGGCTCTGGGGGCTCTGCTGGAATTTGGTTCGATTCTCTTCTACTTCCTGGACAGCTGGCTCAAACAACACCATTTTTTTTTTATTTTTTTTTTTTTTTTGCCATTCCTGAAGAATAATGAAGCATTCAAATAACAACTAGAAAAGCACTCTGGAGAGCGCAGACCTTCGCCAAACGCAACAATTTCCCCATATAGCGATTTACAGATTGCGATAAAATCCGCGTTCTGGATCAGATCCAGATCAGCCTTTGAAATTTGATAGAGGCTCCCATTGTTAATCCCTGAGTCAAATTTCATGAGTTTTGGGCAATAATTAACGGAGATATTGAGAAACAAAATGTTTGGCCCCATTGACTGCAATGTTATCGAAAATTTGAAAGTAATCCAGAATCCAGGATTTCTTCCTGATCACACCCAAAATGAAATCAGTTACACGTAATTAGGTCCTTAGCGTAATTACCTTCTTGGCGGAGGTGCTTTTACACATGTTTAAGGTAAAAATTATCGCTCCATTATTAATGTAAAAGTAACAAACACTGTTTTTGGGTTCACGACTGACTGTGGTCGTGCTTAAAAATAGTGCTGAGCGTTTTTAATTCACGATTATTCATCTTTATTTCAACCAAGGGAAAAAAAAAAAAAAAACTTAAAAAAAGACTTTTTTAAGAGTGTCCTGGCCAAGACAGGAAGCCAGTGAGAGCAACAGCCGTCTTTCTGGGTTTGTGGTCGCCGTGTTTCACGTTGTGTAAGATCACCTTTAGTTGCTGTTCGGCAGTTGTTTGCATATGCTGTCATCATTAAAGTAAGCTCCAAAACCTCTCATCTGTTTCCTCATCCTGCCCTGTTTTGGAGCCGTTTTCTTCAGGACCTCACCGTCTTCCTGCATTTTTCAAATCACCAGGAACTGGTAGCATGTTATATTTAAACCTCAGCTGTAATAGGCACATTCAGGATAATGGCTCTGCCCGACCGTTTATCGTAGATGTTGCTGTCTAGGTATGTAATAACCTGCATCCTGATTATAATTTTTTCAGATGTGTTCAAAAGGGAAACAAAGTTCATCTTACATTCAGGTCAATGTTACTCACAATATGAGGGCTGGTCACTGATTTCTGAGTCTGAATGCAGTTAATGCACAAGTTCAAGTCCAAGGGTGAATTCCAATTATTCCCTTAACCCTCAATCTCGACCCTCAGTCTCAAAAATGCATCCCGGTCCTGGTCAGCGGCGGCCAGCAGTCCTGGTCGGCGGTCCCGGCCGGCTTCACGTTACTTGTATACCTTGTTGTGTAGCGAAGGAGGACTGAATAATGTATCCTCTATTGTGTTATTTGCTAATATAATTTAGAGAATATACAGCGCTCTTTTTAATGTTATCCCTGTGTCATTTCAGGAAATACAGAGACAACACGGGCTCTGATACATTTCAGTCTGAAGACGTAACTGCACTCGAGGGGTGTCCCATTTCTATGTCACAAGATAACCCTTACACTTACTTTCGAGGGTTAAGATTGAGAGCCAAAAATTGAGGGTTAAGGGTGAGGGTTGAGATTGAGGGTTAAGAGAGGAATTGGAATTCACCCCAAGTCTGAGTCCAAGTCCTTAAAATTGGGGCCTGAGTCGTATTTGACTCCTGAACGTGATCAGCACGAGCCTGACAGGGCCATAGAAATAAATGAAGAAATAGATCAATCAAAGTTGTAGAAATTCGTAAAATCAGTGTAAAATGAAAAGGCTCATAAATTCAGAGAAATTACAAATAAAAAGAAAAACAAATAAATGTATGGTTGGTAACCTCAGCAGGGGCCTTTCTGTGTGGCGTTTCCATGTTCTCCTGATGCTTGCGTGGGTTTCCTCCAGGTTCTCCAGCTTCCTCCATCAGTCCAAACACATGCATGTCAGGTTGATTAATGGTTCTAAATTGCCTGTAGGAGTGATTGTGAGTGTGAGTGGTTGTTCATCTACATGTGGCCCCGTGATGGACTGGAGACCTGTCCAGGTGGACCCCTGCCTTTTGCCTGAGAGTTGGGATAGACTACAGCAGATCCCTGTGACCCTAGATAGGATTAAGTGGGTATAGATGATGGATGGATGAATGGCTGGTCCTCCATGTTCATGAACTTGTTGGTGTAGTTCACATGAGACAACTATGTTCCTTTAAAGATAGTGGTCGAAGATACATCTTAAAATGAATCCTCTCTTATTCAACTATTCCTTTAAAGAAGTTCATTCAGTGATGGATGAAAATGTGCTCAGTGAGATCATAATGCTCCTCATATAATTTGGGAAAAACCAACAGAGGCAAACCATTACAACCATTTTCAGAACGGAACGTCTCGTACCGGCAACAAAAGCCTCGTTTTGTTGCAGATATCCATCAAAGACTCTGGAGGGGAAAACGAGTCCCGAGGCACCTACAAGGGACACGAGTGTCAAGCTACACACTTGGAATGAGTAATGGCACGACAGACCACGAATGCTTCTTCTGACCTTTATGTGTCCATGCACAATTTGCAAAGAAAGGGAGCGAAATGCCGGCACTAACTGTTCCGAAAAGTGAAAAGAGGTGGAAATTATGAACCATAGTTGGCGGATGATGGGTACAAAGTGTTTTGCAGATGGGAGGAAGCTGAAAGGCAGCGAGTGGAGTTTGTAATTCTCACATTTTCTTTCAACATACAATCTAGAATGAGGCATCAAGTCAAAACCTCCAGATCGCACATCTCTCAATGACACGAGGTTACGTTCTGTCACTTCCTCCTCCTCCCGATGGCATATATCCCACAGATTTTCCTTTTCTTGCATAAGGTTGTGCAGAAGAAGAAGCTTACATAAATCCCGTGTACATCCCTTTGTTTCTGCTCGGCGGCTGTCACGGGAGGAGTTTGATTGATCGTGCATTAACCTTGATTCCACCAGCTCTATTTTCATCTTCAAGTCAGACGTCAAAACCGAGATAGTACACAAAAGTGACAGTGACCTGCTCTGACTCACCAGACTGTCAGTGAGGCGTCTTTGTGAAAGCTCAGTAGCACACAAATACACTCCCTCATCCAGCTGACCCACTTCTCCTGTTCGCTGGTGATGACATACTTCATTCTGAGACCAGAATCCTTTTCGTGATTGATGAAGCTATCAAGAGTCAAATCCGCCGTTGCAACACGTCCTTCTGGCTTCTACTTCGGCTGGCTTATCTGTGCCGCCGCGCTAATTGGCCCGTTTGATTTCACGAATCACCTTAAATAAATCTTCCGGCGGCCTCGTTTTTGAAAGCTAAGCCACCTGCGTCGTAAATGACCGGAGCGTGCTCATTAGCGAACACGCTCAGATCATTACAATGCCGTCCGCCAGCTCTGTTCTGGGTAAAACTGCCTGACTTTAGTGATCTAGGGATGTAACCGTGGGCACGGGTGAAACTGAAGCTGGATTTTTCTTTCATAGCCGTTTTCCTTTTTTTTCCCTCCATTCATATCAGGTCATATAACAAACGGAAAAGAAATGAGGTGATCGTACATACAGCAATCAAAGCAAACCAGCAGCCAAGAAAAGGAGGATAATGAGGCGTTAATTTATTTGATGCGGTGAGTGAGCATAATTCATCAAGTCAACATCATTGACATTCTCTCAAATAGTTGCTACAAACAAGTAATCCAGGAATGAGAACATACAAGGGACTTCGGCATTATTTCAAGCCAGCAGAAAAACAGCCCGGCACAACTTTTAAAATACAAAACTATGTTCTCATTTTAAATCAGATCTCCATTCTGAGGACCTCTGCAGTTCGTCCTTTAATTACCATCTTCATGAAACGACCGACAAAGCAGTCCGGCAATGGGAGAGTCTGCAGATGTCGGAGTGACCGAGGCATCGTCACAGTGATGCTGATGAGGCCTTGCTGGTCTCTGGAAGTGATGCATGCCCGACGCAGCAGAATGAGATTAGAGAGGGTGGCGGAGGCGGAGGAGCGGCGCCGACACATTTCTGTTCGTAGTAAATAATAAGCTCATTAAATGGCTGAAATGTTTTTAAAAGCTATTATCTGCCCCATTTCACTTTAATTAGCCGACCGTCTCTGAAACCTGCGTGCACGTCTTGCACAAGAATTATTTCTTTGTCGGATGACAACAGAACGTTGAGCTAAAGGAGTCAAACGTGATGGTGATGCCGGGGATTTGACGAGGGAAATAAATTGCAAAGAATTAATTACCCCGTGAAAAAGATTTCAGACGTGATGACTGACAAATATATTCTGGAGTGAGATTTAATCCAATTTATTCTTTTCTTTTTCTTTCATATGATTTCAATTTTAATGCAAGTAAAGAGGGAAAAAAATATATATACATATATAGACATACAAACTTATAAAAATTGACTTTGGACATAATGCTTTGAAAGAAAAGAATAAAAAAAAACCAAAGCATTGAATAGAATAGAATCTTTTATTGTCAGTGTACATAGGTACAATAAGATTAAAAGTTAATTTTATTGACAAATACTTTTCATCATTGACAAAAACTCGGACAAAAATGTACTGACACTTGACAAGGAATAAAAACAAGACAAAACTAGAAAAGCACTCGGAGAACGCAGACCCATATAGTGATTTACAGATTGCGATAAAATCCGTGTTCTGGATCAGATCCGGATCAGCCTTTGAAATTTGATAGTGGTTACCATTGTCAATCCTTGAGTCAAATTTCATGAGTTTTGGGCAATAATTAATGGAGATATTGAGAAACAAAATTTTCGGCCCCATTGACTGCAATGTTATTGAAAATTTAAAAGTGAACCAGAATCCAGGATTTCTTCCAGATCACACCCAAATGAAATCAGTTCTTCCTTTTTTTCATATTTCTGACAACTCCTGAAAATGTCATCAAAATCAATCCATAACTTTTTGAGTTATCTTGAACACAGACAGACAAACAGACAGATAAACATAACCTCCTTGGCGGAGGTAAATATTCAAAGAGGATACCCAATTAGAACTCAAATTTAGACGTGTCAGAAAGTGGGACGAGAGCCAATCAGAACTAACGTTTTCTTCAAATACATTCTGCTCTGAACTTGTGAAACGTCATTAACTGCATTTTCCCAACTCAAAGACCAACATCTAGCCAGGCAATAAGTTTGAAACCCCCCAGTGTGTTCTTGCTCTGCCTATTTTAATGAGAATTAGTGGACGTTTGTTTCAACTTGAGATGGTAAAATTGAGTACTAATGAACGGCGGTGATCGCAGGGGAAAAGATCACAGTTGTAAATGTCAAACCACTTTAGTGAAATATATTTTACTTGATTAGAGACACAAATGAGACATTAATATGAGATCTAAACCATTTCAGTGAAACTACATGAAGTCTAAACAGAGAACAGAAGACCCCCACAAAGAGCATGATAAACACTGTGCATCTCATTGTGTGAGCACAGAGGTCTGTTTCAGAAAGTGACTTATGTGCAAACTCCGACTATGTTGACGACATGACACGTCTGCACTCAGCTGTGACTTTCAATTTCCAAACTCACCTTTGGGATTTGCTGCGCTAGGTAAACCATTTCTTTTTTTCCATTCTGGGACTCTTTTTGATTAGGTGCTGCCTGTGCAGCTCCTTAGCAGGTAACTGAAAATGCATAGAGATGACACGCCGTAACAGAAACTCTTTCCTGAACCTCTCACCGTGTTCAGCGTGGCGTGAAGGTTGATGGAGACGTCTCCTGCTGCTCTGCTCTGTGCTCCCAGAAAAATATAAAAAGGTTGGTCTTGCTGGGCTCAGTGAGTCTAGGAGCTCATCAAACTGTCTTTATCGTCCTCATGATCCTGTGACGGGACAGGATTGTGTTCATTATGCAGCATAAATCCCATTCATAAATTCAGCTAATTTACGCAAGCTACGGTCGGACTATGTTCTTACCTACGAAAAGTCCGAAATGACTAACATTTTCATGAATACTGGAATTCATAAATATTGCACATGTTTCATCTGGCATTGGAGCTCCATTCATGAAATCTCTTCAGTGGGAGTGGCTAAACCATTGATGAAATCGTTTTAGTGGGAGTGGCTAAACCATTGATGAAATCGTTTTAGTAGGAGTGGCTAAACCATTGATGAAATCATTTTAGTGGGAGTGGCTAAACCATTGCTGAAATCATTTTTAGTGGGAGTGGCTAAACCATTGCTGAAATATTTTTAGTGGGAGTGGCTAAACCATTGCTGAAATTCTTTCAGTGGGAGTGGCTAAACCATTGCTGAAATATTTTTAGTGGGAGTGGCTAAACCATTGCTGAAATAATTTTAGTGGGAGTGGCTAAACCATTGATGAAAACTTTTTAGTGGAAGTGGCTAAACCACTGCTGAAATTTTTTAGAGGGAGTGGCTAAACCATTGAGGAATTTTTTTAGTGGGAGTGGCAAAACCATTGATGAAATCTTTTTAGTGGAAGTGGGCAAACCATTGCTGAAATTTTTTAGTGGGAGTGGCTAAACCATTGATGAAATCGTTTTAGTGGGAGTGGCTAAACCATTGCTGAAATTGTTTTAGTGGGAGTGGCTAAACCATTGTTTTAGTGGGAGTGGCTAAACCATTAATGAAATTGTTTTAATGGGAGTGGCTAAACCATTGCTGAAATTGTTTTAGTGGGAGTGGCTAAACCATTGCTGAAATTGTTTTAATGGGAGTGGCTAAACCATTGCTGAAATTGTTTTAGTGGGAGTGGCTAAACCATTAATGAAATTGTTTTAATGGGAGTGGCTAAACCATTGCTGAAATTTTTTTAGTGGGAGTGGCTAAACTCAAAGCTGATTTAACTAAACACCTGATCTGAAACAAAAAAGTTTTGTCATCTCAGGAGTTTTTTATTTTTCATTGAACCTCCTTTCTAAATCTCCCTTCTGCTTTTTTTGTCAGAAACATTTTTATCTATATTTTATTCTTGCACGTCTACATGCCAAGATGGTCGCTGTAGCAGCTGAAAAGTTTCTTTTGAATGCATTTGTATTTGGAATATATATCGCTGTGCTTCAGGAGATCGAACGTTTTGATGACACTGTAAATTAATCGGTTTCTATTGCACACAGGGGGTCGATCTGTATATGTGCAATAACGTAGTTGACACCTGAGAGAAGACAAAAACCCCTTCCCCTGCCATTACTTTTGTGAATGTGTCAGAAATAACCCCACAGCTATGGGCTGAATGTAATTAAATTGGATCTAATATGTTTCATGTGGTAATTTGCCCCGTTGGAGAGCAGTGCTCGACGCAGTTTGGTCATTCTGCTTCTCGCCACAGCTCAGGAACGGTCGTCTTAATGAGGGAGCTGCAGCGCCATGAAGTTTCTTTCATGAAATATGGAATTCATTTTCTCAACTGGGAGCTTTGAAGCAAAGCCTGGCCAGGTATAAAACATGCCAATGAGGCAAAGTGAAAACGAAGTGAACAGAACATACGGAGAGAAGCAGAAAGCTCCTTATTGTTGGAGACAATGAATCAAAGATGACGTTTTCTTACATTTCTTTCAGATGTGTTTGATTTAAGGAGCATAACCTTGTCCCTGTTGCTTGTGATGGCAGTCGAAGGTTGTTCAGACAACAGAGTGAAGATTTATTTGATGAATGAGAACACATCTGCCAATTCCTGGCTCTTAAATGGATTAAATGTTGCTTTAAATTACGTTTCCATGCGGTAAGGAAGTCATATATGCAGACTGTACAAGCAATTTAAAGATTTTAGTCCTTTTACTCCACAATAGGGATGTAATGATATGGAAAATTTGATATCTCGATTATAGTGACCAAATTATCATGGTTTACAATATTATTGCGGTATTCTTAATTGCTGGACAAATGTCCTAAAAACAGATACATTTAAATAATTTCACAAAATCTTGTGATTTTCTTGTCCAACTAAAACATCAGAAGCCAAAATTTTATCAAAATGAACTTTTCACATTAAAAGGGCAAACAACTGGCACAGAACAAGATTTTATTTTAAATAAACAAAATAAATAACAGGAACAAAGCTAGTTTGTCTGGTGCAAGTTTAAATAAACACTTTAACAACCATAGTAGGTCAAAATATGCAAACAGTTATCATGAACAAAAATTATAGTGCAAATTTAAATGAAATAAACTTTAAGCTGAACCTTAAATAAGTATAAATGTGCAAATAAAGAAACAGTTGTAAAGGAGCCAAATATGTTGTTCTGAATTGTAGTTCACTCTGTGTGTCTGTGGGTGTCGCTGTGTTGTTACCTGAGGGTCAGGTATAAATGTAGCTGCCTGTTATTGGTTAAGTGTTGGACCCAGAAGGGCAAAAGGTTTTTGACCGCTGTGGCGCTAATTGCCGGCGTTATGGTTGTCGAATCAGTTAACGGAATAAATTTATATTTTAACTACATCAGAAGAACATCGTTCCGGCCCTTTTTCGATCAAGGCGCAATGGTAACGTTTACGATGATGTGAGTTAGCGAAGCGCGTCGACCAGGTTACTCTTGGTCAAACATCTCAGTACCTTGAAGCGTTAGCCTTAGCTCCTTCAAGTTGCTTGTTCAAATTACAATAAAATGTAAACAAGTGCTCTGCAGACAAGATAATTGTCCTCCACCAGTTGTCCCTCTGCATTCTTAAATAAAACAAAAACAAAATATGCTCAGACCTCGGAATTCGTCATTTTAAGTGGGTTGGTAAATGTCCTGCATGCCTATCACCACTTTCCGCCATGCTCATGTCACGATGCCGATGTTACAGTCGCAAGTCGCTTGCAGACTTGAATGAAGCTAATATTACATATCCCGGTAATTGACTGCGATAATGAGATGATGTCAAAGATAAACGGTAATCGTTATTGCGTAAAATTTTACCGCGCTTTACCAAAATACCAGTAACCTTTCTATTCCTACTCAAACCATGCAACTGTGTGAATAAAAAAAAAAGACAAAAAATTTGAAGAAAACATGCTTCATCATTTTTGTTTTGTTGGTTCCAAGTGGAGCTGAAGGACAAACGTGCCGCGCTGTCAGCTTAGTGCCTTTAATGGATATGTTTCAGTGTGTAATTGCACCACCTGCACCAATAAATTGCTTATGAGAGCAAGCAAATGTTTATAATGTCCACCATCTTCATTCTCCACGTTTGCTTGATGCCACCGCAGAGCAGTGCTTCACATAAAAAGGCTGACAGGATGCCAAACTGTATTTCATGCTGAGATTTTTTTTTTTTTTTAAGGCTGCGCCAAAGTGGTTACCGGAACATAGAAATAGAAGGAGCAATACGGCATCTGTTTGTAATCTGATTTTTGCAATATTCCTGGATCTCTTTTTGTGGTTTAAAATTCTCAAAACGTGAGTGCAACCTTGTCAGAACTCTGTCTTACATGCACTTTAACGAAAACACAACAACACAATTTAATACGCAGTTAAAACTCATAATGCAAATCATTTTTTTTTCTTTTTTTTTGTGGGAAGAGGGTTGTGTCCAAGAATACCACTTGAATTCCAAAACACGAGCCAAAGCCAATTTGAATAAAACCTATTACGCATCCATACATATAGTTCCAGTTGGTGCAGTTCATATAATGAAGACATCCAGTTATATGGAGGCAACCGGACAAAAATGATTAAAAATGGTTATGGTGGAGCACAGACAGGGGAATTAACTAAAAGTCTTTAATTATACTTGGTGGACATTAATCACACTGAGAGATGAGGTTCATTTCCCACTCATCTTAATCTTCATCATGGACGGAATAGCAAAGAGGAGTCTTGACTGGACCCACGTGCACACTGCTCTGCACAGTCCGACGCTGAAATACTCTCACAGGGCCCGAACGGCACACCGTGAACATCTCATCAAATAAACCGTCACGCAGGGAAACGTGGTCCATCGTGGTCGCAGTGATCTCATTTAACACAAACCAAATTACAACAGCTGATTCCTTTTTTTCCTACTATGTCAATATTCATAAATGGTACAGTTTTGCACTTATAAACACCTTATAGCACCAATATAAATAATAATAACCATCTATCCTAAACAGATACAAAAAAAGCTTCCTTCCTTCTCACCTGTTTAACAATTTTGAAATTCAACCTGGCTGCATTAGCCCCTTGGACACGACAGCATTCTTATCAGACCGGATCTTGAAAGATTTCCATTTAACAGCACCAAACCCGAATTGAACGCCGTCATATCTACAGAAAAGGTTGCAGTAGTACAAGATAAGGTTTGAACAGAGAGGAATTTTCTCCAGATCTTATTCTGCAGCGGGGAACAGAGGTGATCAGTGCATCATGTGAGGTCTCAGACTACAATAGCACGACTAAGTAAAGGCTCAGGGTCATTCGTGGCAGCCTTAACGGCAAGATTTATCAAAAAAGAAAGATTTAAGCCCAATTGTAAATGTGTTTCACATGCGAAGTATAGCAAAAATCCTGGATCCACAACAGACGGGGCAGATAGCTGAAGGCTCTGCTCCTTCTCTGCTATTTTGGGGAACTATGGGACAATGAAATCTTCAAGTGAAAATCTTAAATGATATTCTACATCTCACTGAAAACCATAGAAATTGGAGAGAAAAAAAAAAGGTGGATCAGATGTAAGCTTTTATTATTTTATCCCAGAATCATTCTGTGACAAGATGTTCTTAATTCTAATCATATTAAATGGGGGAAAGGTTTGTTTTGTATGTGAGTTAAGAAAGATATTTTGATCAAAAATCACTCAAAAAAGGTGATTAAAAATAGCATTGTACGTCATATCTGTCAGAGTCAGACGTCAGTGTGGTGTGGGCAGAGACGCTGCAACGGGGTGGGCCTACTAGGCAATTGCTTAGGGCCCGAGCTGGAAGGGGCCCCAGGACAGCGGTGACATTGGTTGTTTTGTCAATGACAAAATGACTGAACTGCTTTAGACACTGCAACGATGATATATTGGAAACCCCCCACATAGGGTCCCCACTAGCTGTCACTGCCTAGTGTGGTAAGGGACCCCCCGAGACACGGCCAATATCGATCCATATCAATGACACAACCTGAAACCTCCATAGACACTGCAGCGAGATATTTGGAACCCCCCTAATGGGGCCCCGACTGCCCGTGGCCGGCTTTCTTCAGTACTTCAAACTCAAAATGAAGCGAGTGTATCCGTCAGGATACGCAAAAAGAAAAATAAAAAGCAAGAAAATGAAGGAAAATAAGAACGGGAAAGCGCTAAATTCAAATGTATATAATCTGACATTATTATATAATTTTTCTCAATTTTTTTTCAATATTCTTTCTATAACTGTTAAAATAAAGCTGCCATCGAAGTCTGAGACTGTTCATTTATTTCTTAGTGTGACAACAGCCAAACTCAGCGGGGGATCAAATACTTAGATCTGTGAATTATTTCCAGGGAGCTGAGCTCCTACTGTTAGAAACCTTATTCTTCAAGTATGCAACTGAACCAAACCAAATTAGAAGACTTTCACCAAAACTGACGTGCTCAAAGTCCAAACCTAGATACTCCAAATAAACAATTTCTATGAAAATAATCCAGTCATTTATTTGCAGAATTTAAAATATTATCAAAGGGGAGGTTGGGGGATGAATCTGTAAATGACTAAAACACCAGGATCAAGTGTAGATGTTTGATCAAAAGTTTATAGCAGCTGTAATGTTTAAATGAGGGCAGACTGTTGAGATCAAACACTAAACTGTTAAAGGGTTAAAATGATTAGACCCCATTTGAAGATGATGCTTTCAGTAAGTGGGCTCAGAAGGAGAGAGAAGTGCCCAGTTCCTTCTCCACACTTTTATAACACGGTCTTACATGTACAGACGGTGAGTGAAAGATGAAATAATCCAGAATATTATACAGTACAGGTAATGACCAGTCTTTTCTGAGCAGAGATGTCCAGCTGTCATCTTTCTCATGGTTCATCACACTGAACTTTCATTTTCTGAATCCAATTTTGGGGGAAACATGCATGAAAGGATTTCAAGTGTTCAAGTAATTTACAGGAAATAAAAAAGAAAAAAAAGGTAATGTATGTTGAAAATGTGTGTTTCTTCAGCAACAAGACTTCTGTGCATTCTTGATCTATTAACTCATCAGCAAATCTCCAGAAACGGTCGTCCTTCGCCTCATCAGACCATTTCAGCCCGTCTAAAGAACGTCTCATACGTTCTGCTGCTGCTCACCGGTTCCTCAGTATTTTGGGAAAACAGGAAGTTCTTTCTGTTACGCCTGAATGAAGGTACAAGGTAGTTTATGGGGACTGAGAATAAATAAAATCATCGGAGTGTAAAAACCTCCATAAAAAGATCAGTGTTTACCATAAAGCAGGGAACTGTAATCAAAGTTAGAATAGCAAAGCCTGAGGCCATGTATCTTCCTTGGTCTTATTATTTTAAGTTTGCTTGACTCAGCTATCTTGTCTCGGTTTCGTCTCGGTTTACTGACTCTATTTTCCTCTGGAAGTCCTGCTTGTGTTTTGCATGATTTCTTGTTTTATGTGCTGAACGATCTGCATCTGAATATCAACAAACTGAAAGCAGTCATCGTGACGAGGAGTGTGGACGACGTATCATCACATCCCTGAGCATCTACATCTCAGAAGACCTCATGTGGACTTCGAACACCTCCCACCTGTTAAAGAACGCTCAACGAAGACTTTACTTCCTGAGGAAGATGGAGCACAGTGGCCTCTCTTCTACGACATGCTGTTTTTACTGTTTCTAAATGATAATTTTTTTAAATTCTTGTTTTATTGTCATCTGTTTAAGCATCTCTATTGTTTTTTAAGAAAACTGAAATTACTCCAAGAGGATTTTGTTGAACAATGTACAGTGACACAGGGTTATAACAGCTTTGGATTTTCCATTTTAGGCCCTTTTACAATCAAGTGTCTGCTGGACACCTGTTCAGTGAATAATTAGACTCACCTGTGGTTAAATCCTTGTTGCTTGGGATTTTGTAGTCTAAAATTCTGCTAAAATTCAATTTTTATTGGGGTGTATTCATTTTTGCAACACCTTCCTGAATGAATTTGTTAGGAAAAATACTTTTTTTGTGTGTGTACGAATTAACACATCTCGTTATGCAATCACTCATGGGAGTATTTTGTAGCATAAGGTCCCATAAAACATTTATTCGGAGAGGAAAAGTAAAGGTTTACTGACAAATCCGCTGGGGTTTATTCATTTATGCTGAGGCGCTGGTATATATCTGCTCACATAAATTATTCTTCAGTAGTTTCTGGGGGGAAAGAAAATGCATTGAGCTCAAGTTGAACCATTTCACATTTGGAAAAAAATTGCCTTCCTAAACAAAAGTGACATTCAAGCATATGCAGAGGTCCCGCCTGCAGTCTAAGCTTCTCATTAAGTTACCTGGCATGGAGCTCAGAGAAATAATCTTCTCTAGCTCCAGTGAGCACAACTCGATGGAGGCCCCTTATTTTTTTAAATAAATCTTTGCTTAAAGAAAAAAAAAAAAGGTGTTATTGTCCTTCAAACTTTTGATTTTTTTATGTGCTGGGAATTGTATCTCTTAATCCATTGTCGCTTATAAACGTGAAAAGATTAGAGAACAGACGTGAGGTGCACATGAAGGGTTTGACTGGATTTTTTTTCTTTTCTACCTGTTAAGTAGTTCTACGTACTTTCAGCCTTAAGTCTAATGAAAGCACAAAATCGAAAGAGATTTAAGTGCAGATTCAATTCCACCCTCAGGTCCTTTTTAGCATTTAAGAGATACGCAGTTGCAGTCCACCTGCTGCCTTTATAGACGATATATCCTTTCCTTCTAGTCAAGTCTAATATTTTTATTTCCTATTTTACATCTGTAGCATTCCACAAAGAGTTTGGCTGCTTTTACGGGCAGTCTCTTATTTAACTACTCAGTTGTGTTCTCAAATGCAATGAAGTGTGACGAGGCTCTCATTAAGAATGAAAGAAGCTTTGTTTCTCAGACACAATCATGTATTATATCCTGAAAAATGCAAAATGCGCAAATGTGACGACGAGAAAGATACAGCAGTCACTTGCTGTCTACATGTGAATTAACTGGGCTGCGTTCTTTAAAATCAAGTCAAGCAGGACTGAGGAGTACTTCACCCAACCAAACTGAAAAAAAAAAAAATTCTCATTGTGTAGTGGTCCAGAAAGCTAAAATCAGGCTATATTCTAAACTGGCATTAGTTAACTTTTTAATCCATTTCTAAAGTTAACTCATCTCAAGGGAAGGAGCCCCAGAGACGGTTTCATCACAGTTGAGGTTTCAGGGACTTCATCCTCCCAGATGTTCCTCTCTGGTAAAGTGCTGATTGGAGTGGAAAAGAAACAGGCTCTGGTCTCGACTTCAATGAATTTCACCACATCACAGTGGCATGGCAATAACTTCACAGTTGTTTAGGGGAAAGGTAGATAAGGGGATGACTTTTTTTGTTTTTTTCTTTAAATTGACAACAGTCAACTATAGTAAGGTATTTGTTAGAACTGGGTCCAGATTATGAATGGAGGTTTTTCTAAGGCTTTCTTCATGTTATTTCCTTTTAATCAGACATTTACAGAAAACCTGTTGTGTAATAAAGATTACAGTGAACCCTCACAGTTCGTGGTCTCAGCAATCGCGGTCTCAGTACATCGGAGGTTTCAAAAATATTAGTATTTTTTAAAAAATTAGATACAATTTTTTTAAAAATCAAAAAAAAGTTTGATAAAAAGGTAAAAAAAAAAAAAATAAAAAAAAAAAAAAAATAAAAAAAAAATTTTGAAAAAAAAAAATTAAAAACGAAGCACTTAAGGCTGAAGCGAAACACATCACATCAAGAACGAGTCTCAGGAAGCAACAAGAGCCTACATGGGAGGCCCCATGAATGAAAATCGAGGCCTGTGATTGGCTGCTACGACGAGCATTACTGTGGTGTCAGTTGTCTGAATGCTGATTGGCTAACACGTGTCCCTGCATCTCCCATCTCTTGCTCTCTTGAGACAAAGCCGAATTTATCGCTGATACACCTGGTGTTTCCGTTCACCAGTTCCAAATATCGCTTGCTTATTTTCAGTGATTTAGTGCCGTTTTAAAGTTAACTCATTCACTGCCATTGATGTCTATATACGTCTCTTGGGTCTAATGTCTGTCACTGGGGTTGCTAGGTAGAGCGTCAAAATAAATATCGTAGTTAGTGTTCTGATCCTCCAATGGCAGCATCCCCACTCTCTATAAAGCCCCCCCACCCCCCAGGAATTGCGAGTGAGAGAAAAGATGGCGCAGTGTCATCTACTGCTGATTATGGAAGAATGGAACGAGGTAGAATCAAACTTCTTTTTTTGAAAAAGTGGAACTTCTGGATAAGTTGAGAGGTACTCCACATAGCGGTTTTCACTATTCGTGGGCTATTCACAGCCTCCATTAACCGCCAAGTGTGAGGGTTTACTGTAAATGAAAGTAGCAACAATATCCATCCATCCATTTTCTATACCCGTTTCATCCTTGAAGGGTCACAGGGATCTGCTGGAGTCTATCCCAGCTGTCTACGGGCGAAAGGCAGGGGTTCACCCTGGACAGGTCGCCAGTCCATCGCAGGGCCACACATACAGACAAACAACCACTCACACTCACATTCACTCCTACGGGCAATTTAGAATTATCAATTAACCTAACATGCATGTCTTTGGACTGTGGGAGGAAAGCTGGAGTACCCGGAGGAAACCCACGCAAGCACGGGGAGAACATTCAAACTCCACACAGAAAGGCCCCGAGGTTCAATCCAGGACCCCCCCGCCGAGGTTCGAACCAGGAACCTTCTAGCTGTGAGGCAACAGTGCTAATCACTAAGCCACCGTGCTGCCAATATACAACAACAATATACAAACAGTTAAATAATACTATGTTGCTACTGATTATTATTGGTTTTATCACTCCAGAGAGACCAGGCCTATTGTTGGAAAGTTATTTTTCATTTATTTTTGGGAACGTCTGTGTAGCTGAGCCACTACTCACATCACCGTTGGGCTTCAGAGGTTAAGGTGACAACATGCTAACTGTATTGATCTGCTCAACGGTGACCACTTTGGTACGAAACAAATTATTCAGATGTAACAATCTATTGCCAGCAAAATTATATAGAGAGATGTGGAGACATACTTTGATAAACAATAGGTAGGGAAATAGAAGTCAAACAATTTCATTTTTTTGTACGGTGTTGTCTTACTGGCAGCACGATGGCTTGGTGGTCAACACTGTTGGCTTGCAACAAGAAGGTTCCTGGTTCGAACTTCAGCAGGGGTCTTTCTGTGTGGCATGTTCTCCTGGTGCTTGCGTGGGTTTCCTCCGGGTACTCTGGCTTCCTCCCACAGTCCAAAGACATGCATGTCAGGTTAACTGGTGGTTCTAAATTGCCTGCAGGAGTGATTGTGAGAGTGCGTGGTTGTTTAACGACTTGTGGCCCTGCGATGGACTGGAGACCTGTCCAGGGTGGACCCCTTTCTAGATAGACTCTAGCAGATCCCTGTGACCCTAGATAGGACTAAATGGATATGAATGGATGGATGTTGTGGCCTTATTCATAACCGAGAGACCTTCACTGTTACCAACAAAAGTATATCCAGCACAAGTCTTGTAGAGATGATCTGACTCTTTGAATACTGTCTCCAGTTGACACAACTACCAGTCTCTTTTTACTTGGAGTGTAGAAAAACCACCATGTTATTGACTATATTAAGTGGGTATTTAAGATGAGACTTGTCGAGACATTTCGACAGTGATGCGCACCAATGGGATTATTAAATTTGATGTGAAAGGATAATATAGAAAAGCTAAATCCCTCCGGGACAGTGTTGAGACATTGACAGGAGCTAAATCAGTCTTGGATATCCTTGGCTTAGATATCTGAGTGTTTTACGTGCTAATTATTTTTAAGATGAAGCCTGCATGGCTGGAAAAAAAAAGAAGGTATAGATGTGGATGTATAATTATGAAGGAAGATGCTGCTCAGCGAAGCCTTTTGTAACTGTAGCAAAGCAACATATGTTGCTTTTCATCGATAAGTCTCAATTCCAGTAGTTCTTTCAGTTCACGGAATAAACGGTTGACCTGTTTTAATCATCAGCAGACACAGCAGCAGGACCCCGGGGACTCCAACTCTGTACAAATCTGATAGTCAATAAATCTAACAAGAACCTTTATCTGGGGTCACTGAGCAAAAGCAGGCGTAATGGATGCTGGAGTCTGTAGTCATCTCTTCTCATAAACGCTGTGGTGAGATGTTCATTTTTACATCTGCGAAAATTTGATATAGATTTTAAGATTACTAACTATAGAAATGATGTAATTAAAAATGAAAGTATTTTTGGTTGGGGTGGTTTTGAAAAATTGGGCCAGTCTGGGATCAGTCTGGTTTTAGTAAGTCTGGTTTTTTTTTTTTTTTTCATTTTCATTTCATTTCATTTCATTTCATTTCATTTCATTTCATTTCATTTCATTTCATTTCATTTCATTCATAAATTATATTTCAACACTAATCTGAAACAAAATCCAAATCTATGAACTCCTTTCAAATTCTAAGCATCTTCTGTTACACTCAGTCAATCAGTTCCACGCTTGAATCAGTTGTGCGATCGAGAACAATCATAGGAGGATCATTAGAGGAGGCACAACAGCCATTTCACCGAGGGTGACTCATGCACACGTTACACTCGTGACCAAACCACAACACCAGAAGACAAGCAACAACTGAACATTCACAAAGCAATAAAACACACTTGTTTTATTTGCAATCCTTTAATAATCATGTCCAAGCTGTTACAAGTCATTTTAAACTGCTTTTGGTTTGCCTACCCATGAGACCTTGCAGCTGTTATTTGTCAGCATTCATATGGATAACTCGTCCAGGGTTTGGTACAGTTACTGGAGGTGTCCAGATCCATCCTAAATGACATCATCTAATGACTTTGTAGTAGACGAGAGATGGGAGTCATTCAAGTTCCAAATGAACGTTGCCTCCTTGACCCCTGAACTGGGCATGAAGGATGCAAAGACTCATGGAACTATGAATGTTTAAGTCCTGATCGCTGCCATGTTTCGTCTAGTAGATGTTCAGATAGCTGAGTACAGTGTTTTAAACCATGTTAAAAAGTTACTATAAGATCTAAGTTGTATTAGCAGCTTTCCAGTGTTAAGCAGTCATGGATATAAAAGTTGATTTCAGTGTACTAAATCACTAGAACTGGTTTATCTAAAAGATTTCCTCGAAAGGGTTTGACTTTATAGCTAAGTCACTGAACTGAAACACAGATGAACGGTTTGTGATTGGGTTCATATTTCTCAACCTCCAACACCACGAGCACCTTGACAATCACACCTAGTTCCTCTTAAAAATTATGACATTTTTAACGTCCCCTTCCCTGAATGTTGGAGAAGAACAAAGGGTTCATAATTCATTTTTTAAAGTCTTTTTAATGGCAGTGGCTGTTACTTAAGACTTACGTTCACTGTGTACGAGTACATTCACTGTATTCAGAGAGCAAATCACTGCATCTGCTCTGTAAACTTGGAGTGAAAAGATCTGAAATGGTCTCAGCCTGTCATTTTTTATATTTTTATATTGCAGGCTTTTCTGCCAAAATGTAAACCTAAATACCAAAAAAGCAGTAATATCAGCGACTGCAACATTCTGCAGAACTTGAAATCTTGCATTAAAAAAAAGATGTCTTTGTTTGCTGCTTCGATCCCAACGAACTCAGCTGAACTGTGAAAAACGAATGGTACCCTCTCAGCTAAAAAATTCAGTTCATTTTGATCATCCGAACATTTGTCCTCTCAGACGAGTGAACACCAGACATAAGAGAAGTGTTCAGGTGGTATATGCAAATACCTGTGTTAAGCAGTGGAGATAGATTCTTCATAATAGATAATTCAAATTAAGATTAGACACCTTAACCCTTGTGTTCCGTTCCAGTCAAATTTGACTGATTTTAAAATGTTTTATCTCTTTAAAATGCTGTTAATTTAATCAGACTGACCTAAGATTCCATGACTTTTCTCTGCAAGGAGGATTTCAATGCACAAAATAAATTGTATTAATTTGCATATAGTTTTGTCGGTTTTATTCAACTTTTGTACACCGTTGGTGTTCCCGTGTCAAAAATGACACTCATTAGAAATCAATGGGGGAGACAGCGAAAGTGTAAAAAACTGAGCTCAGGTACATCCTCATTTGTCACATGGATACATGCACACACATGCACCACAATGGGAACTGTAAGGATTTCATAATTAGCTCAAAAGTTTAGTGGCACATCAGCTGGTCAAAGACCAAACTTTTATGGTCCTCAGGAATGTCGCTGTGTCCACTTCCTGTTATCCCGAATTTCCTGCTGTCTTATGACTTTCCTGACCTGCTGACCTCCAAAAGTTTCTGCCGTGCACAGATAAACACATTTGAATGACATTTTGGCTCCTTGACTGAGACAATCAACAGCATGTGTCTGGACTTGTGACTTAAAGCTGTCGGTCATCTTGATTTTGAGATAAAGGAGAATTATGCAGAAGAATGCAAGGACCCGCACCTACTGGAGTTATGAAAGAACAGACAGTCCAACGTTCTGTGTTGTTATGCCCAGCTCGTGGGAGAGCATAACAAAGAAGGGAGGTCCACCCAATAACAGCTTTTAAACAGAATAATTAATTTATTGAAGGTAAAGTAACATAGGGAACTTCAATGATTAAGTCAGAGAAATCAAGGAAACCAAGGCTAAACTAAACATACACAATCCAAACAAAACCAGAGGGTTGCCAGAAAGGCATCAGCCTTCCAAGAGGTGAGAGAGAGCCATCTTGGATTTCCCCAAGCTTTTAAAGGCTAGGCGCAGGTGAAAGCAATCACCAATGAGGAGGGAGGGGCAAGCAACCAGGGAGAGGAGGGAACTGGCAAGAAAAAACAGAGGCAGGAACCCAGGAAAACTGATCTGAGGCCTGTGGCCGTCACAGTGTGCATTATCTCCAGCACCTCTGTGGTGTTGAGAACAGTGCACCACTCGGCCTGATTAAATATTCTGCATGGTATATTAAACCTTGTATCAATCTTTGTGTATTTAACTTCCTATTGTTCTTTGCTTTCAGTCTCTTCTTGACACCAGATAAAAGAACACGAAAAACCTTTCAGAACCTTTGCCCAGTAGAGTTTCTGTCAATAACAACACCCATGTTGGAAGTTCTCAGACAGTTGCAACATTTTTTTTTCAATAAAATCGAACTTTTCTTGCACCTTTTGGTATTTAAGGCTTTTTTGACGCCTTGATGCCAGTTCATAGTGGCAACACCACGGCATGTCAATATACTGACAGCTAGATATACTAACCCTAACCCTTGATAACAGATTTGATCACCATGCTATTGAGGAGGAGAGGAGCCAGGCAACCGACAGCGAGGATGGATAAGAGGAGGAAGTGTCAGGAGACGAAGATGATACAGAATATAACCCAGACCAAGAATTGATTGATGAGGAGGAATCCAGTGATGATGGCCATGCTGAGGCTGCTGTCACATTCAAGTCAAAGAATGGGAACTTGTCCTGGTCCTCATCCCCACCTGAGAATCAAGGCAGGCCTCAGCTGAAAATGTCAAATTGTCAAATCCTGGTGGAGTCCCGCCACTCACCTGTAAACCAAGTCCAAACGTCACAGTGGACGGAACGTGTGGTGGCTTTTAGGGGACACTGTCCTTTCAAACAATATTTGCCATGAAAGCCATCTAACTATAGCATAAAGATGTGGGCAACATGTGATGCCAGGACAAGTTATGCCTGGAACATGCAGGTTTATACCGAGAAACCTGCAGACAGTCTTCCTGGAGATGATTGCAGGTCTCAAGGGACACATCATAACATGTGAGAATTTCTTCACCTCGTACACCCTTGGTTAGGAGCTGCTCCAAGATGAAACTGACCATGGTGGTCAATTTTTGACCACGGTGGGGAAAAGTGACCATGGTGGGGACAATCGGGACAATCAGAAGAAACAAGTCTCCATCTGTGTTATTAGATATTTAATGTTAAAAGAGAGTTCTTGTTTCTTTTAGTGAATCATTCCACCCATGTTACTCCCTATAGCAGCTTCCCAATCACTATTTTGTCTGCAACAATTTGTGTGTTGTGTAAGTCTTGGCAACTTGTGCAAAACTTCATACTGGGAACGTCTTTGATCTTCCAGCCCGTCACTTTTCACTCAGGTCTGTTCGAGCAAACGAAAGTTTCCCAGAAGGCATGTCTCATGATGGTACAGCAGCTTGCGCTCCTCTTTGATGAATCCCGCACAGACAGGATTTTTCCATCCTCGGCTTCATACTCAACTGCCACACAACATTTTCACAAAACAAAAAAGTTGGAAACTGTCTCGTAAATTTCCAAACTGCATTTCAAACCAGTGGAGTTTGTGCCTGTGGAATTTGTGCGTATTTATGAGTGAGGGAGAATCCCTGATCCTGCAGGCAGTCACTCCAGCTGTGGCAGATGTGGTTGGATGACTCAGCAAACACACATATGAGACCGAACAAATGTAGGATGTGACCAAACGCGAATATGGTCTGCCTATGAGAAGGATGGATATGCAGTACAGCAAAGCGCACCAGGCCAAGAGAAGCGAGAGAGTGTGTGTCAGACTGATGGAGGAGAGTGCAACGGAAGTGTGCTAGATGGAAAGTAACTCATGTGCCTGTGAGGAAGAAAAATAGAAAAACAGTCTTCTAAGAATAAATGCAATGGGAAAGGAGTTTATTCTCCGACTTTTCACCACTCCAAAGTGCGCCACACAGCTGAGACCTTCAGCATGCTGCCAACTCTTCAGCATTGAAAATTAGGCGAAGCCTTCCTGCAGGTGACCTTGACTGCAGCCACCAGCGAGTGAGAGCACTAAATTTTGCAATTAAGGTGGGAAATACAATACCCACATTGAAAACCTGATGGCCACCCTAACGGACCAACATCTGGGTATCTTAGTATTTGGCAGCAGCTCTGTTAAAACCCTCAACCTGAACTCAGTTCTACAAAACTGCCCTACAGTGGATGTCAACACCATCACTGATAGACCTACCCTTGAAGATTCCAACCAAGTTTAGTTCATATCCCAAAACCCTTTGACCAAAGACACAAAAGGGGCAACAACCAGATCTTCCACCAGTATTGCAGTTAGAGAACTTTTTTGTTCATTCTTACATTAGTTAGTGGATTTTCCAAATACAGTGGTACCTCTACTTACGAAATTAATTGGTTCTGGAAGTAGTTTCGTAACCTGAAACTTTCGTAAGTAAAGACGTGTTTTCCATGTAAATGCCCTAATCTGTTCCAAGCCCCCCAAAATTCAATTCACACATATTTTGTAAAATAAATTATAAATAATACATGAAATGACATGAAAACCTGTAAGAAATACCTGATAGAACTAGAAAAGCAGTCGGAGAGCGCAGACCTCCACCAAGCGCAACAATTATCGAAAATTTGAAAAGTGATCCAGAATCCAGGATTTCTTCTGGATCACAGCCAAAATGAAATAAGTTCTTCCTTTTCACATTTCCTTGTCACATTTCATGTTTGTTTACCTGGGTTGCTGGGTTACGCTCATACAGACAAGAGGCCCTCCTAGCCAATAGGATGCCAGGAAGATGCTAAGCGATAGCCAATGGCAGAGCAGCTCAGAAGCACCGCTTTCAAACTGAGATACAGAGCCGACAAGTATGTTTACGTTTGGTAAACTCTGGGAGCTGCGAGTAGCAGCGCTACTGTATTTTTGGCTTTCGTATCCTGAAATTTCTTTCGTAACTAGAGGCAATATTTTCCCGTTGATGCGTTTCGTAACCTGAAAATTTCGTATGTAGCAGCGTTCATAAGTAGAGGTACCACTGTACTCATTTACAAAAAGGTTTTAATAAAATCATGTGACTAAATCCAAGTTTCTTTGCTGTACCAGCTCAAGCAGAGCAGCTCACCGTCTTATTTCCACCTCTTTTAGTCATCTCATGTTTAATAGCCCAAATATTTCGGCAGACCTTGCAACTTGAACAGCTATTATGGTGGCACAATTTCCTGTTCATAAACACTCCAATCAAACTCAACCACGGACGCCTTTTTCAAGGAGCTGAAGAGAAACCGAGCTGAGCTGGTCAAGTAAGGACAGGAATAAATCAGGAAGAATCACTGATCATGATAAAAGAATAAAATAGTAAGTAATGAGTTAAAGCATCGGAACGTTCATTCATGATTGTTTCACAGTGGTTGGGTTCTAAACGCACCCACAAACCAAAGATGCATGTACAGAAGGTGCAGATTTTGAAGCTGAAGCAGCTGAAGTGCACTTCCGCCCCTGCTGCTTTTCAGGCAGCTGTGTGACCATGGTTACGGCGTGAATTGATGGTTCACACAAAATTAGACTTAATTTTCTGAATTTACCCTGTGTTTCAAACATCAGTGGAACTGCAGAAGACCTGAAGTTGCAACAATCTATTAGAGAACTGAAAATAGCCATGAGTGTGCTGTCCTCACAACACGTGACTCTGTAGCTGGACAGCCAGTGAACCATTAAACAAACACACCGGCATTTTATATTGCAATTGTGAAGTGATAACTGTACAAAACAGAAAAGATACAATTAGAAAAAAGAAATTAGCACACAAAATGTGCTGATTTTATCGGGAAGATAAAACACATGTCCATGTGAAATAAACTGGGTTAGGGGCATCTTAAATAGAAATACAGGGGCTTTACAAACAGAAATACTCAATCATATTTGAGCACTTAAACTTAATTTTCCCTGCAATGGAGTCCTTTGCAAAGGAAACACAAAGATGGGTCTATTGGCGAAAAGAGAGCTTACTCTGCCACAAACAACAATAAATGATCCTTGCTGAAAAAGATGTATCTCGTTAGGATTTAAAGATTTAGTGGTTTTGTCTCCAGGATGGAGCCAGGATGTCCATCCATGCTCTTAGAATTGTACAACTTTAGATTTAGTGTTTGGATCGTTGCTTACTGGGAGAAGTCTGTTGATACAGCTGGAGCCCTCTGACCCCTCCGGCACCTAAGATGGGAGGCATCTCAGACAAACATATTTGATTGAGACCTCGGCTCCTGGACGGAGACAATCAACAGCATGTGTTTAAAACTTGTGAAGTGAGAGCTGAATTCTATCTGGCCATCTGGACAAGATAAGAAGAAACACCATAGAGGGGGAACCAAGACCCCCCCTTTCTGTTACCATAAAAGAGATGGTGCTAAGACGGTGTACCATCGGCTGATTAAATATTCTGCATGGCATATTGAACCTTGTATCAAGCTTTGTGTATTAAACTTTCTAATTGGTTTTTGCTTTCAGTCTCTTTAATGACACCAGATAAAAGAACACGGAAAACTTCCAATCACTACTATGGTATTTTAACTTTAGCTTTTTAAAGTATTTCTATCATGAACTATCTTATTTATTTCTTTAAATACACATATTTATAACCTTTTTAAACTAACTTATTAAACTTAAATGGAATTGTAAATGTATTCAACCGAAGAATTCCTTGCAACTCTTGCAACAGCATTAAGTGCCGTGCTAGTTTTGAGACTAGAGATTCAGGTCGGCACCTTCCAGGTTAGGTTTATTTCCATGTTCCCAGCTCCGCCTATTTCTACCTGCCTGCGTCCATGGTTGGGGTGACACTGAGCTCGCTGTCATCAGGCCGACACCATTCGCTGGTCAACAGTAGCAGCTGGAGAGTTCACACATCAGCTGATGTCCTGCCCAGATCCTGTAGCACAGGCTGCACATTCATTTATCATTTGATCTAGTGGCTGATTCAAATTAACAGGGTTGTATGGATGCCATTCAACAACTTAACTTTAAATGAACTAATGGAGTCAATGAATCGGCTCAATACAGTATGCTGTATGCTATACTGTGATTTGCTGTTGATATATATATTTTTTACTCTCTGTTGCACATTTATCTAGTCAATAATTATTTAAACAGTGAACCTCGATTGCCCTGACAGATGTTTTATGGCAAAACTTCCTGGCAGGAAAATATTTTTTGCTCCATTTATGAGATATACTCTCTGAATGCTCATCATCAGTTCAAACTGGTTTTTGTGCCAGCTGCAATAAAAGGACAGGATTTAGTCATCTGCAGACCTTCTTTTATTCAAACCATGTTCACTTTTCTTTTTCATAACAAAGCTTACAATCACTGCGCAGCTAGTGAGCCCCCCACTGCTCCCAGTACACATTATCCTGAGCTCAGTATTGTTGCATGAGTCAAAGAATAGAGAAAGTTAAAATGCAGCAGGCCATGCCGACCAGCTCCCTCTGAATTTTAGGAACCTTACAGTGATAATCAAGGTAATGGACAAGGTAATTGCTGAATTATCTGCTACTGCCCCGTGGCTTATTATTTATCCCACTTGGGAACAGGTGATCTATAAAAGCTCTAAAAAAGGAGGAGCTATAAACGTGGAGAAAACTGACGTGAAATCATGACAGTTTCTGATCTTTCTCTCAGGTGAAGGTCGAAGGCGTCAGTTTAAAGCCAAATGTATTGTGAATCAAAATCCCAAATCTGAGACCCAAAACCCAGAATCTGTAACCAAGGAATTAAAATATGTCTTAGTCACTAGTGACTAAGAAAAGCCAACCTGAAAAACCAAAGCTAAGGTAACTCTCGAGATATTTTCTTATTTTTTTTCTTGATACTGATGAGTCTTCGGCACTTTTACGTTTTTGAGGCGTGCTTCATTCATGATGTGAACCTCTGACAGGAGTAAGCAGTCGGAGAAGCACTAGCCAACTAGAGGCTAGCTGACGACTGACTGACGTTGCTTATGCCACCAGGTCACAGAGGTCCAGAGTTCACAGGGGTGTGGCCTACTAAATAGCTTGATATTTTTAAATGCGGACCAAAACATTTTTTTTTGATTTAAGTGGCAATATACAGGCTTTTGATTATCCCAGTAGGTGTGCTATTATGATTTTATATATAACATGCAAAAATATAATTTTGGCAACCTCAAAGCAGACAAAGGCTCGCACACCCCCTCTGATTTCTGGCACCCCCCTGAGGGGGGCGTGGACTCCAGGTTGAGAACCACTGCTTTAATACAATAATAACAGGTGAAGGAGATGATGCACTTGGCTAAGATAAAAGGGTTGGGGGTTGGAAGGGAAGGGTTCATGTTTTGACGTAACACTTGTTCTCCATGACAGTGGCGGGAAAACTTTGGCGCTCTGGCGTCAACGTAAAGTGAAGTCATCTATCTGCCAGTGAGTGACTAGATCTCGTCTGCGTCCCGCCTCCCCTTATGACTGATGTGGCCCTGATTTGACATTCACTTTAGAATTGCAACAGTGAAAAGAAAAAGCAAGAAAAGTGCGACTGAGAAGGATGATTGAGGTTTTATGGTTTTGATTTCTTGGTTTCAATCTGGTTCTCAGATTTTGGGTTTTGATTTCCAACATATTCAGCTCTGAATTGACAACCATAAAGATGACAGCCACAATAAGTCATGAGGTGAAGGGAGGTTTTGGAATTTTAAAGGTTAGGTTTCAAACTTCTGCAGCAATATGAAAGGTGTTTTTATTATAATTAATATTGCTGTTAAAATAAAGTTATGTTTCCTTGGTATTTGATGGCTAATTAAATCAAGTTACAGATGCAGCTTTATGGTGTCCCTGTGAGGCGCGGGATTCATGGACATGTTTTTGCATACTGTGCACAACACAACAACCAGCTGAGTCAATGTGCACAACACGCACACACACGTGCACGCACATACACAAAAGCTTTTTGCCCAGATTATTTGAACCAGTCAACCGGTGGATGAACCACATCAAGTCTGTTAGTCTTTTATCAGTTTGGACAAAAGTTGAACAAATAAAAATGAACAGATTTTAAAAATGCAGAGGGAACAAATAAATAACTATAAGCATCCAGTTGGAAACAGTTAATTTTTGTGAGTTAAAACTGTGTGATTTCACTGCCTCAGTGGTTTGAACAAAGCTCTCCGTCTCATCGGTACTTAGTACCGGGACCTAACTGGGCCGGTGTCAAAGTACAGGAACATCAGTATTTACAATGTTTTTTACACTGTTAAACTGAAAGTAAATTTCTTTTCCCTGGAATGATAAAGTAGCATGACCAACGTTTGGTGTACGAGAGCGTCTTGAATCCCTGCGCAGACAGTCATGGCTGAATGGATAAGACGTTCAACAGTGTGGGCTCACGCTGGTAAGACTTTACAGAAGTTATGTTAAATGTAACATGAGCTTAAAGCATAGTGGCATGCAAGGGCTACAACAGCTACAACAGTCAATGGTTACTGGGTTATTGGCAAAATTGGCAATAACCCTTAAAGTGCTATTTACTCTTTCACAAATGCATAGAGATGGGATTTGATAAGAATTTTCCGATTCCGTTTCCATTATCGATACTGATTAGGGATTCGATTCTTTATCGATTCTAATTTGGGGGAAAAGGAAAACAAACATTTTTATTAGCATCATTTTTTTTTAACTTAGAAGTCACGACCTTACAAACTCAACAGCGAGGTCAAAAGGGCCCAAAGCCTGGATAACGTGTTAACTGTTGTAATATGTAACTGTGCAAATACACAAGAACGGTAATATTTTACCAACAGATTTTTTTCTAATAGAAATGAAAAATCACGTAAGTGCTTTCTGGAATTGACTGTGTGTAACTTGCGTAAATTATGTGAGATTCGTGCTGGTTGGAACCGATAAGAGAATCGCTAGATAAACTGCCAAACAATTCCATGGAATTGAAACACACGGAACCGGTTCTCTACAGGAAGCGGTTCTCGATTCCCAACCCTACAAATGCACATGAAAGAAAACTTCCACCTGCTGTGGATGAGAGTTAATGTGTCCATCTGCTTTGTTGACATTTAACATTTTATTGGGACCTAAGATTGATTCTGTCAGTGAGGACTTAAATCACCAACAGCGAATCACAAAAAGACACAAGACAGTGACGTCGGCTGTCGACACATTCATTGTAGAATATTTGCTGCCCTTTACTTCAGTGGAACTTAGTTGGTTTATGTTCTGTAGGTAATTATATTTTAACAGGGGTAAACCGAGTACCGCAAAAATGGTATCCACTTGGTGGCGGCGCATGTTGAAACCGGTCTTTACCGCTGCATTTGAGGATTTTGAGTGTCATGTCAACCTCTGGTTTTAAAGCGACTATGCTAACTCACACTGACTCTGAAGGCACTGATTTAGCGTGAGGACGAGGACAAAACTGGGAAAAATAACTGGGAAAATTGGCTACGTGTCCGTCAGTTTGGCAAAGAACAGATCAACACTGACTGCAACGAGCGGTGATCTTTCTACTTCTACTGGAATAACTGGAGGAAGCTGCAAGAAAGACACGTGTCTGCAGAGCACAGGATTGGTGTGAGTCCTGACCTCTTACACGTTAGATTCCCCGGACGTCAGGTTACTTGTTTTGCTATCTCTCAGTGCTATACTAATGCAGAGATGTAAAGCAGCCACCACTGGACTCTAGAGCAGTGGAGGAACGTTCTCTGGAGTGAAGAATGATGATAGAAGAGTCTGGGTTTGGTGGTTTCCAGGAGAACAGTACTTGTCTGACTGCATTGATCCAAGTGTAAAGTTTGGTGGAGGGGGGATTATGGTTTGGGGTTGTTTTTCAGGAGCTGGGCTTGGCCCCTTAGTTCCAGTGAAAGGAACTCTGAATGCTTCAGCAGACCAAGACATTTTGGACAATTCCATGTTCCCAACTTTGTGGGAACAGTTTGGAGATGGTTCCTTCCTCTTCCAACATGACTGTGCACCAGTGCACAAAGCATCTGAACAAACCATTAAACTTCTGGAACAATTTCCTATGGACAAAAAAAATCTGATCACAATCCACAAATTTAAAATCTAAAATTAATGTGATTTTAAATAAGAACTTAGTCCACGCATAAATAACATATTAAATGTACTTTTACTTCTGCTGATGACAGCAGTTGTTCACTAAATTTATGCTTCTTAAAGGAACAGATAAATGACACAATATATTTTAATCAGTTCAGGTTATAATTTTTTTTTTCTCATCTTCATTTCATATTACATTCATATTACTCTGAAATTAATTTTAAAATTCTATTTAAAAAAAGAGAAATTAACAGGTCTAATCTAAACCGTCATTTTTACAGCGTTTCACCTCAAATCAATTAATCATTATTTACACTAACACACCTAAATGTTTCTAAGCTCTCTGGATCGCTTATTAGTTTAACTACCTACTTAATAGGCCTGTTACTAGAATTACTGCGCCATCACAGAACTAATTTCATCATCAAGTCTTTCAAATAGCTTCGTCTCACTAATAGAGTGAACAAGTCACTCTGCATTAGTTTTCATGGATCTGCGTCACTGCTGTTGAGGGAAGCTCAGTCAAATGGAATTACACATTTGTGATATTGTAATTAGTGCAGATTGTATCACTATGATACACAAACTGTAACTTTACTATCACTAAAGCGAGATTCATCCGTGCTCCGTAAATACCGAGGTTTCCCACAAATGTATTTACATACAGAGCTGTGTTTCTGATTTGATTTCTTTTTCTTCAGTAATGAGACTTTTGGGGCTCTCAACCTAGCCAAGGACTCAGTTGTAAAAGGAGTTTAATTATCTGGCATTCATAAAGTTAATTTCTGATCTGTTGAGCCCCATCATGAGGACGATGCTCTCTATGATACAAATTGTTTAAAAGGGGTCTTTATGACAGTAAATCCAAGCTTCAGCTTCACACAAACACACAAAAACACACACAAATGCACAAAAATACATAGATTTATCGCACCCTGTTTCTCATATACATGTAAATATAATGTGAGTGTGTACAGGTGTATAAATACTTGTCATGGAATTAAAATTCCATCCAGTATCTGTTAATTTTCTTGTCACTCCATGTTTCTCTTCCAGCAGCGCCTTAATGTCCAGTGTCTCTGTGAACTAGTTTTATCGTGTTTGTTGTGTGACACGGTGCTGTAAAGTGATAATCCAGTTAGACAACAAAGACGGGAGTCCAAATTTACTTTGGCTCGTTTTTAATGACAGTAGGGAGAGGAGACAGAGTTGGATGACACACTAAACATAATCAATCTGATATAACATCAAAAATGTTTTCATTAGCATTTAACTATGTGAAACTATCAACGAGATGGTCTGTACTTTCAAAAACTTTCTCGTGCTAACTCAAATTGCACTGCAGTGTCAATAAAGTTGTCTGAAAGGGTCATGGAGGGGGGGGGGGTCCATTGTATTTTTTTGTCCATCAAGGTTTGGGGAGAGGCAGAAGGTGTTCATCTGGCTGCAATTTGTCCTTTCAAAGTGAAGCGTTTGACAAAGCAACTCAACGCGTTTTAGTTTGGATGATTACATTCTAAATGAAAACACTAAACTGCAGAGACAGCCGGTGTTGCAGTGCACCTGCATCTGCATAATTGTGCTCTATCTTAATATAAGAGTGGATTTTACCACAGAGCCTGATGCTGTACCCTAAAGCCACGCTACGCTGTTGGCCCAGTGTAATAAAAATCCAATATACTCCAACTGGATCGGGAAGGTTTAAAACACAGTTAATTTTTTTTTCCTCCTGTACTATTTCAGGACACAGAAATAGAGGGCGCAGGACTTTCACTTGTCATGATTTATGGTAAAGTTACAGCCTTGTTAAAGGAACTCCAATTATAGACCTCTTTTACCTGGTCAGGCTTTCATCTTCACTCCTCTGGTACCTCTGGAAACCCATTAGGGTCAAGGGAAAACCTCCAATGGCTACATACCTAAATCAAATGGAGACTGGTCCTCCTATGAAAGGTTCCCTACCCCCAGAAACACTTTTTAGCCCTTCTCACTTTTAAAAATGATATCTTGTCTCCCTCAGTGCATGCTCTTGCTTTTGAGTACCCTGTAAAAATGTGTCGGGACCAACTTTTGTACTTTACGTTGACCTCAAAAACTTTTCCAGGAAGTTGTCAATTCTGTTTTTTTTTTCTCCTTATTGGTAAAAGGAAGAAAAAAAATAGACTTTAAAACAGCAAAATATCATGTTTTTAGGTCTACATAGTTTATTTTATTAACAAAACACTCATTTCTGGCAACACCCTTTTCTGTTTCACAAAACGAGGTAACTTGCAACGAGGTAACGAGCAAGAGGGTTCAGTTTCTGAAACCGAGGTGATGGATTCTCTGAGTCCGTTACACTGACTTTAATATAATAATGTAAACATAACCTGTGCGAGAGCAGGTTTACAACCACAAACCCTGAGTTTAATATGATAGTGAGTTAAATATTTGAAACTTGAATAGATAATTAACACAGAAACAGTTATTTAACAATATAATAAGGTGTAGTTTAATTTATTTTGACTTATGTTGCATTTTGTTACATTCATGCTGTCAATCTGGCCCTTCTGGGGCCACCATGATGCTGATGTGGCCCTCAGTGAAAATGAGTGACGCCCCTGCTCTATACTACAGTGGTAAATGTGTGTATTTTCAAACAGAACTTTCAGATCGATTATGAGACATCTGCATTTTTCCAAGGACATGATGCAGCTTCTCCATGGATCACATATTTAATAATTTAACAGTATGCCCTTTCTGATTTCCCTCAAAAGAATATTTCAGGTTAATGGAGGCTGAAATTTTAAATCATTACATCATGTTCATTCATCCTGATCCGCATCTGACCTGAACCCTTTGAAGGATTCAAAATATTCAACCAGTTGAGGGAGTGAGGACAGAAAACAGTTTCCAAACATCTATACTTTGTTGCAATTGGTAGTGTTTCCATGTTCAAGGTGGGATTCATCTGCTGGACAATGTTTTCATGTTCAAAAATGTCTTCTGTCATGGAGGTGGTAAAAACCAAACCAACGGTGTCTGCTGGGACCTCTGAGTGGAAATTTAATTTGGTTTATAACAAGGGTTGAGGACCGAAAAACGAAGTAGTAAAGTAGGAATCGGTTCCTAACGTCCGGTTCTGGAATCGTTTGGAACAGCCATTCCCAAACTTCAGAATACCAAGGCCCAATTTGAAATGTGAAAAATCTCCGCAGCCCACCGAAACCTTTAATCACAACTGTGATCAACATTTAGGAACAGAAACTATGTTCTGATATTAATGTAAGGGGTCAACAAATAAGGTGACAATTGTCATATTAAGTTAAGATGACGGTAGTATAACACTTAACTGGTTTGTTTTGTTACTTCTTAATGTTTTTTAATCATGTTGTTAATATTTTACAGTAATTAAAAACATATTTTAAAAAGATAGAGGATTTAAACATATTTGTTAAATTTTAACCCTTTCGGTTCCTATATGTCCGCGCTATTTATTTATAATTTTTTTTATTGCACTAGTTTGTTGATGTTACCCCGCCCTGGGTACTCAACTGCGCACTAGTGTCGATGTCACGTCCATCACTTCACTCGCCACAACATGGATCCCAAGAGACGCCGTTCTCGAGTTTGGCTGCATTTCAGTCCGGGAAATGACGGCTACCTGACGCAGTGCAACATCTGCAGGAAGCGTGTTACTGCCAAAGGAGGGTGCACGACTAATATGGCAAAACACCTTCACCTGCATGGCATCAGAAAAATAAACGAGTGTACCGTATTTAATTGACCTTTCGGTAAGCTCCGCCCCCTTCCTAGTTACTATTGCTTGGTCGGACAAACTTTCTGCTCCTCCATTAAGGATGGTGTTAATTTGCTATTTTTCTGATGTGTGTCATCAGTGTTTATATTATACTATAATAACTCCATGGTGAAATATTGCTGCTGGGGACCTGCAACAGTGACTCGAGGTGTCCAGAACATTTGGAGGAGACATTTTTTATTCCCTTTCCCAAGCCCTTCTCAGTTTTTTTTTATGAAAATATTTTACTGTTAGATAAGCCGCGATCTGTTGACCTACACATCAAAGAATCAGAATCGAGAATCATTTTGAATAGGAATCGAAACAGAGAATCGGAATCGGAATCGGAATCAGAATCAGAATCAGAATCAGAATCGTTAAAATCCAAACGATGTCCAACCCTATTTATAACTGTACACTGGCACAGTATAAACTAGAAAAGCACTGAAAGCGCAGACCTCCGCCAAACGCAACAATTCCCCCATATATCGATTTACAGATTGTGATAAAATCAGCCTTCTGGATCAGATCCGAATCAGCCTTTGAAATTTGTTAGAGGTTCCCATTGTCAATCCCTGAGTCAGATTTCATGAGTTTTGGGCAATATTTAACAGAGATATTGAGAAACACAATTTTTGGCCCCATTGACCACAATGTTATCAACAATTTGAAAGTGATCCAGAATCCAGGATTTCTTCCGGATCACACCCAAAATGAAATCAGTTCTTCCTTTTCACATTTCCGACAACTCCTGAAAACTTCATCAAAATCCATCCATAACTTTTTGAGTTATCTTGAACACAGTGAAACAAACAGATAAACGCAGGCAAAATCATAACCTCCTTGACGGAGGTAAAAATTGGAGAAAAAATAAAACAGAACTACAGTTTCCTGCAACTGAGTAAGTAAGAAATGAAATAAAATACTTCCTTCCAGTGATGTGATAGTTTGTGTTATTTACAGCTTCACAGACAGTCTGACAGCCACCGTATTTCCAGCCGAATGTGTTTCAAACTTCAGACGTGCAGTTTGTGGCATAACGGATCGCTCATATACGCGTGTTAATCACTGTCTTGCTTTATAACTCTCAGGTCCGTGAATCAGATGCAGTTATATAACAGCATTGCCAGCGTTACACATTCAAATGTTTGGCTCTGCGGATGAAGAATATCCAGAGGCTCAGTTTCCGTTAAAGTGGCTGCAGATGTTTTAAACCTACATATATTTACCTTAATATGTTGCAGTCAAATGTCTTTTTTTTTTTTTTTTCTGGTCCAGTGAAATGTTACTGTCAGCTTATTACATTGTAATTACATAGCATGTTAACTTACTTTCAAGGAATTTATTTGGTAAGTTCCATAGACTTTCCTTTAATTCAGTCATTACAGCATTTGATATTTAATTTTAACAGAGAGAGAGCTTAGAGGAACAGAAAGATAAGCCACAGGAAAGATGACAATGAAATAAATAAACTTATGATCACTGCAAAAACATACATTTAAGCATATTTTCCTGTTTTGTCTTTAACTGCCTTTCAGTCTGGAGTGCATCTTATCCTTATGAAATTATTCTCTCTGTGAGGCTTCTCGGAGGTTTTCAGCGTGTATGTACGCATTATATTTTGAAGGTTTCATCAAATGGCTGCACTTATAAAGATAAAGTGCTCCGCTCCCCCACACTCTGCGGGAGACGTACAGTACATCAAGCTGCTGGACATTTACAAGTGCTCTAAAAATAGGGCCCTTGCCAGAGATCTGTTGGAAATGGCTGAGCAATCATTCACATTAAACACTTGTCAGACAGAGTAGAAATTATTTTTTAGTTCCTCCCCTGCCACAGATACATCTGGAGATCATTGCATTGTTTATTTTGCTCCTGCCGGTCTCTCCCTGCAGAATCGCTGCGGTGACAAACGTCCTCCAATCAGCCTGCAGGTCTCAACAGTAAAAGCAATTATGTTCACAGTAAGTATCGCCCGTTCAGACTTTTTTCTATGATTAAAATTCTGGGGAAAAATAAAGAGAGAATCCACACAAAGTCATGGTACATGCACATTTTTAGTTATTTTCACAACTAAAGTTCTTGTAAAAAAAAATTAAATAAATAAAGAAAATGATACGACACAGTTTACAGTCAAAATTAGCACTTTATTTTAAGAATCTTGGGAGGGTCGATGTGTTGGACTCCAGATATTTACATGGACTAATCTGCAGAGATTCAGCTGCAACAGGCTTTTACAGCTCACGAGGAAACTCAAACAGCAACATCCATCCATCCATCCATCATCTATGCCCGTTTAAACCTAAACTTAAACCTGGGCGAAAGGCAGGAGTCC
Source organism: Hirundichthys speculiger (assembly GCA_018398805.1). Classification (NCBI taxonomy): domain Eukaryota; kingdom Metazoa; phylum Chordata; class Actinopteri; order Beloniformes; family Exocoetidae; genus Hirundichthys; species Hirundichthys speculiger. Next base: position 496,857 of record JAGFBZ010000739.1, on the reverse strand, counting down.
ACCCTGGACAGGTCACCAGTAAACAGCAACATGTCCTTAAAAATTAAATAATGAGCTGCAATATTTGGAATATGAATATGAAAAAAAAAAAAAAAAATATATATATATATATATATATATATATATATATATATATATATATATATATATATATGTGTATGTACAGTAACCCCTCACTGTTCACGGTCTCAGTACATCGCGGAGGTTTAAAAATTATTTATCAAAAAAAAAAAAAAAAAAAATTGAAAAAAAAATTTGAAAAAATTTAAACGAAGCCCGCGAGGCTGAAGCAAAACGCATCACATCAAGAACAAGTCTTAGGAAGCAACAAGAGCCTACACGGGATGCCCCATGAACGAAAATCGAGGCCTGTGATTGACGACGATTGTGATTGACGACGGGCATTACTGTGTTGTCGGTGGCTAACACGTGTCCCCGCATCTCCCATCTCTTGCTCTTGTGTGACAAAACTGAGTTTAACGCTGATACACTTGGTCTTTCCGTTCGTCAGTTCCGAATATCGCTTGCTTTCAGTGATTTAGTCCCGTTTTGAAGTTAACTCATTCACAATTGGGTCTAATATGTGTCACTGATATTTACTTTGACGCGCTGCCTAGCAACCCCAGAGTTTTGAACATTGTAGTTAGTGTTCTGATCCTCCAGATGGCAGCATCACCACACCCCTCCACCCACCCCGCCCCAGGAATTGCAAGTGATTGAAAAGATGGCGCAGCGCCATCTACTCCCAGCCTACTGCTTATTACGGAGGAACGGAACGATGTAGAATACAACTTTTTTTTCAGAAAAGTGGAACTTCTTGATAAGTTGATGGGGTACTCCACATTACGGTTTTGTCACAGCCCCCATTAACTGCGAAGTGTGAAGGTTTACTGTATATGTATAGTGGCATAAAGGAGGCCAGAACCCAGTATTAAGATGAAGTTACAGATATTCGTAGCAAAATTTTCCATTTTAATACTGTAATGGGAAATTGGTGCCTTGAGGTCAAAAGGTTGCCAGGACCTTGTCAACTGCTTCGATAGTACTCTCAGGAATGTGGAAAACCTCACCATTTCTGATACTGTGACCTCCATACTGCGTCTCCATCAGGGTTTTTATCCTGATGGAGATGGGTCTCTGTAAAGCACCTAGAGACAATTGTCATTGTCAACGGACTATATAATTTTTTCACATGCAGTCAAAAATTGGCTGCTCAGCAACCAGTCTTGCTCACATTAAGGGGCTCATTTTACTCATTTTCGCATTATTCTGTACAGGATGCATTGTAAAGAGTAGTCATTTTTATTGTTTTTTTTAAGCTATTGTAAATTTACCCAATTGTTTTTGTGATTTTATTTTGTTGTATTTTAATGTTCTTTACCTTCTTGTCTTATTGTTTATCTGTGTTAAGGACTACAGATGGAAATTAGCTTGGTGCTAAATCTGGTGCAGCCATCTTTTTAATGCCACTGCACACGGTCCTTTAAATAAATAAATAAATAAAATAAATAAAATTGTAACAGATGCTTTATAAATAAAATTGAATTGAATTGAATTGAATTTGATTTCAGACATTGGTAAAACCTTCGTGTCTCGCTGTTTTTCTGCATTGACTGCTGAGATGTAGGTCTGAACCCTTTTGCATGCAAACGGGGAATAAATTCATTGTATTCCAGTCATCGCCAAGTCTTGTTATTTAAGTGTATCCTTGGTCTTAATCAGTATCCTTAGTCTTAGAAGCTAAAACAGAGATGATAAAATTTCCACGACAAATACCCCCCTCTCTATTTTTTATTTAAATTCATAAAGCAGTTCTTCAAAGGGGGTTTATATCACTGGATGGAGGGATGAAGCAAATAATGTCATGTATGTCATGTCTGACAAGAGCACAATAAGAGTGGTCCCACTAAGAGGTTTTAGGGGGAATAAGCCCCTCCCCATTCCATTTTTTTCCCATTCAGCAGCTAAAATATATATATATATTTTTTTATCTTCTTTTACTCTACTCATAATAATCAATATTTGCATCTGGTAACACTGCCCTTCGTAGATGCTGTTTTTACTTTCACTTCTGTCTCGAATCGTGTTTTCAATATGAAAGGCAGCTTCATGCATCTGTCCCTTGACCTCTGAAAACATTCAATAAACAAAACAATTCTCTCCCGATTTTGCAGGACGAGTATCTGTGGGGAAAAAAAATAAAAGTTCCAGCTTCCTTTTGAGGTTTCTACTTTGGAGGTTGCAGCGTCCTGTTGTAAAAGGGCCTTTCACGGCGGCAACAAAGATAGCTTCAGAATACATTTAAGAATAAAGCTGACCTTCTCCGCTGCTTTGTGTTGACAGTTTTACGCTCAAACGCACAGATTTATGCACGGTATCGGTGTTACAAACTTTAAAAATTCCCATTACACAAAATCTGTGTTAGATGGAGGATCTGGACATCTCTTGCGTTACCTGTCAGTGGTTTTTACTTCCCTGCATGAGTTAAAGCCTTTCCACAGTCGCTGTCTTCAACCATTGTTCAGCGATCACCTTGGCAATCCAAGGAGGCGACCTTGAAAGGTCGAAGGTCTGAGCACGTCTGTGCACGTCTGTGCACGTGACCGTTGTTCGTAGGTGGAGCCTCGGCTTCTTTTCTTTTTTTAAAAATGTATCCCGTTTTATTTAACGGCCGTTATTGTCTCATCGTCGGTGTATGTTGTCGTTTAATGAAGTGATCCAAATGATAATGGAAATATAATGACATCCGTCAATAAATGTTTAATTTAACCACAGCATGTACCTCGTGAGGGGCCGACACGCAAAACGAGAAGCCTTTGAATTAAAGCGGGCCCGGATGATCCTGGCTCTCAGTGATTCTGCCGTATTAATTAGTTTGCTGCTGCATTGTGGGACTGTTGACGCCTACATACGCTTTTTCTTGTCGAGAGCTGTTCACGTTGTTGGCTTTAATGGTCGCATTAGTCATTTCGCAGCGATGGTTGCCTTGTAATAATTACAGTCATTATGCTCTTACACTGTGAAGCTGGAACTTTGAAGGTCACTGAAAATTAGCTCCCTTCCATCTGAACCATACAGCTATATGGCAAAGCTTTCTTGCTCTAACTACAGCACTTCTTTAGACAAAAAAAGAAATCTATCCATGTTGGTAGTAATGTAATAAAATGCAGCGTTCAGTGTGATCAAAGCCTACATTATTAGGCATCCTTGTGTTTGCGGACGTAAATAAGAAGCCTCTGGAGAAGCTTGATTGACCTTGGAGATCCACATCGTGGCCACGTCTCCAGGGTCTTCCTTTTTCTTTTTCACTGAACTAAAAAGGGGAAAAAAAAAAGGGTAATTTGGCTGGAAGAGCTTCAACAAAGTTCATGGAAATTTCAGTGTTTCATTCACAGCCACTGGTGCAAAACCACTGACATAGATATGTGATTTTAGCAGCTAAGGCAGTCAAATCTGTGCAGTGAGAGAAGATATTACGATTTGTGGAGCATCCATCCATCCATCCATCCATCCGTCCATTATCTATGCCTGCTTAATCCTCTGATCTGCTGGAGCCTATCCTGTGAAAGTATATATTTATACTATATATACTATGTGTATGTATATGTAAAGTGGCATAAAGGAGGCCAGAACCCGGTATTAACATGAAGTTAGAGAGAATTGTAGCAAAATTTTCCATTTTAATACTGTAATGGGAAATTGGCGCCTTGAGGTCTAAAGGTCGCCAGGACCTTTTTGTCCAGAATGTGTGAAAGGGTCAACTTTTTTGATAGTACGCTCAGGAATGTTGAAAACCTCACCATTTCTGATACTGTGACCTCGATACTCTGTCTCCATCGGTCTCCAACGACTTAAGGTCGTTTGATTTCAGACATTGTTAAAAACCTTCGTGTCTCGCTGTCATTTCTGCATCGACTGCTGAGATGTAGGTCTGAACCCTTTTGTATGCAAACGGGGAATAAATTCGTTGTATTCCAGTCATCGCCAAGTCTTGTTATTAAAGTGTATCCTTGGTCTTAATCAGTATCCTTAGTCTTAGTAGGTAAAACAGAGGTGATAAAATTTCCCCGACAAATACCAACCCCCTCTCCTTTGAGAAACAGCAGGGGTACATCCTGGACAGGTCTCCAGTCCATCGCAGGGCCACATGTACAACCACACACTCGCAAGCTGGAGGAAGCCGGAGGAAACCCACTCAAGCACGGGGAGAACATGCAAACTCCACACAGAAAGACCCCTGCTGAGGTTTGAACCAGGAACCTTCTTGCCACGAAGCAACAGTGCTGACCACCAAACAAACTGCAGTTACATTTAACACCTTGATAACTGAACGCCAACAGTAGCGTCAACACAGAGGGATAAAAGTCCACGCTGGATTTTCTTGCAAGGTCTTCCCCTTAAATTACCTCTGAGATAAGAACTATACTGTTGGCATGACAGGAGAATCATCAGAAAGTAAAGAAATCAACCTTTTTGTAAGAGCGGACCGGTCAACGCTTGACAATTTTACTGTGGACCGGGGGGGGTGGGGGGCTTCCTCGTTACTCATTACAACACGCCAATAACTTAACAACATAGTATAACAACAAAGTTCTCAGGTTACATCCTCTGTACCCATTAAATAAATAACAAAAAAAAAAAAACCTCACGTAGAACGGGCTTGGTACGTAGAATCACCTGTTGTGATAAATCCATATTTCAGTAGAATTCCTGGTATTGTCTGTTAAAAGCTTTCTTTTTATTGGAAGTCGTAGGCTGTTCTTTCATTTCCCATTTTCTCCTTCACAAGTAAACTTTCCAAAGTCATCCGTTTCTTACTCATTTCGCTAGCTGGGTTAAATTTTGGCGCTCAAGTGACCGAGATGAAACCGAGATCCGGTCATTTTTCAAAATTAAAGATTTTTCAAAATAAAAGCTCATTCAGACTCATATATTAAAAAGAAAACCACATAAATAGCTATTTTTTTTCCTGCGCGGCCCGGTACCATTTGATCCACAGCCTGGTACCGGTCCACGGCCCGGGGGTTGGGGACCACTGAATTAGAGGACATTTCCCACAAACTCGTGCAGAATTCTCAGCTTACCAACTGTTTATATAGGGTGGCTGTAACTCAGTTGATAGAGCGGAGGAAGATGACATACAAATGTATGTAAAACAGTTTCATCCAGGCAGCGCAAACCCTGAAAGGTGAAATCTCAAAAACATTTTGGACTTTACAACCCTGAAGTTCGCCTTCTATTCGCAACTGCTGATTGGGCAGATGGCTAAAATGGGCAAGAGCCAAATCAAGAGATATTAACTTGGAGCCAGCTTTAAATTTGTGTGTGCAGTTGCCAGACAGCTTAATTGTGAATTAGCTGAACACATGCTTGTTGGAACGCTTAAAATACGTTCAGCTTGAAACAGACGTGTTAGATGTTTTGCTATGGGCTGTATTGAAACCACAGCTTTGTTGGCCACGTGTTCACCAACGGTGCACGTGGCCTGAATGAAACAGAGGAAAATGTTCCTGGTCACATGGCCGTGTGGCTGATTTCTACAAACACTGAGCTGGAATTTATTTGGTGAAAAAGCTTTGGTATGTAACAAACGTGGACATCGGTCCTGGCAAGGAGTCCTCTTTAAGGAGACAATGTCCTACATGGTGAAAAAGTGGCAGCTTCCATTGTTCTTTTGTCAATGATTTGTTCACGTCCTGTATTAAAATAAAGCAGCCTATACAGCAATAAATATCTGCCCACCTCTTCAGTCAAGGTCTGCATGGCGATGCTTTAATTCTTGGATTTCTCCCTTGAGATGGAACATTTGTATACCTTATTTCACAATGACATTAAGGTCTTGGTCTTATTGATGATGCTATAATGTGATAGATCTTCCGCCACCACGATTTTCTCCCTCTTTTGAAGTATCAGCATTTAAAATGAGCCAACAACTACTTTTTTTTTTTTTTTTTAATTATGCTCTTGATGAATGCATGAGAAGCAGCCTGTGGGGCTCACTGGTGCGTTAGTGTGGTAAACTGCTATAAATTTGTCCCATCCAGGATTAATTGCAATCTTTATTCTGTTTGAAGTGAGACAATTTGTAATTAACATTTGACCTATTGGCTCTGCAACCTTTCAGTGTATCAACTACTTTGTGCGAGCTCGTCCCACATAACCTCATTAGATCACTGGGTGCAAGCGTGGAAGGAAATGGAGGTGTAATTGCTCAATAAAAGGGCTGGCAATCAAGGTTTTACAATCACGCTCTTTGTGCTAAAATGACACCTGGGATGTCATGCCATAATGTCCGCCGTCATGGGAAGGTCTGATTTAATGCTCTGTAATGTTTCAGTTTTACCCAAGCAACGCAGTGTTTTTGACTTTAAAAAAAAAAAAAGGGGGGTTTGTTAGATGAGAGGATTTACATTCATTTTATATCGGGGGGGATTCCTCTGAGACTGCAAGGGAAGCTGATCTTCCCCCGTCTCCCTGCCCTATGATGTCAAAAAAATGGAGAAAAGAATGGAGCTGTGGGTTGGCCTCGGCTGGCCTGGACGCTGATCAGTCTGCATGGTGATTGGAGGAAAAGCTGAATGCAGTTTTGACTGACAGGTTTCCGAGATATCTCGAGATATCTCACGTCTCATGCACGATTTCAGTCCATCGTGGATTTTGCATGCAAAGTCAAATGACAAGCAGGGATTATTTGTTGGCATCTCTACAACGAAAACTTCATTTCTTACACTGTAAATAAATCACACTCACTGTAGGGAAGGGAAGGGCAGAATTAACAAATAAATAAATTGACACGTTTTTATGATGTACTCCGACTATGAGCTTCCCCTGTTTGAAAGACCAAAGATCTCCACTGT